>NW_006498680.1:631729-643248 GCF_000471905.2 Amborella trichopoda | reverse complement strand
CGGAAACTCTAAAAATGCAAGTTTCGTGATCCAAAAATACCAAATTTTTCAACCATTTAATCCGTGTAAAAGCTGAATAAAGCTTTTTACAGCCTGTAAATTAGATCACATCCCAAAAAAAACAAGAAAAATGATAAAAAAATGACAAATTTCGAAGAATCCAGTGAAGAACACTGTGCAACTCGTGTTCTTCACGGACTCGCCGATTCCGTACAGTGAATCGGCGAGTCACTGTGCAGAATCGTCCAATTCTCTCTAGAACCAGACGATTCCCGTTTTTTAAACCGATTCGATCCCGCATGGCGATTCCCGAGTCGAACCGGGCGAGTGCGGTTCGACTCGATGTTTTTTTAAACAATGGTTGAATGGGTTTTTATTGGGTTTTTATAGAGAGATATTGGTTAAATGGGTTTTTGAGAGAGAGAGAGATTGGTTGAATGGGTTTTTCACAAAGAGAGAGAGAGAGAGAAATTGGTTGAATGGGGTTTTCACAGAGAGAGAAATTGGTTGAATGCGTTTTTCAGAGAGAGAAAAATTGGTTGAACTGATTCTTCATATAGAGAGAGGAAGATGAGGGCTCGGTATTTTATCTTCATTGAAAGAGTCCAAGGAGGAGATGAAGAAGAAGCCAGGAAGCGAATGCTATGGATTTGTGACACCGATGTTAACAGGGCTTTTTCAGGACTCCATTTGAGCATGCAAGAGATCACCATGGATGCCATCATCTGCTTCTTTGTCTTTTGCTTGGGAAGTTGATAAGCGTGAAGGAGACGGGGAATTTAAGCCGAGAGAGAACAAGGCTTGGTCTGATAACTTCTATAATCAAATTTAAATTAGATTTTGCAATATCATGAAATATCAGGACACTAGAATGTTATCAAACAGGCCTTTAAACATATTTTTATATTAAGATATTGTAAGTTTATTTTTGGAGGTCATAATTATCTTAGCTATTAGATTTCAAGTTTTGAATGATTTCGAGGTGTCTCAATAAATTCGCGAATTTCTTTAAGAACTTTGAATTTAGTTAATGACAATCTTACCACCACTAAGTTTGAAATTTAACGAACAGAAATAATTGTGACCTCCTTATATAAAAAATGAAATCTCTTTTTATACTTTTTTACATAAATAATACAGGGTGTAGTAAGGTTAAAGCAATCAAAATAAAGTACCCTCCAAATCACGCCAAAAGATGAAGTTTTGGTGTCAGGAAAGCCCTAAAATGGCATGAGTCTATTTTAACTTTAATTGTGAATTTAAAACTTAAAAAATAGTACAGATTGCACATTATTTATAAATATTTAAAAAATCTTAAAAATAATTGGTCTAGGTAATCTATAACAAAATACACTATTTTTATAACTTGAGTTCTTTTTTTTATAAATATATATATCCTACATCTCGAAGTTGAAATATTGGACAGATTTTCAGTCACAAAAACTTTTCCAACGTAGTATTAACTTGAAATAATCAAATTATGGTAATCTATAGTAAAAAATAGTGCTTGTCATTGATAATTAAGGAAAAAGTTCTAAAATAACGTAGAGGCCCTTGTGAAAAGTTTTCAATCCGTTAATATATATCTCTTATCATGGTAATGAATTGCTATAAAAATATCACCAAACCACGCTGTTGATTGAAAATAACGGTGACTTTGCCCCTTCTAGAAGCCGTTCATAATGGTATGAATTTATGTGTAATAACATGACGTGGGATCTTAATAAATTTATTTTTGAGATAGATTTGGACTCTTAAGTTTTTAAGAAATGTAATCTCTAACCTGAAAATTATAAAAAAAAAATAAATAAATAAATTTTAAAAATTAAAAATAATAATTCTAATAAAAAATATTTAGATCGTTACTTTTTTATTGTTTTTAAATGGAACACCTACTTGCCTGAACGCATAGGTAGAAATGCGGGTCACAACCCCCGCATGAAACAAAATAGGAGGGGTAGTTTAGTTATTTTGGTTTCCTATATAAAGGAACCTATTTTTACTTCTTCTTGTGGTCTAGGGTTTTTATTCCCAAAAATTTACAGGTTTTTCGATCTAGGGTTTTGCAATCCCTTGTGCTCTTTCGATGGCTATTTCTGAATCTAAGGATCAGGTGATTCAGTTCTTGAATTCTCAATTTTTAGACGACGAGAAATGGCCCTTTACCAAGGTTAGTGGTCTTTGATTTCTTTGATATAGGGTTCACTTCGTCTTCTGAGAAATCTGAGGTTTGATTGTCTTTCAACATTGTACATTCATCAATGAGGAATGGAGCTTTAATATGCCTACAGTTTTGAAAGAAATAATTCTTCTGAGATGATGATTAGCTTCATTGGATGATTTCTTCTTGCTGTGGTTCTTTATCTCTTTGTAATTTTTTTTCTGAATTTCCTGGTTTTTTTTAAAGAAATAATGATGAAATGTTCAAGATCCAAGCTTTAGGTTGTGATCGGTTAATATGGATGGGTTAATGAATCTGCGTAATGGCTTACTTGGAAATAGGGTAATTTTGTTTACTAATGGATTTATATTTAAGTGAAAATGCGTATATAAAGTTTTTTGGTAGGATGGATTTTTTAATTAATTGCTAGCTTGTTAGAATACTCTCTGTGTCTCGGTTTTTTCTCTTTCCTTTTTTATGTGTTATATTCAAGACCATGGTTGTGGGTTTTATAGATGGAGATTTCTTGTATTTGAAGTGATGATTTCTTTATGAATCTGTTCAAATGGTTACATATTTTATGGATTATACCGTATTAATGCACATGAAAATGGTTCGTTCTTCATAAATATTACAGAGAAATTTTTTGTGTACCGCTCGCTGCTTATCGATTTAATTACTTCTTCTGATTTAGTGGTATTTCACAACCTTGTTTCTTGGTGTGAGTGAAACCTGTCAATGTCAAATGTTTGTTGAATCAATCTCTTATGAAGCACAGATATCTGGTTGATAAAAATCTGTAAATTTGAAACTACCCAGCATATTTTCTATTTGAAATTGGTTTTCTCTGTGAATGTTAACTTGGAATGATTATGTTTGGCAGAATGTACTATGGGCTTTCGGGTTGTTTGTCACTTCAGCGGTTGTAATGCACAAATATGGGGAACAGCTGGCAATATGAAGCTGGTGTGGTAGCAACAGGTCTCTCTTGTGGGGATTGACTTTAGGCTAGGTAATGCTCATTTCTATTTGTAATTTTTATGAAAGAACTGAATTTTATGGGGGGAATTTGATCCTGTATGTGTTTTAGAACTTCAGATGCCATGAGGTTAAACTATGAACTGATTGTTGAACTGAATAGAAAGTATCTTTTGAATTTTGTTTTTGGAAATGTGGATAGATTATGTTTATCTGTACTTCTGTATGTGTGTCAATGTGTGTGTGTGTGTGTATGTGTGTGTGTGTGTGAGAGAGAGAGAGAGAGAGAGAGCTTCTTCATATTTTCAAAACCGATTGCTTCTTCTTACTGAAGCTTCTTCTTATTTTCAAAATTGACTGGGTGTTCATGATCGTTTTATCATTTAAAAGTTTCATGTGAGATGTAATGTACTAGGTGATAAGAATTTTAACTGCAAATTCGAGCTGAGTCTTATTAAAAAATTTTCATTACATTCTGAGATTCTTCGTTTTTCTGAATAGAAAATGCTTGTAGATCTTTATATAGCATGTTTGTAACTCTTTATTGTGTGCTTTCTGTCTTCTTATATATCTATTGGTTTCTTTTGCATTCTCTATATGCAGGCGACTGGACTGGAAATGATAGCAGATGACATTCAGGTGATTTACTAAGAGATTGAACGAAATCTTCAGAATTTGTCAGTGAGCAAATCTTTTTCTGTTTTTGGTAATGGAAGTAGCTTTGTTATGGTATTTTCTTAGAATGAAACATTACTTCGAGAGGTTTTCAAGAATGAGTTCATACTTTGGTTTTCAAGAATGAGTTCATACTTTGGCTACGTAAACATTTTTCTGGACACATGTGAATCAACGAATACAAAAGATTTCATTGTATCTGTCACTTGAACATCTCATAAAAGAATTGGATGCAAGCCTCAAGTCAGCTGGGCCGAAGTTTTCATTGAGTCAATGCAAAATGAATGACCCCTCCCCCTCTCCCTCACCAATTGAAAAGCTGGTCTCAAATTCTGTTTTGTACTAGTAAATTAGTATCCACAATTAATGCAAATCTTTGATTTACATGTGCTCATACTGGGGCCTAGACCGATCCCCTGCTTAATCCGATCCGGACAAATTGTAATTGGCTGGCTAACTAGGGAATTTTTTTGTTAATGGAACCAAATAATAATAACAATAATAAAAATAAACCAATGGGTCTTTGCAAGATGTCCATCACCTGCCCACCGGCTCCGAGCTTGCTCGGGTGGCGGTGGCTATGATATTGCGAACCTGGATTAGGTGTAGTGTGCATGGTGTGCATGTTATCGCAGGCAATCCATTCTCTTGCTAAATCAATCCTTTCTTTCTTACTAAAACGGAGATACAGTAGATAGCAATGTCTACTGGCAATATTTCTTTAATCGAAAAAGGCTGTATAATTTTGGTTTTGGTCCAAAAGACGAGCTAAAAATGGGTCAAAGGAAACAGAGCGCCGAAATATCTTCGGATAAGGTTTTAAAAATTGGTGATTTGGATTGGAAGGTTTTAAAAATTGGTGATTTGGATAGGAATTGGTTCATCTAGACTGAGAATTGAAATTGGGGGTCTTGTGAAATTTTGTGAACTAAGCTCTACTTTAATTTTTTTTTTTTATTTTTCCTTATTTTTTTTTAGTTTTTTTATTTTGATGGTTCTTGGACGGGATGATTTATGCCTGGACCGCCGATCAGGACCGGACTTTTTGGAGGCCGGTCACCAAAGTATGTTTTTTAAACCTTGGTGCAGGTATGTGATTGATTTCTATTTGACTTGAAAAAGTAGATTAAAAAATGATTTTTAATCCTTGGTGGACAGATATGTGATTGGTTCGATTTGACTTGAAAACGTGAGTTAAAAACATGTTTACGTATTTTAGGGAGAGAGACAGACGGCGGGAAAACAAGGATTTCATTGCATAATGCTACTAATCAACCTATAAAATCTGTATTAACAGTCTTTTTGATGTTCAATGAGAGATGTATCCAACTACATAAGGACAAAATAGCAAAGAAGAATAAACTTAACATAGGTTTTAAGGAAATTATCAAAAATATACTTTAAATTGTCTAATTGGAAAAAAAAAAAGACCTTCAACTTTCATAAACTGTCTACATTTTTTTTTTCTCATTGTTTGACATTTTTTTTTTTGACCAAAATAGTTTTCACAGTAGTCGTAAGTACTGTAATGATCAGATTAAAAATTACGGTACTTTAAGTCCGTAATGATCAAGGTAAGCATTACAGTACTTTAAAGATCGTAGTGTTTTATGAGTCTCTTTCTCTTTCATTTGTCACATCTGAGCATTATAGTATTTAAAGTATGTTAATGTTTAGTCTGGTCATTATGGTATTTAAAGTATTATAATTCTTTGTTAGTGTTGTAATACGGTAGTCATTACGGTAATACGATTACCGTAAAGGTTATTTTGATAAAAAAAATACCAAAATTGAAAAAAAAAAATGTGATGAATGAAATTTACTAAAGTTGAAGGTTTTTTCATTTTTCAATTAGAAGAAAATTAAAATATATTTATGGAGTAATGATTCTATGAGACCTTTTTGCACCCATGTATGTAGGATCTCAAAGAATCACTATTAAATTTGATATAGATCTTTAGAAAAGTTATCACATGGATGTGAGACTTGATTTTTTTAGAGATTTATGTTAAATTTAATGGTAATCTTTTAAGATTCTACACATATGGGTGTGAGAGGGTCTCATAGAATCATTACTCATATTTTTTATAATTTCTCGAGTTTTTATGAAGTTTCAAAACGATGAAGTTACCTTTGGGCTTTGGGTCTAGAGAGTAACCGCTACATTTTAATCAAAACAATGAAGTTACGTTTCGGCTTTGGGTCTAGACAGTAACTACTTGGGTTTTTAGCACGTTCTATTTCTACGCAACATTGTCACAAAAAAAAGAAGTAATCGTTTAAGAATTATTATGAAATTTTATTTTTAATAGGGATATTTTGACCTAATTTTTAAGAAAAAGTATATAATAAGACTATTTACTTTTGATGATGGTTACAATTATTTATAACCATCCTACGTAAAATCTGATAATTTGAATGTATTATAAGGTTTGAAAAAATTTCTATTGAACTTTGAGCTTGATTGACAGAAGACATACAGCTACTCAATGTCACATTTAATAGTCAAGATTACTTGTGACTATCTTGTACTTAAGGTAAACGATCTTATTGTATACAATCCCAATTTTAAAGACATGTAATATCTGGAGATTATGAATGTGAATAAATAAATAAATTTTAAATTAAAAATAAATATTTTATTAAAAAAACATTTGGACCGTTTCAAATTGTTATTAGATGGACCGCCGACCTATTTGCATCCATGACCACGATAGAGAGAGAAAGAGAGTTGAAAAACCTGAAAACCATGCTTTTTTGACATTTGAGACAGACACTGACGAAAAACTTGAAAACTATGCTTCTTTGACATTTATTGCATTTACTTGTGAGAGAGAAAACAAAGAAAGTACTGGTAAAACCCCGACTCCTTTATCTTACATCCACCTCTTGGGTATAGGAAACACAATACACCCACTTCCAATTGCCATTAGAAGTCACCATATTCTCGAACTATGCTTTATCTTACATCCACTTCTGAGGTATAACAAACACAATACACGCACTTCAAATTGCCATTAGAACCAACGATATTCTCGAACTATCAATACGCTTACTTCAACCAACCAGACTTTTGACTACAAGTGCATATCACCAAACATAGGGGTCCATACCGATTGCTAACCTGAGAGCTTTGCAGCATGACCTCTCGATAAAAAGGCCATACATATTGGTGGTTTCACCTTGGCCAATGTGAGCGCAGCGGCTGGAAGTGTCCATATCCCATCTCCACATATCAATCCTGAAGCCACGGCTGGCCCTAAGAGATCGGCTTCTCTCTTGTTTAGTCGACCCCATACTGCATTTATCAACGAACCCAATGCCATGTCGATGGCGAAATACGGGCCTATATAAAATGGTATGGACATGGCCATGGGTATGGGAATGTACATGGACACCTTTTTTGGAACCATGTCCTTAATGGAGTTTGTTAATAGAGAGAAAGCAAAGAAACCACCACACAGAGAGAGGCAGTGCTTAGGGAGAGATGAGACCCCACCAACCCCCAAAAGGGCCATCTCTCTATAAATCACACCATAAGGAGCTGGGTATTCCTGCGAAATCCCTACATCAAAAGCTACCCAAAAGAGCCAAAAGGTCAGTGGAGCCAAGATGCAGCCCATGAGGGTGCCCAAGATCTGGCTAGCAAACATGGACCTTGGTGAAGATAAAGTGATGTACCCAGTCTTGAAATCTTGCATCAGGTCTGCGGCTGTTTGCACTATGATCTGATAAAGGAAAAAATGACTACTTCTATTAGAAGTATTTCTTTTTTTGAATGCTATTTAAAGACAAATTCTTTCAATATAAGGACACCATGCACCATAATCCTCATTACTATGTTGAACCCCAATGCTCATGAAAGACATGACTGTCCATGTAATAGGTCTTGGAAATGATGGAAAGAGAGAGGGCCTGCCATCAAAGTTATTTCATGTTATAGCAGGTTTCATTCTCTCTCCATCACTACCCGAAGGTGAAGGGAGAGTGTGTGCCAACAAAACATGCCATTAATGAAGGTTTACATGTATCACATGACTATCATGACCATACAAATCATACCTATACTGTTCTATAACCCAAACAATGGATTGGATGGCGATGTTGGGGGACCCACCATCAAAGAGAATCCCATGTTCTAGAGGGTCCAAAAGTCTCTGTATCACCATCTTAATGGCCATAATTGAGACCTACTTTCATAAGGATTATAGCATGCATCATTTGGATTGTAGGATTTTTTTTTGGGAAAAGTTTATATAAGGTTGCAACTTTAAAATGTAGAATCACATATGCACCTCAAATATCTATCGGAAATGTTGTTTTAATGTTGAAAAATCCCTCTACTCAATCATCTCGACATCGAGATCTATGAATATGAAAAAAAAAAAGTTTTTGAATCTCGGAAATAGTGCATCTTGCAACACATTATCTAGACCGTCCATTTTCAAGATTTTCATATATTTATATGTCTACTTGATTTTAACCATTTTTAGAATTTAAAATTATCTAATTAGGTATGAAAATAGATTTTAAGATAATACTAAGAATTTTTTACAACAAAATTACATGCTATGATAAAATTTTAAGGTGCGCGGCAACCTTATAGAAACCACACCTTTTTTTTTTTCCCTCAAATTATTTTGTAAAGGAAAAAGTTTATATAAGGTTGCAACCTTACCTCTACAGCTACGGATGCAACTCAAAAATCCATCGAAAAAGATAGTTTTAATGTTGAAAAACCCTTTGATTGATCATCTCGATGTCGAGGTGTTGACCATGAAAAATAAAAAGATTTAAGTCTCAGAAATAGTGCATTTTACAACATATTATCTACACTATCCATTTTCAAGATTTTCATATGTTTATAGATCTAATTGATTTTGACCATTTTTTAAATTTAAAATTTTATAATTAGATATAGAAATAGATTTTGAGATAATCCTAAGAACCTTTTACGTCAAAATTATATACCATCATAAAATTTGAAGGTTTACCTTACCTCTACAGCTACGGATGCATCCATATGCCAACTGCACCCTCTTGTAAATATAGCCTATTTTTTGATAAGTTATACATCTTTACTTGATAATAGTAATACAGTTTAAAGAGATATTTTGAAATAAGAATTACCATCATGACCCCACAAAGGGCGAGGCCAGCTAAGACCCCACCATCTTGACCAGCCCAAGCTGAGAAAACAAAGATGCCGAGTTTTCCGTAGGTGGAGGCCAGGCTCCAGTCTGTAAGGCCACAACCATAGGCATTGCAAAACCCCAGAACAGGGGCAATGAGGTAGGAGATGAGGATGTAGTACCATTTGGCAGAGGGGAAGATCTTTGGGATTACACCTATTGAGATGGCAGCAAGCGCAGTGTAGCCCGAGGCAGCAAACCACAGAGGTACATGGTCCTTCATGAAGATCTCATTGCGTCGGGCCTTGAGGGGTGGTAGGGACTCATCTGAAGGGCAAAGATGAGAGATTGAGAGAGAGATCATCATAATGGTGCACAAGGTGATGGACATACAGACATACATGTGATCATGCATGCGCACACATGTGCAAGATTACTTCGTTATAGACATGAAAGTTTGCAGGCATGCATGCATATATAAATACATGAGAGAAGGAAAGAGACTATGATGTACATTCTTATGTCATCTCCATCTGCATGCGTACACATTAGCTATTAGAAAACATGTTTAAAATTGAATTTTGGATGACATATTACCTGGCTTGTCATGTGAGAGGGGAAGGGTTGGCATTTGATTCTTTTTTTGTTGTTTGTAGAAGGAAAAGATGCTGACTGCCAATATCTTGAGGAAGTTGTAAAGCCCATCTCCAAGAATTAGTGCTATGGCAATGAAAACCTACAAAATATAAAATATGGCCCTCTAATTAGTAATCTCTTACAAATTTGAAGAGATAAGGTCCATTGTCTAATTAATAATCTATTGAAGAGATAAGGTCCATCGTCTAATTAATAATCTATTGAAGAGATAAGGCCCATTTCAGAGAGGGAGAGATGGAATTTTAACTAATTAAAATAGAAAATACAGATAAGAAATAAACAGTTGATATATACACCTTGTAGCCAAAGAGGCCCTTTACATCTCTTGCCTTAAGGCCAGCTGGGTACCAATCCCCCTCTCTTGTTTTGATAAGGGGCCACAATAGACCCCAAGAAATAGTACCACCAAGCAAGAGTGAGATGTTAATTAGGTGGGGACAAATCATTCCAGCTCCAACATATGTGAGGCTCATATCAGAATAAAACCTGATAATCAAATGATTCAACATAGGTCAGGCTTTTGTCCGTCTCTTGTTATGCTCAGTTTTAGAAGTTGAACCAAGATTTTATAAGGTTGTAAAAGCAAATTGAGAGAGAGAGAGAGAGAGAGAGAGAGAGAGTAGTTAGTAGTAGTTAAGAAAGACTAAGTTGAGAGAGAGAAGAGAGAGAGAAGAGAGAGAGAGAGAGTAGAGTAGTAGAAGAGAGTAGAGAGAGAGAGAGAGAGAGAGAGAGAGAGAGAGAGACTCACCCATTCGTTTGTGCTTTCAAGCCTAAGATGGGGAAATTGCCAAACCCACAGTCCCCATCACCACTGTAGAACCATTTGAAGAAGCTCCAAAGGAAGCTGATTGTAAAGTACTTCCCAAGAAATCTAACTTGTTTCCTGAGCCATGTCGAATAACATGGAGCATAAGGTAAATGAAAAGTGATTGACTAGTGAATAAAAATTACAGAGTAAAAGGGCGATGTTTGAAACTTGAATTTTTCCCAAAAAAAAATAATAATAATCTAGTCGGCGAT
This sequence comes from Amborella trichopoda, assembly GCF_000471905.2. The sequence goes on along the minus strand of NW_006498680.1, from coordinate 632,625 downwards.
TTTCCAAATTTTTTCAATTGTTTCAAGTGATTATTCTTCAAAAATCTCCCAACCATTGACTCAATTAATCTAACTGAAGTTTGTCTCTGATTACCAAAAGAAAAAAAGGAGGAAGTTTGCCTCTAATTAGCCTTGTTTTGGACACATGTTATCTGAAATGCCTCATGTTGCTTTGGCTAATTCCTGACCAACTTTAGCTGAAATTCAGCAAAAATTAGCCAAATCTGCTTTTACATCTCTGTCCTCTATATTTCCCTGACCAAATTTAGCCGAATCTCAACTAAATTAGCCAATTAGTCATTTTGGGCACTTTATTCTCTTATTTTAGCTTAGTCTTGGATAAAATTATCCAAGTTCATTGGCTGATTTCAGCCAATTGGGAACCAGGAAATATGACTCATCCTTCTTAGACTTATGCCGATTTTAGTCTGAAATTGAAATTTATGCAGATTTCAGCCTGAAAATTGTATGTTGCTTTTGGTATTTGGCAGGAACCCAAAACAGAAAAGAAAAAGGAAGATAATTGGGTGGCAAGGGTATTGTTTTCAGGCTTCTAAGAGAAAAGCAATGGGTCATAAGAGTTAATGAAGCCATATGAGTTAATGAACTGTAAAGAATGGATGGAAACTCTGAACATCAGTTATTGGTAGAAGGTTAGAGAGAGAAAGAACAAGAGCACATGAATCAAGAAATGGTGAGGGGATTTGAATGCATATGGTTTGGCTTCTGTGCTATCAAAGATAATTGAAGTCCCCAGTGAAGTCAATCTCATGGGTTATGTCAGGATGACATGTTCAGTGCATTTTGGAAATGAAAAGTCTTTATTGGGCATCTAGAAATAGTTGGGTGTTATGATAATAAATATAAAATAAAAGCTAGAAGTCCTTTGCTTCTTT
>NW_006498680.1:616629-630354 GCF_000471905.2 Amborella trichopoda | reverse complement strand
AGAGAGAGAGAGAGAGAGAGAGAGAGAGAGAGAGAATTCTTCACTTGACTTGCATTTAGAGAGAGACGAGTCTTCCCTGGAATTTAGAGGCAGGAGATGCCTTTTCTTTAAGCTGAATGTCACCACTGAGAAAGGCTGCTAGAGAGAGAGAGATTAATTTTCTTGTAAACTAAGAGAGAGAGAGGGTGAGGTTTGAACGTAGATAACCATTATTAGTGGTTGACTGAAATTGACAGCTTGATTTTATCTCAGAGCCATGGGTGCCTTGCCATTTGTTCATTTAGCTTTTTCACTGAAAGAAAATCTAAACAGGGCTCATATAAATATGGATCGTCTATCTAAAAGCAATTGAAACTAATGGTCTAAGTTTTTTTTAAAAAGATTTATGGTTTTTAGTTTTGAAAATTGATTTACTTTTCATATTCATGATAAAGATTATATATTATTTAAAAATTTAAATTGAATTATATTTCAACGAGAAATTTATTACAGGGCCCACATTTCTACATGTGCAGCCATGGCAGCTGTGTAAAAAAACCCATGGCAGCAGTGTCACTCTACCATATATTTGTATAATTTTTTGTTGCTTTTTTTTAATGGGATTTGGGGTATTTAATGAGCAAAAATGGTTTGATAGGACTGAGGGCTGCGGGCATCCGGGCCTGTCAAAGTAAGTAAAGCCTCACCTCACACCTCATCTAAAATTATAATTCAAGCATTGAAAAACCTTTACATCGATCGATCATGATAGTTGACAAAAAAAAAAAAAGATTTTAAGCTCTAAAAATAGTGTATATTATAAAAAAATTATATAGACGGTCTATTTTTATTTAAAAATAAATATTTATAGATATACTAGATCTACAGTACTTTTTTAGTTTTAAATTTTATTGTTGACATTGAAAACTGATTTTAGAGTTATCATGGTAATTTTCTTTACCGAAATTACTTTTTGGACGAAGATTTGAGGCAAGACTTTATTTTCTTTATATAAAGACCAGGCCTTATATAAACCTCATCGTTCAGTAAGAGATGAGGTCAATGCTATGCATCCTGAAACCCTACTCGAAGTGATGGCATGTAAATTTATATTTTGTTTATGATTGTCGAATTTAAAATTTAAATAAATTTTGTAGATTTAACCTGTGAACAAATTCCATGTCACAAAATATAGTTTTTAGAGCTTGACATTTTTTTGCTTGATATACTAATATTGAAGTCGAGATGATTAATTTACAAGTTTTTACAATAATTTAAAGTGCAGCTGCCTGCAAAATAACTTTAATTTATGAAGAGAATGCCCGTTTTGGTTATATAATTGTTGGTGGCCGAGTACTGGGAGTCGACTCTTGGCTCGGGTAAGTCCTATAGGGCCAAAAGGTCCTAAACGAATTAAAAAACATTTGACAAAATAAAAAACATGCCATAAAAGTATATTCAAACCTAAAACACCTTTAAGAAGTTGCGACAAAGTTAAAAAGTAGACAAATATCGATTAAAAAATAGTAAGAATCTAATTTTCAATTTAGAATATTTTTAAAAAATAAAAAAATAAAAAAATATAAAAATGTGATTATGGCCAGAATACTTATTAATCTTTGTTAAATACACCTAAATCATAAAGAAATAATTATATAACATTACTTTATTTTCTATGATTTTTATTTTTAAAATTGTTTTAAATACGATAAGATGTGTCCAAGTGGACTAGGTTGTAGATCATGGCGCAGGGGGCAGGGTAAACGCCAACCCTACGATCACGTCTTGCGTAGGAGAGGACAGACGACGGAGATGGACCGTTTGATTCCTTGTCCAAAGTGTCACTATTGGGATTTGTCGGAGGCGGGTAGATTCCAAGTGGATTAGAAATGGATTCACACGCCAAGGCTGCGTGGTAGAGAGAAGATGCAATATTCTAGAGAGAGAGAGAGAATGACATATAAAAAAAATAAAAATTCAAGAGGGAGATTATTGGAGAGATCTTATCATGAAATATGATTTTCAAATGAGAGATTGTTAATAATAGTGTCATGAGACTAGGCCGAGGCCACTCGGAATCAGCTTGGAGATATATAATCTTACATTCTAAAAATAGTTTAAATCAAATAGATTTATAAATATTTGAAAATTTTGAAAATCAACTGTCTAGATAATTTATTGTGAGATACACTATTTTTAGGATTCAAAATGTTTTTTTTTGTTTTTTTTTAAATTCATACATTTAGATGTTGAGATGATGAATTATATGGTTTTTCTTCAACAAAATAATCTTCTATGACGGATTTTCGATGTACATTTTAATTCTACATTTTAAAGTTGCTGTGATTTTATATAAACTTTTTCCTATATTATAGTACAGAGCTCGCGCGAGATAGTAATGATTGAGACATGAGGAGAAAAGAGTTCAGATTTCGGACTAAACAAATGAGGAGAGAGAAATAGTGTAGGTATGTTAGAGAGAAAAAGAGTGGGAGGGTGTAATTTAGGGGGTATAGACGTTGCCGTAATTGAGTTGGGAGGAGAGGACCGAGGATATATTATCCAGTGGAGAGGCGTGATTTATGCGCATTGGGCCACTTTCTTTGGGGCTTTTTGCCATTTTCCTCCCTCTCTCTCTAACTTTTGTACTTTTTCATTTGAACTCTCTTCCGTGTTTGACTGGCACCTCGTCTTTCATGAGATAAAGGGGCTTGGGTAGTGGAAAAGAGACCGGGTTGTGGGTGGCTTTTATTCTCACTTAAACCACTTTATTAATGGTTTCAAAACATTAACTCTTAAATTATATAGAGGAAATGAAATGTTTCTATACTTTCTTTACCACAGAGAAGATTTATGCTTCTCCTACCATCTAGCAGTCTGATTTTGATCAAGAGATTCACTCACCGTTTGATTTTAAATCCGACATCTCAAAGTATTTTATTTTTAGGCTTTTTTTATATAATTTGTATGAATATGAAATTTGGTATGTGTCATCTTCTCATTGGGGCACACCTATAAAAAATATTAAAAATAATTTTTTAATAAAATATAATGACCAAAATACCTCTCGAATCTTTCAAAAGTATTTTGGTCATTTTATTTTATTAGAAATATTTTTTTTAATAGTTTTCGCTAATGCGAGTTTAACATAGGATTGAACATACAAAATTTGGTGTCAAAGTAGTTTACAGGAAAAAAATAATGTAGGGCCGTGACATTGTGATTGGGGCAATCTTAACGCTCCATTCAGAGTGGAGTTTGATGCTGTAGGGTAAGCATAAAAAGCTTGCCTTTAAGTAATTATATTGTTATTGTTGTATATATTGTCCCTTATGCACAAACATGCTATGCATTTATTCCCTCAGTAAAAGACCTATTGAGAGAATTTTTTGGTCCCAAATTTTTGGATCCACTTAAGACTCACTTGAGATTAATTTTAGACAAAAAAAATAGGTTTCCAGTTTTCAACACTTAGATCTCGCCCTCCAAAAAGTGGATGATCTCTGCTTAATATTGTTTTTTTAGATTCACATCGAGTGCGATCTGACCATTTTTTTTTAATCTTTTTTTTTTTTTTTTTTCATAGTTCAATGAGTCTAAGAAGTTGTGTCTCCATCAGCCATCAAATTTCGACGATCAGATCAAAAGGTGTGTCATTTAAACCCTCTTGTTTTTCTTAATTTAGTGAATCTAAAGTGGATAATAAAAGTCCAAATGAAGAGAATCCTACTAATGATTAAGCCACTATAAACTTTGCACCCACTAACACACATGATGGATCCTTTAATGGAACTCCTTCTCCTCGCAGGCCCACCTCAAAAGTTTATTTTTGTGGTGGGGTAACATTATCACCAAGTGACACGTGCGAAGTTTATCTTATATGTATTGGTGGTAATCCGGGCCGGTCCCGCTGACTTGGCGGGTCAACCAGAACCAGGTTTGGATATGGGTTCGGCATGGACCCTACCAGGTTGGGATCAACCTTAATATATACTACAATATACAAAATAAACTTGTTTTTTTATTTAATTTTTAGACCATGATCCAGGTGGGATCTAGGTCAAATGACTTGAACCCGACCTAAGTCCAGGTCCGAAGCAAGGTGTAACTTATTCGGGTTGGACCAGCCTGGACCATACCCAGTGCTATGATCTTCCCATATAATAACAAATTTACAATTGAGTACCCCCTCTCTCTCTCATCATAACTTGATATTGCGTGTATTAGTGGTGTAGTCGCACTCGCCCACTCTACAACTTGATTGACGACTCCTACATTAAAAGGGCCTCTCTCTCTACTGAACAAATACTTATTGAAAGATGCAATTGATACGTGAGCACGTATACTATGTATTCTCAGGGTGCATAGTTTATTTCTACTCCTTCGGTCGGAATACCTATTTAGAAGCATATTAAATTTAAAATTTGGGAATCATTTAGTGTAGCTAGATAATTACTCTAAAAAAAAAAAATTGAAATTTGAATTTTCTAACACTTAGATCTCATCGTCTCAAAATTGGATGGTCTCCCTTCAATCTTGAATCAATATTTTTTTCAAGTGCACCTATAGGTTGAAGAGGTTATCTCAAAATTTGAGATCCTAAAATTAATTCTAAATGGGGTTATACCTGAGGGAGTAAATAGAGCAGAATACCATTTGGCTCGATTTATATTATGTTAAAGAGGGGTGTAGTGATCCCCACAAACACATAGCCGAAGTGCGCTTAAAAAGACAGAATTTGAGTTCAAAAATAGTTTTAAAATTGGCGATCTAGATTAGGAATTGGCTATCTAATTTGAGAATTATTATCTTGATCGAGTTCTCCCTTAGAATCACTTAATATTACTTCTGAATTTTTTGTGATCCAACCATGGGCAGGCGATTCAAAAGCCGATTATGGGTTTTAAAACACTGATTTAACCGTCTAAAAATTAGGACGAGGTTATATCCCGGAAATTCATAGTCCTCTGGGTTTTTACCCAAGGTTATATACACACTGGAGCATACATAGGTCATTCTTTCATGACGTTGAGTTAGTTTACCTCCATAATACTTACAAGATTGTCTACTTTTTTATCTTTATGCTTTTTGAGGGAAAGGTTTCTATACTTTTTCTACAACCTAAAAGATTTGAGCTTTCCCTAACTCCAGCCGTCCAATTTTGAACAAAAGAGGCACTCACCGTTTGATCTTAGATCCGACGTCGTAAAATATTTTATTTTTAATATTTTTATACTAATTGTAAAAATATGAAATTTGGTACGTGTCATCTTCTCATTGGGGCACACCAATAAAAAATAGTAGAAATAAATTTTTGATAAAATATAATGACCAAAATACTTTTTGAAACTTTCGAAAGTATTTTGGTCATCTTATTTTATCAGAAACATTTTGTTTGTATTTTTCGTTAGTGCGAGTTTAATAGAAGATTGAACGTACAAAATTTGTTGTTAAAATAGTTTGTATAAAAAATATTAAAAATAAAATAATATAAAAATATGGCATTGTGATTGGAGTAATCTTAACTTTCCATTCAGTATGAACGGTTGGATAAAGAAAAATATATAAATTTTATGCCGTATGGAAAGCGTAGAAAACTTGTCCCATATACTAGGGAAATTTGGTGGTCAATTTTGTTAAACTTTCAAAAGCAATGGCAAAACTGACCGAGGAGTCTTTGACGAGACATTAAATGTTTGTTTTTGGGAACTATACGTCATTAAATTGACTTGTAACATTTAAAATCAACTTGACTTTCCAAGAAAAGCTAGCTAAATTTAGGCACAGTGTCTGGAAACGTGGGCTAGTTGCACACCCATCGATTCCCATCCTAGCCCAAGATCCGCAAAGGGCTGATTAACAATCTAGCTAACCCAAAAAAAATAAAAGCGTAAAAAATAAAAAAAATGATATATATATATATATATATATTGTTTCATGCAGGTGGACCACATTTCTGTATATGTGATCCAAAAAAGTGTAAAACATCCATCTTAAAGATAGATGCAAGTAGTTGCTCCATCTAAAAACAATGGAAACTAAAAGTCCAAATATTTTTTTATTAGAATTATTCTTTCTACTTTTTAAAATTCATATTCATGATTTCCATGTTAGAAATTGCATGTCTTTCAAAATTAAGTCTTGAAATCCATCTCAAAAATATTTTTATTAAGAGGCTCGCATTTCTATATATGCAAGCTTAGCTATATATATATGAGCTAGCGTAGTCCAGTGTGCCTACAACTACATATGTACCCAACGGCCCTGATTGAATTTGAGACGATCCAATGATCACGATTGTATTTTGTATTTTAATTTTAATTTTTTTCTATAAATTCAAATCATTTGAAATTTTGGGCATGTGTGCTTTAAAAATAGGAGAATGCAATAAAAATATACAAAAAAATATTTCGTGAGAAATAAATTAATCATAATACCCCCGAAACTTATTTGAAGTATTTTAATTAATTTATATATTATGTATTATTTTTTTGATATTTTTATTAGTTGCGCATTGATAAGATAGACGCTTACAATTTTACGTGATTTGAATTTGTAGAAAAAAAATTAAAATTAAAATACGAAATGAGGTGTGTCTGTCAGATCGGCCCATATATGAACCGTTAGACTCACATGTAGCTATAGGGCATTCACCTATGCTAGCATTTTTATTTTTTTGTTTATGACAATTCTTTTTGTTTAGAACACTCAATAAAACTACCATTACCATTTTTTCACTTTGAAAGATTGCCGGAAGAGTACTTTTATTACCATCTTTATGGACGCCGTAAAAAACCCATTGGTCTAAAATAAATACAGTAAGTGTAGAAATATCCTCGAACGAATCACATTTAAATGTTGAAGATTTTATTTTATTCTCATATTCATGATCATCTTAGCTTAGATTATAAATCCCTAAAACTTTATATTAAAATCCATCTTTGAGATAATTTTTAGAGGGCCCGCATACATAGCACATGAGGCGGCTTACTCATAGAAACCCCATCCCTTATTATAGAGGGGAATCACCGGGACAAAAAAACAACATGGCGAGGTGACAATTTTTCAAGGATATGGTTTCTATGCGGCCAACAGACATATTGTAAAAATGTGGGCTCGAAAATAAATGCATTTTTAAATATAATTTTATATTAATTTTTAGAGAATATATAATCGTTAACATGGAGAGCATGAATATTATGATTTTTTTTTTTAAAAAATAGAAATAATAATTACATTAGAAAAAAATAGAAATAATAATTACATTACTCGGGCTTGGGCCATTGCTGAGCCCTAGTTATCCTTAGTTGGAAATCCAACTTGAGGATCTTAAAAAAATTTAAAAAATTATAAAAAATCCCAAAAAAAAGAAATATAAATTTGACATGTTTATTTATATTATCCATCATTTTGGTAAAGATTGAAAATATTTTAGTTATGAATACTTACTTTTATAAAAATACTCTTAGTCACAAACTCATTTTTTGAAATCTATTTTTCGCTACCTTTTTAACCACAATTAGTTGTATTTTGTTAATTCATTTTTTTGGGATTTTTGTTTTTTTAATAATTTTAAGCTACTACAATAACTCGGCCCAACTCAAGCCGAGTTACTGGGATTTGGGCGAGTACTCGGCTAGGGAATGGGCCGAGTAGTCAGCACGAACCATCATGGTATTGGAGAATCTCAAAATGTCTTTTTTTCTTTTGCCTTTTAAATGGGCTAGTTTTCCACAGGGTCATTTTCCCGTATATAATTATTGACAACATACAATAATTTGGAAAGCAAAATAAGATACACATTAGGAAAAGAAAAAGAGTGTTTAGGTTTTTGGATGCCAGCTTGCAAGGCCTATGGTCTTTAGATTGATAGGGAGGGGTATCACGAAGAGAGCTGATTTCCGGGTTATTTTCCCGTATATAATTATTGGTAAGATTTTTTTATAAGTGTGCCCCAATGAAAAGATGGAACATACCAAAAATTATATTTATACAATTTGTATTAAAAAATTAAAAATAAAGTATTTTGAGATGTCAGATCTAAGATCAAACGGTGAGTGACTCTCTTGATCAAAATTAGATGGCTGGATGGTAGGGGCAGAATAGAACTTCTATAATGTAGGGGAAGCATAGAAACCTTTCCCATTTCTTAGAAGCCTGTACATAACCAGTTAGAGATAATAGAGTCGGTTTCGATTTAAAATCCGGATATCAAGCGTAAATTTTGCAAAAGCCTGGCACACTTATGTAAAAAATAGGACTTAGTGCCTTTTAAGTTTAGGTGCGGTTTGTATAGAGCTTGGGCTCTAAACAATCAAATTAGAGCCTACCTTCAAATAGTGTTGAGAAATATGATTTCAATACTGGAAATCTTTTTGATAGCCTTAAAATATATCTTCATCTTTATTTATAAAGTTTAAAGCTTAAAAAATAATGTAGATCGAGAGATCTATGAAAACTTGAAAATCTTGAAATTTGACGGTCCAAAAGTGTGTTACAAAATACACTATTTCCAAAACTTGAAATCCATTTTTTTATCATGTCCATGCATCTTGATACCGAGATGATGAATTTGAGGATATTTGGGCATCAAAACAATATCTTCTAGTGAAACTTTTGAGGTAGGCTCGAATTTGATTGTTTAGAGCCTCGGCTCTATATAAATTTTTCCCTTTGAGTTTGGATGTACCCAAATTTGATATTTTTTTGGATGTGAAGTAAAAAAGATTGAAATGGTAGCTAGACTGATAATTTGGATAACATCATATAAAGTTCATCCTTACCTAAAAAAATTACAATCTAGTACCAAAAAAATTTGAACCGGACTCAATTGTTTTTTGTTCAATATTAAAAGATTTTTTTCAACTTTTTTAGCTAGTCGAATTGGTCAAATTCGATTGATCCAACTAGCTAAAACTAATCAAATATTGATTTTGATTAATTTTTAACTAAACTTAATTATTACCTTAAATGAGATTGTCCAAAGCATCTATCCTAAGTTCAGACCACATGTTCTATCCAATCTTGATAACTATGGCATTAGTACGGCCTTTCGCCATGGATGCCTAAGTCTCTTATTTTTCCTCTGCCAACCCCCTCTCTCTCTCTCTCCATTGGGTCTCTCTTTCTCAACTCCTCATCTCCACTTACTTTGATGACTACAACTGCTTTTTGAGCCCGTCAATCCTCTATCCTCCAGGTTTGCCTGAGCTTCACAACAAAAACCCCCAAAGTAGGGTTTCTCCTTGCTCCCCACTTGTGGCCTCCTTGCCATCCTTGACTTTCTTTATCCCCATTTACCAAGGTTGAAAAAATAAATTGGTGGATCGGCAATTTGAATAAGGGAATATGCCAAATCGACAGGTTTTGGCCTAAAAAAAAATACAAAAAATTATTAGAATATTTTAAAATTTAGCTTTTTAGGTTCCCAAAAAAGAGTATTGTGTTATAGTTTTTTACTATTTTAATGAAAATACCTAAATAATGAGAACTTGTCTCATGTTTGAGTATTGGTTGTCATTTTATAGCCAAAATGAAGTTTAAAATGCAACCAATTGCTATAAATGAATATCGCTAACTCAAATTATTTATTTTTATAATCTTCAATGCTACTTGTAAAGATGGGGTGCTTGCCTACCCATTTATTATTTGTCCCTTTTCATAAAAATAATTTATTGAATATATATGTATATATATATGTGTGTGTGTGTGTGTTATTTGTCACTCTAGAGTTGGTGTATTTAAGTTTGTAGCTAAAGTTGGGGCACAATCGCATGCCTAATTATGAAGGTGTGGGGGAGAGAGAGGGAGAGAGAATGAAAAATAAAAAACCTAATTCAAGAGAGTAAGAGGGAGAGAGAGAAAGAAAAACCCAATCCAATATTCAAAAGAAAGAGAGTGTAAGTGAAACAAGAAGAACCCAATCCAAGAGAGTGTGTGAGTGAGTGAAAAAAGAAAAACCCTATCCAAGAAAGAGAGTGTGTGTGAGAGATTGCAAATGAAAAAGGAAAACCCAATCTAAGATAGAGAAGGTATGCTTGTGTATGAGTGAGAGTGAAAAAGAATAACCCCATCAAAGATAGAAAGACATGAAAAAGAAAAATCATTCCAATATCCATGAGCTAGTTGCTATCGAAGGTAATCAACTAAAAGAACCTGGTCGAATACTGTGGGGGTGGGTTCTTTGGATTTCAATTATACAAAAAGTTGTTAAATGTCAAACACAAATTGATTACCTGGAAAAAGGATAATAAATTCAATCTTAAGGACAAGATTGATGGGGTCTTAGGAGATATTGAAATGTTGGATCTTAATGCTCAGACTAGCGGTGTTTTAACTGAGCAACTGGTGGTGGAACGTGGGGTGAAACTGAATGAGTTAAAGGATTTGAGAAGATCTGAAGAAATCTATTGGAAACAGAGATTTAGGAATAAATGGGTCAAGGAAGGTGATCTCAATACTAAGTTTTTTCATGCCATTGTTAGCGCCAAGAGAAGACAAAATGATATTTCGGGACTGAATATTCATGGGTTAGATCCTGAGGATAATGTTGCCATGGAAGTGGGTGTCATTAATCATTTTAAGAAAGCATTTGCTAAAAAGGTGGTGATGACTCCAAGTTTTCCGAATGTTCCTTTTAAGATGTTGAATGAAGAGCGGAGATGTTTTTTGGAGTGGCCGATCACTGTTCAGGAACTGCAACATGCTGTTTTTGCTTTGCTTGGCAATAAGGCGACAGGTCCGGATGGTTTTCCTTTGGTTTTTTTTCAAAGATTTTGGAATCTAACCAAAATGATTTGTTGGCGGTCATTAGAGATTTTATCATCAAAAGTCAACTTTTTAAGGGAATCAATTCCACTTTCTTGGCATTGATACCTAAAAAATCAGTGATCAATGAGCTCGCAGATATTAAGCACATTAGTATGCTCACAAGTGTTTTAAGATTATAGCTAAGATCTTGGCAGAACGTCTTAAGGAAGTCATTCCTCTCATTATTTCATCTACACAATCTGCTTTTATACAGGATTGCCAAATTACTGATAGTGTGCTGGTGGCTCAAGAATGTATTCATTCGCAAGTCTTAAATTAAAGGGCAGGTATTTTGCTTAAACTTGACATGAAAAAGGCATATGATAGGGTGGAGTGGGGTGTACTTTTGAAAATTATAAAAAATATGGGTTTTGGAGCTAGTTGGAGGAGTTGGATTTTTGGATGCTAATCTAATGCACACTTCTCAGTAATATTCAAAGGCAGTCAGATTGGTTTTTTTACTGCGTCGAGAGGTTTACGTCAAGGTGACCCCCTTTCTCCCTTCCTTTTCTCAATTTATGCCAAATGTTGAAGTTTGATGCCTAGTAGGGTGGAGAATTTGGGGGCTTTTGAGGGTTTCCAAATTGCAAACTCTGTTATATCCATCTCTTATTTGAAGTATGCTAATGGTACTTTGATTTTTATTGATGCTGTGACTATACAAGTGAGGAATATGGTGAGATTTTTGGAGATTTGTGAAGCAACCCTTGGGCTTAATGTTAATTTTCATAAGTCCTTAATAGTGGAAATTAACTGCAGCGAGGCCTTGGTGTGTGACTTGGCTGATGTGTTGGGCTGTAAAGTAGATTCTTTTCCTATTACCTATTTGGGACTTCCAATTTCAGATTTAAAATTCTCTATTGCAATTTTGGATAGGATGATTGAGAGAATACAAATCAAGATTGATTTATGAAAGTATAAATATTTGTCTTTGGGGGAAAGGATTACACTTTTAAGATCTTGTTTGGAAAATCTGCCTGTGTATCAGATGTTGATCATTCATATTCCGACATCGATAGTAAAAAGAATTGAGAAGATGATGAGATATTTCATTTGGGGTTTGAGAGGAGAGAGGGAGAGATTTCATTTATTAAGATGGGATAGAGTTTGTATTCCCAAGCATGAAGGTGGTTTGGGAATTCAAAATATTAGGAGATTTAACCAGGCTTTGTTATGTAAATAGTGGTAGCATAGTCTCAATTTGAAGGATCTTCTTTGGTATCGAGTTCTCTGGACAAAATATGAGATGGATAAATTTAATATATGGCTTGGGGGTGGTAATGGTAAGGATATGTCTTATATATGGCGGGCGATTTCTAATTGCAGGAATATGATTACAAGTTATTTTAGATAGAATATGGGTGGGGGTGGTCAAATCTTGTTCTGGCATCATAGGTGGCTTGGAGAGTATCCTCTGAAGTTTGTTTTCATTGATCTCTTTAGGATAGTATTCAATCCTAATCTTAAAATTAGTGATGCTGTTGAGAGAAGAGGGCAGTTGGTTTCGTGGATGTACCCCTTATGTATAAATGGCTGGACAATGCTTTATTGTCCCAGTGGTGTGTGTTGATGGATTTATTGGATAAAGTCTATATCTCCCAAGGGGTAGAATATATTTTGGTTTGGGAAATTGAAAGGGATGGTAGGTTCTCAGTTAAATCCTGCTTTAATCTTTTTTTTTCCATGATCACTGGAGATGATCATCTCTCAAAGTCGTGCAAATTTGGACGTGGTCAATACCACATAAAGTCCAAGTCTTCATATGGCGAGCTTCGCAAAATAAGATTTTAACTATTGGTAGTTTGCAAAAAAGGGGTAAGTTTTTACCTAATATTTGCTTGCTTTGCAAATCGGATGGTGAGTCAGTTGACCATCTTTTGATTCAGTGTCCCTATACCTTGAGGATATGGCATTGGTTAATTGGTGAAGTGGGATTATTGTTAATGCTGCCCCAGGATGTTATTGGTATTATATCGCAATTTGGTATTCCTTCTCTTCCGAAGATTGGAATTATGATTCGGAAGATAGCAAGAGGTATGATACTTTGGGAAGTATGGAAGGAGAGAAACAGAAGGACCTTTGAGGATGTGGCGTTACCGGTTGATAAGCTTATCCATTTTATTAAGCTCTCTATTTGGTCTTCTCTTTCTGTGGTAAAAGATGGGTGGGGTATTTTTAAGGTGGATATTATGATAAATCTGCCAAATCTTTTTTCTATAGGTTTGGTCTCTAGTAGGCCTAAAGGATTGTGACATGCCCCAGCCATAGGCAGCTGTAAGCTTAACTTTAAAGGCAGTTGGGACTAGTACGTATTGGGAACTGAATCGGATCTATCAATACCATCCAGATTATGCAATTTTGAACTAGATTGGCTCTATCAATACCTGATCCGGATTAAGCGATTTTGATTCGAATCGGCATCTGGCATAAACCTAAAAGATGCATCTTCACTTTTTGGATTGTCGGGAAGATGTATTCTTTAGGAAATTAAAATTTTTTTATTGTATCATTAAAAAAATAACCATTATCAATGCTATGATTATTGTATTTAAGACTCGTTTTAGTCTTTTTTTTTATAGTGTTTGTCTAAGTGAGGGATAAATGGCGACATTTCAAAATTGTCGAGTTTATAATATTATAGTATTGTTATATTATAATAATGGTATTTAAATAATAGTATAATATTTTTTATTAGTATTAATAAGAATAATAATAATAAAAAAAAATAATAATAATAGTAATTATTATTATTATTATTATAATTATTATTATTATTTTATGCTGTAATAATCATTATTATTATATTTCTATTGTTTAATAATAATAATATTAGTATTAATATGATATAATAATAATAATAATAATATAATAATAATAATAATAATATAAATAATAATAATAATAATAATAATAATAATAATAATAATAATAATAATA
>NW_006498680.1:604379-616437 GCF_000471905.2 Amborella trichopoda | reverse complement strand
ATATAGTATTATATAGTATATAATAATAATAAATAATAATAAATAATAAATAATAATAATAATAATAATAATAATAATAATAATAATAATAATAATAATAATAATAATAATAATAATAATAATAATGATAATAATAATAATAATGATGATAATGATAATACTGATGATGATGATGATGATGATAATGATGATCATCATCATCATCATTTGGGGACTATTTATATAGTAATATAATATATTTTATCCCTATTATACTATTAAAAAAATCATAATAAAATGTAAATATTTCAATAATAATACATTATATTATCAATATATTAAGATAATAACATAATAGAAAATTTTTATACAAGATTGCAACCTTAAAATGTAGAATTCCTTAAAATGTAGAATTAGGGTGCACCTCAAAAACCCATTAAACAAAGGTTGGTTTAATATTGAAAAACTCTCTAATTAATTGCCTCGATGTCGAGAAGTATGAATATGAAAAACAATTAAAATTTCGAGACCCAAAATTACTGCATCTTGCCATACATTATTTGAACCGTCCCATTTTGAAGATTTTCGTATGTTTATAGATTTACTTGATTTGAATTGTTTTTGGAGTTTAAAATTTTTATAATTAGAGATGAAAGTAGATCTTCAGGCCATCCTAAGAATATTTTATACCAAAATTACATGTTATGATAAAATTTGGAGGTGCGCCTTAATTTGATTGTTTAAAATTGCAACTTTATGCAAACCACACCTAATATTATAATAAAAATATATTTAAATATCATTATTTCAATAATAAATATTTTAAATAATAATATTAATAATAACAATAATAGTAATAGCAGTAGTAGTAAAATTAATAGTATTAATAATAACATTAAGGTAAGCGCAATTTAATTTTGATTCTCCGGAAATGTCAATTTCACCTATTTGGGCGGAATTGACATTGTCTTGCATTTTGGTTTAAAATGAGGATGCAGGACTCCCAAAAAAAATGTCAATTCTGTCTTCAGAAACAACCAAACAGGTTGGTCTCGGCTATTTCTATAGAAATGTGACTCCAGGAGTTCGATATTCATGGAATCAAACAGGCCCTAAAAGAATATCATGTTCTTCATTGTTAGTAATTATTGTTCCAAAATATTTACTTTGTACGCCGTACTATGAGATACTTTCGATCGGCTCAGAGGGAGTCAAATCAATCCTTAGTTTGTGAGATTAATTTCTTGAGGTTAAACGAGAGGAATTATAAAGTTACTTTGTTTGTGGGATTAACTTCTTGAGGGGAAAATCAGAAGAAATATAAAGTAAAATGGATCGCCAAATATGCCTCGATCTTGGATAAATGGCAATTTTATCAATAAGACTTATCATGGGAATTATTGAAAATTTCTTTAAAGCCAGCTTTGAATAGGAGATCAGCTTGGGTCCTAAGGGATTTCTTAATAATGCGCGAATGAATGAGTGAAAACAGAAATGAGGTTCTACATTTTTCTTATGCTTATCGAAAAGCAAAAAAAATAAAAAATAAAAAACACCTTGAAGGGAATTCAATACTTCGAAGCAAAATTCCTATCAAACAACCCATCTTCCTCCACAATTGTTGCAGACATTGGGCCCCAATCTGAGTTACTTGAAGGAACCAAGTGCCAGATATGCTTACCCAATAGGACAAATCTTGTTTCCAGAGACAAAAATGTTCAAGGGCTATTATGGCCACCCATGTTTTTAGGCATTCTCTAATATTTAGATTAGTGTGCAGTTTCTATAACGTTGCAACTTTAAACAATCCAATTAAGGCCCACCTTAAATATAATTTTTATTATAACATGTAAAATCTATTTTCATACCTAATTAAAAAATTTTAAATTTCAAAAATAGTTAAAATCAAGTAGATCTATAAATATATGAAAATCTTGAAAATAGACGGTCTAGATAATGTGTTGCAAGATGCACTATTTTCGGGACTCAATTTTTTTTTTTTCATGTTCATGCATCTCCATGTCGAGATGATCGATTAGAAGGTTTTCTCAACACTAAAACAACATTTCCGATAGATTTTTGAGGTGCATATGTGATTCTACATTTTAAGGTTGCAACCTTATATAATTTTTTCTCTCTAGATTATGCCATCCAAAATAGGGTGAGGTTTGTATAAGGTTGCCTCCTTATATTGTAGAAGTTTGGTGCACCGATAAAATTTACTTAGAGATGTCGTTTTGACATTGAAAATCTTATGATGGCTTCAAAATCTCTTTTTTTCTTCAGTTAGAAAATTTTAAATTTAAAAAATGGTACATATCAAGCAGATCAATAAACACTTAAAAATCTTGAAAACAGATGGTTCAGATGACTTTTTACAAGATGTACCATTTTTTGAATTTGGAATTCTTTTTTTTCTTCATGTCCACTCATCTCAAGGTCGAGATGATCAATTGGAGGGTTCTCCTATGTGGGAACACTCTCCATTGTAGGATTTTTGAGATGCACCTTTCCTCAACAGTACAAGGTTGCAACCTTATACAAACTTTTCCCCCCTATTGGTGAAAACATTAGGCTACTGTACATTCTTGATTTTTGCCACCAACCTCAAAAAAAAATAAAATAAATAAATAAAAATAAAAATAAAAATGTTGGCTATTATGCATGTACTCAAGAAAAACAAGTTGTAATTAAGCCTTTAATTTTTAGATGGTTGGATCAAAATATTTAAGAATTCAAATTCCGTATTATAAAATACACATTGGTAAATCTAAATTAGATTCCTCAATTTCCAATCTAAAAAAATACCTCACAATAGGTCGTTTATTCGAGGGAGCAAGTATACTACACAATGATCATGCGCAAGCATGCCATATAGCAAACTTTTGACATTTCCCACACAAACAATTGTTTTTTTCTCTTCAAAATTTTTAATCTTTTTATACTAAAAGATATATCGTAAACAAAAAAATTGTGACCCATCGTATTACTATCCCATGTGCTTTTTATAGACCATTCATTTGTAGACAATCCATTGTAGACAATCACATTTTTTTTTTCGTGTTTTTGTTTTTCGTAAGCAAAAAATTCTAAGAGGGATTGTTATGGATCTAAATCGATGAGAGGTTTGTTGATCACATACTTAAAAGATACAAGCTCAATGTACAAGAACAAGGGAGCTCAACTTACAAGAGGAAAAGACCTTAACTTTAAACTGGGACTTGGAGCCACAAGATTATACATTTTTTGTTATTTATTGAGTGCCTCCCAATTTGGTGAGAAAACCAAGATGCAATCACGTTTTGGCGAAATACTGTCAGGATACATCTATCTTGTAAAGTATTGTTTAAGCTCCCTGGCCTAGTTTTATTATCATGATCATCATCATTATCATCATAGCCTTTTTCTAATTATTTGGGGTCGGCTATACGTATCCTGATCCACTATTCTGCTCTATCAAGGGTTATACCCTCAGTGAGGTCATAAGTCCCCATATCTTTTCTCACTACTTTCAACAATGTTCTTTTGGATCTACCTTTGCCTTGTTTGAGCCTTCTACTTGAACCAACTCGCACCTCCTAACAGGTGTTGGGCTTGGTCTATACTGCATATATCCAATCCACCTAAATCTACTTTATCTCATCTTATCGTTTATTAGAATTACACCTAAGTTCTTTCAAATGTATTCATTTCAAATTGTATCGCTTCTTGTCTTGTCACTCATCCATCTCAATATCCCCATCTCAGCTACATTCATCCTATAGATATGTTGTTTCTTAACCGCCCAACATTCTGCCTCAGAAAGCAACACTGGTGTCATAGTTGTCTCATGGATCTTTCCCTTCAGTTTCATTGGTATGCATCACTCGTATAAAACAACGGTTGTCACTTCGTTCACCCAACTCTAATTTTATATGCGACATCTTCCTCAATTTCTCTATTTTTTTAAATTATCGACTCAGGATATTGAAATGGTGTTCTTTTTAGTATTTCTTGATCATCAATCTTAACAACTTCCTTATCTCTACTCCTATTATTACTAAATTTACATTCTATACGCATATGTATTCTCTAAGATAGTTTTTTTATACAACTTTTCCTTCTCATTTGCCTTCAAACCTTGTAGAGCTTTGAATATACTTCGATGCGGTGCAACTGTCAATGAAAACAACTGAGAAAGATGCAAATTATGTCATTTTCAGCCAGTTGCGCTAAAGAATTACTGGACCTCAGCAAAGGATTGAGAAACTTTTCATATCCTAAAGCACGAGGGGTACTTACAGTGTTCCTTGAGATGTCAGTGATGAATTTTGGAAGACTGGTGGCACCCACATATTATGTGAGAAAAGATGTGGATCCAACACAAATGGGCAAACTATTATCCAGACCTACTGGAACACAAATATATAATTTTTTTTTTAAATTCCTAAGGGTGTCAACGAGCCCAACCTGGGCTGGGCTGGGCTCTGGCCCAGCCCTTATTCCCAAGGATTAGGCCAAAACAAATGACGAAAAAAAAAAGAGGGCTGGGCAGATGGACACTTAGCCCTAGCCCAGCCCTCAGCCTATGTTTTTAGGGCTAGGCCGACCGGGTGGGATTGTGCCAGCCCTATATTACCCTAAAAATGGCCTTCCAAATCACAAGATATCTTTATGGCTTTGAGGCACAATTTTTACAAATAAGATAAGAGTACGTGGGAGAAAGATCGACACAAATGTTGAGGCTCAACAAGAGCTTCAACCAAGCCCCTTCTTTTTGCTCAATCCAATGACGCTACTTTAATGTGTTCATATTTGATAATACCAAGAAACTCTAAATGCCTGAAAATTTAAGTACCATGGCCCTTTTCTAAAGGGAAATGTTAAAGGTTGCATCCTTAAAATCTAGAAATAAAGATGCACCTAAAAAATCCATCGAAAAAGACTGTTTTAATGATAAAAATCCTCTAATTGATCATCTCGATGAATATGAAAAAAAAAAAAAAGATTTTGAGTCCTATAAATAGTTCATTTTGCAATGCACTATCTAGACCGTCTATTTTTTAAGTTTTCATATGTTTACGAATCTACTTGATTTTAACTATTTTCGGAGGTTAAACTTTTAGAATTAGATATGAAAATAAATTTTGAGATTATCCTAAGAATTTTTTATACCAAAATTACATGATAAAAATTGGAGGTGCACCTTAATTGGATTGTTTAAGGTTGTAACCTTCTAGAAACCACATCATTTTTTAAATTATTTGTTTCAATTTAAGTTAGAATGGTAGGATTTATATAGCCAATCCCAAATAACTGAGATACAGTTTGGATGATGATGATTATGACGTTAAGCAACAATAATGGGCAAGAAATTCACTTCTATAAAATCCAAAGTGAGAGAGTCCAAGGGTAGACCTCATACAGATGGGTTGAGGGTTGTTTAACTCCTAAACTAATTTAATGTCAACTTTCTTATATGGACGCTGTTAGCATGAGGCCAGCCCGCATATTGTAGAAATACAGGCGTGACAATAAATATATTTTTAAATATCATTTGATCCTAATTTTTAGAGAATATATAATATTTAACATGGAGATCATGAATATGGATAAATAAATAAAATTTGAAAATTAGAGATAATAATTATATTAAGAAAACATTTTGACCGTTAGTTACAATCAGTTTTAGATGGACCACCAATTTGCCATCTTTAAGATGGATGCTTTAAACTTCTGAACGGCATATTGTAGAAATGCAGTCCAGCCCAGATGAAACAATTGTTCTTCTTCTATACCCTCTATGATCCAAATATAAGTCGAAGGAAATGCATTTTATAAGGCCACGGCTTTATGTCATCCATGGTATCTCAATGGAAAATGTAGCTCAAGTGCCACAAGACCTGCAAATAGATTATATCCATTTTGACGATCATGTACCGATGTACTCGAATAAAATAGATTTCTAAGTCTTAAAGGTAGTCTATTTTGTAAATTTTTTTTAGGCCATCCATTTTAATATCGACTTTTTTACAGTTTCAAATTCCACAATCAGGAGCAAAACAAAATTGTGAGCCCTCACAAAGTTCACCAATCCTAGATCTAATTTCTCCTAGTAGAGGTTTCATTATGTGGCTTTACCAAATTTCGAAAGTCCACGGCCTTACCAAAACCTCATCGAAAGGATACTCACTAATGCCGTATTTCTCTTTCTAATGCAAATCTTTTATTAAAAAGAAATTTTACCTTACAAAAATATCTTTTAGATTTGTTGGTGCATGCGTGGTCACGAGGCCTCACATGTGCACATTGTTTTTATTTATATTTATTATATTTTTTAAAAAATATTATATATTTATTATTCATCTTTTAAGGTTATTTTAAAAAAAAAATCTTTAATTAATAGTCAGTAAATAACTCTCCCTCTCCCACATTTTGAGGGCCATCCTTTTAGAGATTACAGGAAAACCAAATATCAGCTATCCTCTCTCTGGGAGCATTCCAGTCTCTTTTTTGTTTGTCAATTACCCAGGGTTAGTATTTATCTCATTTCAATGGAACCAAATTTTTTGAAGACTCACGACTTTACAAATGGATGGTATTTATATAACTATAATTTTTTATTTTAAATCTCTTCAAAAATTTTTTAAATAATTTTCTTGAGATAAATGTAGAAATCTTGAATTCCTCTCTATAAATATCTAGTATAAATAATGTTTTTGTTTGTTTTTCTTCTCGAAGTGGGAATTAAACAAATATTTGGTATAGTTAATCTTGCCAATGTCATAATTAAGTGAGATTTCATCAGATATCTCTCCGGATTTAGCTATAAACAACATTGTATCTGAAGCTATCCCAAACATCTATTTAGATGAGAGGGCTAGGAATAGCAGACCTCGTGGGGTGCCAAATGTAAAGGCTTCCCTTGTATAGGATTGCTCTTTTGGATTGCGAAAGATTGTCCATTCTAGGGACATGATGCTATCCTAGTTGGGGAGCTTATTGTAGCCCTCTACCTTATTGGTATTGACATTGTAATATGCTGCCTCCTTAAATTGAATCAGGAAAAAAGAAAGAATAAGGGGAAAGAAAAAGCTATTTAGTAAGTAAATAGCTATTTACTATTTATTTAGTAATCATAGTTCGGTTTGTATTGAGCTGAGGCTCTAAACAATCAAAGTAAAGCGCACATTCAAATAGTGTTGAGAAATATGATTTCAATACTGGAAATCTTTGTATAGCTTTAAAATATATTTTCATATCTAATTATAAAATTTAAAGTATATAAAAAAATGCAGATCGACCAGATCTATAAAAACATGAAAATATTGAAAATTGACGATCCAAAAATGTATTATAAAATGCGCTATTTCCAAAACTTAAAATCCATTTTTTTCTCATGTCCATGCTTCTTGATGTCGAGATGATCAATTTGAGGATATTTGGGCATCAAAACAACCTCTTCTAATGAAATTTTTTAGGTGCGCTCTAATTTGATTGTTTAGAGCCTCAATTCTATATAAACTTTTTTCATAAGAAAAAGTATACGTAAATACTTTTTATATATATGGAGTCACAATCACTTTTATCCTTTGGATTTCAAATTAGGTAGTTGTAAGAGTGTTATTGAAAAGACCCAAAGTTCAAAAAACAAAAAAATTATCTGACTTTGTGATTAAGCCAAACCATCCAATTTGACATCAAATGAATATGAGTGATTCTAACTTCTTTGTAATAAAGATTACGTGTCTCATTGCATACAATTCCATTAAATAATAAAAAAAGTTTATACAAGTGTGAGGCTCTAAACAATCAAATTAAGACACACCTCAAAATTTTCACTAGAATAGATTGTTTTGATGTCCAAATATCCTCAAATTAATCATCTCGATGGACATGAGGAAAAAAAAAAGGATTTCAATTTTAAAAATAGTGCATCTTGTAATGCATTTTTGGATTGTGAAGTTCAAGATTTTTAAGTTTTCATAAATCTACTCGATCTACATTAGTTTTTATGCTTTAAAATTTTATAATTAAAGATAAAAATATATTTTAAGGCTATCACAAAGATTTCCAGTATTGATACTACATTTACAAATACTATTTGAAGGTACACTTTACTTTGATTATTTAGAGCCTTGGCTTTATACAAACCGCACCCTTAAACAATATTACATTTAATACAATAACAAAGTACTAGTGTCCTGAGTATATTAATTTCTATTAATTTCAAATAAGATAATCTATCCCAGATAAAATTATTTGATATCCAAACAAGCCCTAAATGCATCTAGTTTGATATGGTACCACCACTCACGTTGATAATTCAATGCATTTTAAGTGCATTTTTTAATCATCTACTTTGAGATAAAGAGAGAGATAGAGAGAATGAGAGAGGACACCTAAAAGCCTAAAACAAAAGGAGTTGAGGAGTTGTAACTCTAAATATAGCATCCAATAACATGGAGAGAGAGAGGAGAAACAAAAGGAGTTGGGGAGTTGTAACTCTAAAAATTACATCCATCAATGTGGATGGTTCGGTAGCAGTGGTTCTACTTCTAGTATCAAGTTTCTCACTATAAATATGCACCTACGTTTCCATGAGGCAAAAATCATCGCTCTCTCACACACATACATATCGATAGGTGAAACTAGAGGAAAAAAACATGGATTACACCAAAAAGAACTCCAAAAAATTTGTTTTGGTGTGTTGTCTTATTTTCCTGGTAATGGCATGTGTTGCCATGGAGGCTTCCTCAGCTGGAGTGTTCAATGTGATGCAATTTGGTGCCGTTGCTGATGGCACCAAGGACAACACCGAGGCAAACCTTAAAAGAGCATTACATCAATTAATGAAAGTGAACATCAACAGTCTGATGTTTATTATATTCCTTTTAATTTAAAAGTAATCATTATATCTGATGTTATATTAAAAAAGTAAGGTGTAGGGGCCACGTAACCTTCCTGTTTTACCGATGAAATTGTATAAAAAGAGACCATTTACCTTTGATACAGAGAGGTCCCAAGTATTTATATCCATTCGATGTGAAATTTGATTGCTCGGGTGTGGTACAAATATCAAAAAAATTTCTTTTGAAATTTGAGCTTGATCTATGAAATAAATTTAGCCATTCAATTTCATATCCAATGGTCAAGATTAATTGTGATTACTTTGTACCAAAAGTAAATGGCCTTATTGTATACGTTTCTTTTAGAAATAGATAGATAGTAGGCCAGGTAACACACCGAGATTGGCTCTTCCAATGGGTTGGGCTTGTGCTATGGTAGTTGGATTGACCACTTGCTAGGCCTGACTCCAGCCCATTCCTATCAATACTAAAGTAGAATAGGGAGGATGGTGGTAAGAAACTTTTTTTTTTTCGAGTAAGTCGATGGAGATCACGAGGCCATTCTTGTTTTTTTGCAGTAGTCAATTTTTGAATTCGTTGGTGAGAATGGAGGTCAAAACCTTTAACTGGGGCTCAGCTGGTACTACCACCACGACCCCAGCCCCATTCTCATATTGATAAGATTCTTGGTCGGTTAATTTTTATTTCTAAGAGCTACCATTTAAGTGCTTTTTAGAACACTTTTTTTTATTAAATTTTTTTCTTTTTATTTTTTTTTTTGGGAAAGCACAACCTCAGCCTCCTATAATAGTTTTATTAAATACAAAACTTAAATTTTTTGAAAAGGGAAAAAATCATTTTCTATCCTTTTTAACTTTTATTTATTGCCATTTCTTTTACATAACACACCCCCGTGGCACTGAAATGACATAACAATGTTGTGTTTTTCGAAACCTCAAGTTAGTTGGCTTAAGGTGGTCTTTAATTTTTGTAGGCTTTCGGGGCGGCCTGGAAGGCCGGATGCAAGTGGAAAGGTCCATCAAGCCTTGTGATCCGTGAGGGAACATTTCTCGTCGGTCCTGTCTTGTTCAAGGGTCCCCAATGCCTCTCCCATGGTGGGGCAAGTGAAGGGCAAAGTGAAGGCTTCCATGGATATGAGCAAATACCCTTCTGATGACTGGATCGTGTTCCAGTATGTAGATGGCCTCGTGGTAACTGGGGGCGGGACGTTTGATGGTCAGGGAGCATCTGCCTGGAGCCTCAACCAGTGTCCTAAGAAGGCCCACTGCAAACTCCTCCCTGTGATATAAATGATCTCCCTCCTTCAACCTATTGCTACTTATAAGACTATTATAGCTATACAACTCCAGCATGGTTAGATCTAGTCTTTAGTTTAGTTAACGGGAATTTGTTGTTATAATCTTGAAGTTATGGGTTCAACAGTTCACACACATATAAATGTCGACTAAAATTTCTTATTGTACTAGAGATATTGCTTTGGACTAGCATTTGTGTTTTCAATTTAAGCCAGGAATTCATTGACAATTACTATTGTTTGTTCATGGTACTTGAAATTTTATGCAGTCATTGAAATTCAATTTTATTACAAATGGGACTCTTAAGGGGCATACATTCAGTGGACAGCAAGCTCTTTCACATGTTATTGTTTGGCTGCAAGAACATGGAGGTCCAATTCATCAAGATCTCAGCACCAGCTGACAGCCCCAACAATGATGGCATTCATATTGGATCCTCGTCAAATATCACAATCTCACGATCTCAAATTGGAACTGGCGATGATTGCATTTCCCTTGGTCCTGGCAGCACCCAAGTAACCATTGATAATGTGTATTGTGGACCAGGACATGGAATATGGTGGACTGCTATTTTTTCCTCCTTTTGTTTCCAACGTTTTTCTTACTAACGTTACAAGAGGTTTTGGAAGGAATTCAAACACTGTAAAAGGAAATGACAAAGGGAATCCAAAATTTCATATAACTAGGAGAAAGAAAGAGAAACAATTACATTTAGGCACTTTAGGATTTGTAGTTAGTCATTTGGATTGGACCTGGACCTGACTTGTTCCATTATTTCTTTATTTACAAAATAAAATTGAGGATTATTTTGATCACATTAAGTGAAGATTTCTCATGGGTATCGTCCATCTTTTACGCATTCGATTACATTGCTTGATTATTATCCAGTGTAGACTTTGGAGACCGTGAAATTTCTTAACAAAAATATATTATAAAAAAAAAACAATAAATCTAATGTGCCCTTTTAATTTAAACCAAAAAACTAGATTTAGGTTCATGTGTATACTTTGGAGACCATAAAATTTCTTAACAAAAACATCAAAAAACAAAGGAGAAACAATAAATCTAATGTGCCGTTTTAATTTAAACCACAAAACTAGATTGACGCTCATGTGAACATCTTTATATATTTCAATCTTGGTAGCTTGGGAAAGCGCCCCAAGGAGGGTGATGTGGAAGGGGTTCATGTGAAGAACTGCACCATCTCAGGCACCACCAATGGTTTGAGGATCAAGACTTGCGCAGATTCAGACCACAGTTTTGCATCTAATTTCACATATGAGGATATTGTCATGAATAATGCGGCCAACCCCATCATCGTAGATCAAGAATACTGCCCCCTTGCTCACAAAAGGTAAACCATGAAAGAGTACCGTTTAAAATACACACATATATATATATGTATATATATATAATACTCTGTCTCATGAAATATTTTTTTAACCTTCTTAACATTTTTGGACCTTCATAATGCTCGGACTCTAATAGGAATTTTTTTTTAGTAAAGACACATTTTTTTCATCAATGATAGGTGCGATAGATATTCTAGAAGAGGATCATGGTACCTTTTTCATAAAGTAATTAGTGTTCTATATAGGTGATGTCATATACTCACGTGGATAGTGTTGCATCTAATGAAGATGATATCACTCCACATAATCCTTGACAAATACATTTGTTTCAATAAAATATTTCTATCTCAACATTCACTAATTGCCTCAAATACCTCTTAACAAAATTTATTACACTGAGGAGTATGGGTATCGAGTTTCCAAAAATATTGAGTGAGAGAGAAAGAGAGGTTCATTTCATATAGTTGTGTGCAGCGTTTTAAAAATCGCCGAGTCGAACCGGACTCGCCCGGTTCGACTCGAAATTCACGAAAAAGGACCGGATCGGTTCAAAAACCGGGAATCGCGCACAGTGACTCGCCGA
>NW_006498680.1:559628-598700 GCF_000471905.2 Amborella trichopoda | reverse complement strand
CCACCTATTTACATCCATCTTTAAGATGGATGCGTTATACCTCTTGGCCGCATATTATAGAAATGCAGTCCAGCCCTCATGAAACAATTGTACTTACAAAACTCCATTACTTGCATGACCAAATTCCCCCACAAATTCTTTTGGCCGAGGGTCGTGCAAAAACAAGAAGTTTTGTTTCATTAAGGTAATTTTGTAATAGATTTGTCTACAAAGAGATTATTTATCTTTTGCACATAAAAGTCAGGACCTCCATGTACAAAAAGATGAATGGTCTCTTTGTAGAAAATCCCTTTTGAAATAGCAACCGAGCAGTGTTATCAAAATACAGATAATTGAGTAGAGCCACAATCATATTGATGCAAATCAAAATTTGGATGCTACAAATTTTTAATTTTAATTTTATTAATTTTATTTTTAGAGGTTGGGTAGACTTTTTATTTTTATTAAAGTTAATTTCCATAGAAATAGGATTAGTATGAGTTTTTTTAGTTTATTTTGATAAGTCCATTTTTTGTTTCCTTTATTTTCTTGCATGAGTTGGTTTTAGGTATATTAGGTTATGTTCATCTTGTATTTCAAAGAATAGAGGTCACGATTAGTTAAGTTTATCTCTTGTATTAGTTGGGGGTACATGGTGTTTATATTTAGTTTTTAGAAAATATATTTTGTTACCTATTTTAAAAGGAGTGTTATCTTTTTGGGTTGGGTTGAAAGATAATGAGTAAGACTAAAGAATATGGAAAGAATCTAGAGATAGATTTATTTTGGTTAATTGTCATCTTTTGTTTTTAGGGAGATAGAAGGAATTACCTATGTTGTGAAAGGTAACGTGGGTAGGAGTTGCATTAGTTATGGCATAACTCATAGTCTTTTGTTTAGCTATCTGCATTTAGTAGTTATCTTTAGGGTGGTGAATGTAAAACTCCTATAAAAGGAGTACGTGAATTGTAATTGAGAATAAAGAAAGTCTTTTTTGTAGAGAGAGGCCCCTTTGTGGGTGTCATCTCTTCTCTTGTGTTTATGGGTCTATGTCAGAATACTTATATCCGTGCGTTTTATTCTTTCTTTTTGTTATTTCCTTCATGATTTTTATTTCGCTCTAAAACACAGTTAATTTTCCAAGTGGTAGTCGCCGGTAAATTTTATACTTCGTCATATACAGTTCACTAAATGAACTAATATACATGCAACATCCATATTTTCTAATAAATAAGCATCTCTACTCTCTACTAAAGATCTAGAATTTTGTGTATAAAATCTACAACCCTTAGAATTTTCTGAAGAACCTATAAAGAAGTATTCAATAGTTTTATTTGTTGTATATCTTTATTTTGTGGTAGTATAAGCACATATGCCCGAGAACCCCAAACTTTTAATTTACAAAGGTCTGGTTTCGTGTCAATCCATAATTCATATGGGGTTGAGAATATACTTGTACTATTAAGAGCCTCACTTCAAATATTAAGAGATAAATATGCATGGCTCATCATAGACTTGATCATATCTATTAAAGTTCTATTTCTTCTTTCAACTATACCATTTTCTTGTGTTGTATATGGCATGTTAATTTGGTAAATTATACCATGCTTTTTACTAAGCCGAGAAAAGTAGTCAAAGCAATATTCCATTATCCGTTCTAAAAATTCTGATTTGTTTATCGAGTTGATTTTCTATTTCAACTTAGAAGTTTTTGAATATTTTTAATGCATCTGATTTTCTATTGATAAGATATATATAACCATATCTAGAAAGGTCATATATTAATATAATAGAATAATTATTGTTTGTATATGTTTTTACATTTAATGGCATACGTATGTCACAAGTTTAAGAAGTTCGTTTGGGTTTTTACCTTTAGCAAAAATATTTTCTAGTTTATTTACCAAGAAGACATAGTTCACAAACTTGAAAAATAATTTATATCAAGTTAGGGAGTCCTCTTTTAACTAATTTATGCATTTTATTTTTATTTATATGTCTCAATCTCAGATGTCATAAATATGAATTATCGACATGAACATGAAAAGGAATCATCGATATAAGCAAAACGACATGAATATTCATTAAAATCGAATTGGTATAAATTGTTGACTTTTCTTCCCCATGCCAGTACTCGGCAATGCTCACTAATTGTGACTCAACCTAACCTGTGCTTTGTTGCATAACCCTTATCATCTAATCTGGGAACAAAAATCAAATTGAGCCTCATGTTAGGTACGTACAAAGTTTCAGTAAAGAAGAGAAGAATATCATTATATTCATGATAATATTGAAAAAGATGAAGTACTGTAAGTTATTTACAATCAACTAATATACTTGCTTACCCTTTGACCAATGGATCAAAGCATGCAAATTTGTTGGGACTGAGAAATATTTATGTAAGAAACTCCAAAAAGAGATTTTTTGATGTTTTAGTCATGCGAAGAAAAATTGTAAAAGATTGAAAAATACATGGTAAGATTATGTATGAATCGTTGGTCATGAGATATATAACCATATTAACATGAAAAGCCTCTTGATGAGGAAATTCTCTGATTATAGCTAAATTGGGAGAAAACACTATATGATCATTGCTTTCAAATAAACAATTAAAATTAAGTAGAGATTGGTAGGGTCCGTTGAACTACATTCAAAGAAAGATATAATCTCAAAGGATCAGCCCTTTATTAAAACTGCCGGTAGTGCCGACTTGAAATCATGCAAAACAAGGAAAGAAACTAGAAAAATAGGATAGGAAAAATAAAAAAAGCAAAATAACTAATTTTAAATTTAAATTAAACTAAAGAAAGGTATGATAAACTTATCTAAGGAAACATAGAGTTCAGGCTTGTATGAGGACCACAAGTTAATTTATACCTTGATGCCTGCTCTTTCGCATGAAAGAATGGGCTTAAAAGGGCTTTAGGGCCTTGGAGATCTTGCTCCTAGGGTTTTGAATATAAGGATTTTGTAGAAAAGTTTTAGAGAAAAATTGGCTTAGGGTTCTAGCCTAGGTTTATTTCCAACTAAGATAATGTCTTTGGGAATTTCTTGAATTTTCTTTAGAATTTTACTAGGAATTTGGTTTGTATGGATTTTCTATGAATTTTGAATATTTTTCGTATAGACGGTTAGGGGGTTTTATTTGGTAGGTCTAAAGCATCTTTCAATAAATATTCCCTTGAGCTATATTTTTTCTAGTTATTATTATTATTATTTTTTAAAAAATCCAACCAAAAATCTCACTCAAAGCTTATCCAAGCGAGTCAAACAGCCTTGCCAAGCTTCCAAAAAATCCGGAGTTTTCTAGAGCCTGGATTAGTCCCATTAACTCACAAAGTGGGGCCAAACTCCTTTTGTCAATAAAAGCCCACTGAATCCAACAACGGTTCTCTGGTCTAGTTTTAACACATCTTGGAACTGAGTCTTAGGAATTTTCAAATAGTTCTGACCGGATCTGAGGCTGATTTAGTAATTTTCTAAGGACCATTGTCACGTCCCAAGAATTTACAATATTGATATTCCTGAGATGTGACAGTCAAAATATATATACATCTCTTGATAGGACAAATTTACAATGGCGAATTCTTACAAAGTAACAAAAGACAGTTTAAGCATAACTACAATATATTCCAGAGTTGATCCTGACGAGCACTTAAAATGAAACCGCAGTTATCCTGAAAAATGTTTACCATAATTTGATGAGTTTGGCTATTCAGTAAGTGATCATCATAATCCTAAAAATAATCATGGTTGAAAGATATCAATATTTTCAAAAAAAAGATCTATTAACAGAAATGCATCAACAGTTTCACTTTCAAAAATACATAATTAAGTATAATCTGAATAGTTGAAATGCATATAACATTTTAACGTCAGTGCATAATTCAAAAGATTTCACAAAATACCCTACTGACGTCCCAAGTAGGTCACGTATATACCCCATCAGCGTCCTGATGGGTCCACTTAATCCCTATCGGCATCCCAGATAGGTCCACTTAATCCTTGCAAGTCTACTTATACCTCACCGGCGTACCAGATGAGTCCACTTAATCTCTACTGGCATACCGGATAGGCCCACTTATACCTCACTTGCGAACCGGATGAGTCCACTTGCATACTTAAAGTATTTCTAAATCTCTTTAAACATTCGAAAACAGTAATATCATGTACTCAACATATCACTGAAATTCTTAATATGAATTTCACTGAAACCATTAATAACAGTCACTTAAAATAACATTTCAAAAATAACCAGTCAAATATTTTGGGTTCAAATTTAGAAAGGTAGCAGTTCGTAAAGACATTTTAGCATAATTGCCAATCTAATATGTATAGAAAAATTCTTACAGAAATTCAAGAATACGGAATTATCACAATTTATGGGATGTTAATTCACAAATAAACATTTCACGGACAATGCTATAATCAATTGCAAAATATCAGTTTTCAAATAATAAAGCAATCATTTGTACATGAAATTTACAATGTCTAAATATTCAAAAACAGTAGAAAGAAATCTCACAATTTTACTAAAAGCAGGAATATCACATTTTATTTTTAATAATTTTACAGTATCTAAAATTTTCTAACAATAGACAAGAAAAATAAATAAATTTATTTTTCTAAGAATTTACAGCATTTAAGATTTCTAACATAGATAAAATATCACAATTTTATTAAAAAAGATTATTTTTCAAAATAATGAGGTCGCTTGCGCATAAAATTTATCGTGCCTAAAATTCATGATAATAAGCAGAAGTAATTATTTCATTTCATTTTTAAAAAGAAAGGATTATTTTTCAAGATAATGAAGTCACTTACCTAAAATATTTAAGAAGGAACTTTCGATAAAAATTAGGCTAGAGGGAGGAGCTCACTGTGTTTGTAAGAGGGAGAGCGAGAAAGGAGTTGTTAGGCGACGTCTTACCTTTCGTCCTAATTAATTTCTTTAAAACGCCTCCATCATGTGTATGAGGTGTTACGTAATTAACCACTTTTAACGCCTGAAAACCATGTCCACTAAAGGACATGGCAAGGCAGCAAAAGCTTTAGGTGAAAGCTTTTGAGAGTAGTGATGGTCCCTAAGGACCATCATGCTCATATGGACCATCACTTATTAAAAGTTTTTTTTTTCTTTTCTTTTTTTTTCTTTTTTTTTTGAAATTTTAGGATTATTACATTCTTTCCCCCTTAAAGAAATTTAATCCTCTAAATTTGTGTACCTGATTGCCGAAAAAGATAGGGATATTTTTATCTGATATAGTCTTCTCGTTTCCAAGTCGACTCCTCTCTTGAATGGTACTGCTATAATATACGGACCAAATGAATCTCCTTGTTGCGCAACAAATGTACCATTTTATCCAGTATCAAAATTGGTTGCTCAATGAAGGATAGGTCTTTCCTGATCGGTAAAGGTTCATATTTCAAGATATGGGATGGGTCGGGCTGATGTTTTCGTAGTGATGATACATGAAAGACATTATGGACGTTTGTCAATTCGGGTGGTAAGGCAAGTCTATAAGCGACACTTCCGATTCTTTTCAAGATTTCAAATTGTCCGATGTAACGTGAGCTCAATTTTCTTTTCTTGCCGAATCTCATAATGCCTTTTATTGGTGAGATTTTTAAGAAAACTCGATCACCTTCTTCAAATTCAAGATCTCTCCGTCGGTTATCGACATAACTCCTTTGTCGACTCTGAGCTGTCCTGAGCCTTTCTCGAATTAATGTTATCTTATCTGTGGTTACCTGGACAATTTTTGGCCCCAAAAGCTTTCTTTCACCAACATCGTCCCAACAGATGGGTGACCTGCATTTCCTTCCATACAGGATTTCATATGGTGCCATCTGAATATTGGCTTCGAAGATATTATTATAAGCAAACTCAATCAGGGGTAAATGGTCATCCCAGCTTCCTGTAAAGTCAATGACACATGCGCTCAGTATATCTTTCGAGGTTTGGATGGTCGTCTCCGATTGTCCATCAGTTTGAGGGTGAAAGGCAGTGCTAAAGGTGAGTCTCGTCCCCATGGCTGACTATAGCCTAGCCCAAATTTTAGAAGTAAACCGAGTATCCCTGTCCAATACAATACTGACCGAAACTTCATGCAACCACACTATTTCCTTAATGTACAACTGGGCCAGTAGATCCAAATTGTACGTCGTGCGAATCGATAAAAAATGGGCAGCTTTGGTCAGTCGGTCCACAATGACCCAAATGCTATCATGTCCTGAATTTGTTCTAGACAAGCCAGAGACAAAATCCATAGAGATGTGCTCCCACTTTCACTCTGGCACGGGTAAAAGCTGCAACAACCCAGCGGGCCTTTGATGCTCAGCTTTTACTTACTGGCATGTTAGGCACTTAGACACAAATAATATTACCTCTTTTTTCATATTATTCCACCAAAAGGTTTTTTTCCAGGTTCTGATACATTTTAATACTTCCGGGATGTATCTATAACAAGAGTGATGTGCTTCTTCCAAGATAGCTTTCTTCACACTCCCATCATTCGAGACACAAACTCGACCTTTGAATCTTAGCAAATCCTCATTACATATAAATAATTCTTCTCTCTTTCAAAGCTTCACCTCTTCTACAATTGTTATAAGCTGATAATATTTCTTTTGTGCCGATCGAATCTGTTGGATTAATTGGGGTTCTGCCTTAATGTTGGTAATCATACTTACCATACCATTAATGGACGGAACCGGATGTCAATCCACTATTTCCTCTAACAATCTCTTTTTTTGGATCATTAGATGAGCTAAGACTCCCGCAGATTTTCTACTTAGAGCGTCGGCCACAACGTTAGCTTTTCTTGAATGATAATGGAATTGTACAATCATAATATTTTAAGAAATTCATCCATCTTATCAGCCGCATATTTAAATCTTTCTGAGAGAAGAGGTATTTCAAGCTCTTATTATCCATGTATATTTCGAATTGCTCACCATATAGATAATGGCTCTACATTTTCAAAGCGAATACTATTGCAGCCAGCTCTAAGTCATGAATTGGATATTTTTTCTCATATTCTTTCAACTGTCTGGATGCATATGCCACTACCTTCCCTTATTGCATTAATACACAATCCAAGCCTTTATGTGAAGCATCACTATAAATCACAAATCCCCCACTCCCCTCAGGAATTGTTAAAATAGGTGCCGAAGTTAATCGAACTTTTAGTTCTTGAAAACTCTCCTCACATTCACTTGTCCACTCAAATTTGATATTTTTCTGTGTCAATCGAGTTAACGGGGTCGCGATTCAAGAAAATCCTTCTACAAATTTTCTGTAATATCCTGCCAATCCCAAAAAACTTTGAACTTCAGTCACATTACTTGGTTGTTTCCAATAACAACCGCTTCAACCTTTGAAGGATCAACTGATAGACCTTCCTTTGATATGACATGTCCTAAAAATGTGACTTGTTCAAGCCACATTTATTAAGTTTGGCATACAATTTCTTTTCTCTTAATATTTGTTATACCATTCTTACATGCTGCTCATGTTCCTTTTGATTCTTGGAATAAATTAAAATATCATCAATGAATACCACAATAAATTTATTCAAAAAGGGCTTAAAGACCCGATTCATCAAATCCATAAATGCAGCCGGTGCATTGATTAATCCAAAATGCATGACTAAAAATTCATAATGGTCATACCTTGTTCTGAAAGCTGTCTTGGGAACATCTTCACTTTTAATCTTAAGTTGATGGTATCCAGATCTAAGATCAATTTTTTAAAACACTTGTGGTCCTTGTAATTGATCAAATAAATCATCAATTCTAGGTAATGGATACTTATTTTTCACTGTCACTTGGTTCAACTGTCTATAATCGATACACAATCTCATGGTCCCATCTTTCTTTTTAACAAACAATACCGGAGCACGCCAAGGTGACTCACTGGGCCTGATAAAACCTTTATCTAATAATTTTTTCCAATTGTTGTTTAAGTTCTGCAGGTGCCATTCTGTAAGGTGCCTTAGAAATTGGGGCTACCCCTGACAATAATTCAATAGAGAATTCAATTTCCTTGTCAGGCGGTAATCTTGGCAATTCTTCAAGGAAAACGTCGGGAAATTCTCGAATAACCGGAGTGGTATCCAAATTTATCTCTTCCTTCCTATCTTCTTTGATATAGGTAAGAAAGCCTTGATACCATTTTCGAAGGAGGCGATTAGCTCGAATACAGGAGATTAAATATGATGAGGAGTCTTCTTTGATACCATTGAAGTAAAATACTGGTTGATTCAGAATACTAAAGGTAACTATTTTCTCGTAACAAACAGTACTTGCATGGTATGCAGAAAGCCAATCCATGCCTAAGATTATATCAAAATCTTGAATTTCTAGGAGTATTAAATCAACCAACAGTTCATTTTCTTTTATCTTTATTACACAGGATTTGTACACTATATTGGTGTCACACGAATTTCCCATTGGTGTGGCTACCTCTAGAATGTATTCTAATTGTTCTGGCTCTACCTCTAAGCGGCATGCAAAGTGTGGTGACACAAATGAATTAGTAGATCCAGGATCAATCAAAACATAAACTACTTTTTGGAAGATAATAAGAGTACCTTGGATCACTGATTTTGAGGCCTGATCGTCTTGCTGGGTGATTGCAAATACTCTTCCCTTCATCTGAGGCTTTTGAGCTATCTCTCCCTACTTTGGAAGCTGTTGCATCTGTAAGCTAGAATATTCTCTAATATGGTGCCCCAATTTTCCACATTTAAAACAGGCTCCAGTATTCCAATAACAAGGGTTCGATCCATGGTTTTTCCCACATTTTTTACATGGTTCTATTGGGCTTTGAAGTGGCAAGAGCTTTGGCTTCTTGTTTGCCCTTTCAAGCTGGTGTCGATTAGATGATGTGGGTCTAACCTGAATTTTCTGATTTTTTAATTTTTTGTAATCTTCGAAATCTTTTTCGACAATTTGGGCTCGATCCACTATTTCAGCATAAGTTCTCGATTTTAAGACTGATATTCTGCTTCTAATAGCTGGTCTGAGACCCCTTTCAAAAATTTTCACTTTTCTTGCCTCATTGTTAATCATATATGGTGCAAACCTGGCCAATTCAGTAAACTTGGCCTCGTACTGTGCTACTATCCAGTTTCCTTGGATTAATTCCAGAAATTTTATTTTTTTTTGGTCTCGAATAAAATCTGGAAAATACTTTTCATTGAATGCCTCTAGAAATACTTCCCAAGTCAAGGGTTTATTTTCTTTGCCACCAATGTTGTGCTTCACCTTCTAACATAAAAACTGCCAAGGTCACCTTCCTATCATCAGGACATTCCATTACCTCGAATATTTTCTCCAAACAATCCATCTCTCGGCTTCCAGTGGGTTTACAGCACCCTTAAAAGAAGTTGGGTTCAATTTCTTAAATTGTTCGATATTACTCTTACCATTTCCCATACCTGATTGCCTAGGTGAATTGTTGTTTTCCATCTGATGTTGCATTAGAGCAACCATATTTTTCAAGGCTTTGTGAATTCCTTCCATATTAGCTTCAACTATTCTGGATCTTGACTTCGTCCCTGTCTGTACACACAATAAATGTGATTTTAAGTACATTCTTTTTAAATTTCCTAAGAATCTTAAACCTATTGCTCTGATACCATAAATGTCACGCCCCAAGAATTTACAATACTGATATTCCTGAGATGTGACAGTCAAAACATATATACATCTCTTGATAGGACAAATTTATAGTGGCAAATTCTTACAAAGTAACAAAAGAAAGTTTAAGCACAACTACAATATCTTCCAGAGTCGATCCTGACGAGCACTCAAAATGAAACCGCAGTTATTCTGAAAAAATGTTTACCATAAT
Organism: Amborella trichopoda; assembly: GCF_000471905.2. The sequence goes on along the minus strand of NW_006498680.1, from coordinate 588,862 downwards.
TTGATGAGTTTGGCTACTCAGTAAGTGATCATCATAATCCTAAAAATAATCATGGTTGAAAGATATCAATATTTTCAAAAAGGACATCTATTAACAGAAATGCATCAACAGTTTCACTTTAAAAAATGCATAATTAAGTATAATCCAAATAATTGAAATGCATATAACATTTTAACGTCAGTGCATTATTCAAAAGATTTCACAAAATACGCTACTGGCGTCCCAAGTAGGTCACTTATATACCCCATCAGCATCCTGATAGGTCCACTTAATCCCTATCGGCGTCCCAGATAGGTCCACTTAATCCTTGCAGGTCCACTTATACCTCACCGTCCTACCGAATGAGTCTACTTAATCCCTACCGACATACCAGATAGGTCCACTTATACCTCATCGACGAACCGGATAAGTCCACTTGCATACTTAAAGTATTTCTAAATCTCTTTAAACATTCGAAAGCAGCAATATCATGTTCTCAACATATCACTGAAATTCTTAATATGAATTTCACTTAAACCATTAATAACAATCACTTTCAATAACATTTCAAAAATAACCAGTCAATGATTTGGGCTCAAATTTAGAAAGGTAGCAGTTCGTAAAGACATTTTAGCATAATTGTCAATCTAATATGTATAGAAAAATTCTTATAGAAATTCAAGAATACGGAATTATCACAATTTATGGGATGTTAATTCGCAAATAAGCATTTCACAGACAATGCTATAATCAATTGCAAAATATCAGTTTTCAAATAATAAGGCAGTCATTTGTATATGAAATTTATAAAGTCTAAATATTCAAAAACAGTAGAAAGAAATCTCATAATTTTACTGAAAGCAGGAATATCACATTTATTTTTAATAATTTTACAATATTTAAAATTTTCTAACAATAAACAAGAAAAATAAATAAATTTATTTTTTTAAGAATTTACAGCATTTAAGATTTTTAACATAGATAAAATATCACAATTTTATTAAAAAGGATTATTTTTCAAAATAATGAGGTCGCTTGCGCATAAAATTTATCGTGCCTAAAATTCATGATAATAAGCAGAAGTAATTATTTCATTTCATTTTTAAAAAGAACGGATTATTTTTTAAGATAATGAAGTTATTTACCTAAGATATTTGAGAAGGAACTTCCGATAAAAATTCGGCTAGAGGGAGAAGTTCACTGTATTTGTAAGAGCGAGAGCGATAAAGAAGTTGTTAGGCGACGTCTTACCTTTCGTCCTAATTAATTTCTTTAAAACGTCTCCATCATGTGTTTGAGGTGTCGCGCCCAAAAACCACGTCCACTAAAGGATGTTGGCAAGGCAGCAAAAGTTTATTAAAGTAGTGATGGTCCCTAAGGACCATCATGCTCATATGAACCATCATTTATTAAAATTTTTTTTTTTTTAATTTTAAGATTATTACAATTATGGATTACAACATGGTATATTAAGGCTCATTAAGCAAGTGTTGTTCCTAAGGCTCAGAATTACAGGTTTATAGGAAGTCTTTCAACCAAAGTCTTACAACAAAAATCTTTGGAAGGGGGTGTCTACATGCTCATAAAGGTTAAATCCAAAAGTTTCATAGTATATTACTATATTTAACCCTCATGGTCAAGAGGGAGACGGTACGTGTGTGGCCAAGAGGCCTTACGTGTGCCACAAATTTTTTATATGCATTAATGTTTATTATTTATTAAGACATTTTTAAAAATAGGAAATATCTTTACAAAAAGTTAGCGAATGACTCCCTAATCGCCCAAATTTTGAGGGCCATCTTCTTCCATATCATAGGAAAAAACTGCTAGAATAACTACAACCCTCTATAAAAGGGTTAACTAGTGCCTAGAAGACTACATAAAAACTTGTTTAAATTTTTTGAAAAAATATTGGATCTCTGCGATATACAGTCCAACAACTTCATCATCAAAGTATGGGATTTTTTGCAAGTTCTCAATCGATCTTCTTTCTTTTCAAGATTTACCAAATAAAAAATATATTATCCACACTACCAATATTGAGTTCGTTTTATTTCAATACTTAATAAAATTAAAATTTGACAGTTAAACTTCAAAAACGAAGTTGGTATTTTAATATACTTCTCTTGCCCTAACTAAAGGTCGAAAACAGATGTGTCCCACTCATTTTCATTGGTCTCTCTGCCTCTCTCACTCTCTCTCTCCTGACATTGCTATTTTCTCTCTCTCTAACATGCAAATTGCCCACGTAATTTGCACATTCTCTCTCAACGATTCGCTTGGAGGCACACAAGGAGTACTTTGAACTGACCCCACCTTCAAATTATTTTTAGAGAAAAGACCCCTTAGTCAATAAAAAAGATCACTAATTAACTATTTTATAAGTAGTTCTGTACTTCTTCCCCTGTACTTAGATTTTTTCTAATGAGAATTTACTGTTAACGCTCGAAAAAATAAAAAATAAAAAAATTAAGTATTTTGTAATAATTGAGCAAAACAACAAATGGCCTAGTGGGAGGAGCATTTATCTCCTATTCTTAACTACATGACTTGCAAGTTGCATGCAGGAAACTTAAAATAAATGCAAAGGGCAGGAAGAAATTGAGAAGAACAAAACAAAACACAAATGACAAAGGAAGATAAGAAGAGGCAATAATATTAACAAAAGAATAGGTGAAGAGGAAACATTCACTTGGGGCATGTGAGAGAGACTCTTTTCAATGCAAGTGAGAGAGAGAGAAAGTAGGGGTGACAATGACCTGGGTGGCTCGCCCGGCCCTAAAAAACTAAGGACCGGGTGATAAAATATAGCATGAGTGCAAGACCTTGGCCAAGCCAAGACAAGTTTGGCCTGATTTGGCTTGGCCTTTATATTTTCATCATTTTTTTTTTAATCTTACCGGTTGTGAACCAGCCTGGCCCTGCTCGATACAGTTGGGCCGGACCTGAACCAGCCCTCCAAGGAGTATAACCACACTAGGCCCGGTAGAGGCCCGGCCCATTGCCAGCACTTAGTGTGTGAGAGAGAAAACTTGACACCTTAAATTCCCCGTCTGGCGAACAATCTTAACTACCATAAAAATATGCAACTAAAAATGTCATTGTCTTTGTCGACGATAAAATAGACATTATTTTAGTGTTTCTTTTATTTTCCTTAACTTTTCGGGCCCGCAAACAACCACTATTTTACCTTTCAAAAGGGCGACAAGAAAAAGGTGAGGTTCAAGCACTTTGCACGAAAAATATCTAAAAAAGCTGGCCCGCCCTGATGTGATGAGAGAGAGCTATTTTGGACATACCATAGATACCTAGCACAAGGGATAGGGGTGGTATGTGTTTTGGCCAGTCTAGGAAAAATTGAATCGAATCGGTAAGCTGGATGTGGGCTCGAAAAGGATGGTAAACTGGCCAGTTCGAACGTTTTAATAGAGCAAGTAATTGGACAGTAAAAAAAAATGTTAAAAAATATAAATTTTTTTAATAAAATATGAAAAACATATTGGAAGAATGATTAAATAAAATACATCTAAATTAAGTTGAAAATATATTTTAAGAATCAATTTGTATCTAAAAGTATTTTTAAAATTTTTCACCAAAAAAAAAAAATGTAAAAAAGAGTAGTAATGGCCAAAACAATTTCCAACATTTGCCATAATGATGAAAAACATTAACAAAATGTGTTGCAAAGAAAAAAACTAATTTGTTGGGAGTTTATATAAGTTGTTTTTAAAATACCAGCCGGTCACCAAAACTGGCCGAATTCAGAACCTGCCAATAGCCGGTTCTAATTTAATCAGAGGCCGAATTCAAAACCTGCCAATAGCCGGTTCTAATTTAATCAGGTGGTTACCTGTTAGGACGCCCGATTTTTCTTTTAATGGCTTGGGCTGGCCCTAATACGATCAGGGCATGGACTAAGGGTTGGGTCAAGTTTGAGGGCCTGGCTAGGCTGAGGTCATGAGGGCCTGGCGGGGCAGGTCCTGGGCCAAAGTTAGCCCAGTTTGGCTTGGGTTGGCCCCTTATTTTTCTTTTAATTTTTAATCTTATTGGCTGGCCCGGCCCTACGACTAGAGTCAGGCTTGGCTCAAGGCCCTTTTGACGAATTTAGTGCCGGGCTGTGCCTTGGCCAGACCTTTGGATACTAGGACTATGCTAGGGCCGGGCCACCGGACCTACTGTTTCCTGATCGGACTCCAAAAGGTCGGGTTCAAATGAAAGAAAAAATGTTCGGTTCGGTTTTTATCTCTCTATTGGATTCTTGATGGTGAGGGTTAGAGAGAGAATTTCAGAAAGAGACGAAAGTTAGAGAGAGAAAGAGGGCCAGTCCTAGGAGGGACACCGCGGCGAAACGTGGCAGCAGCGACCGCCCCATCGAGACCGCTGCCGTCAGACCACGTGGCGTCGCTCCCCAACTTGAAGGGCTGCACTCCCTATTCCCCTACACGTGGCGGAATCTAGGCCCTTCACCTATCGACCTCACGTAGCCCACTTGGCGGGCCCCACCATCCAATCCCTAAGAAGATCGCTCCTCTCGACACAATCATCTCCTCGTCGACACGTCAACCCAGCGGGCCCCGCACCACTCAACTTGCCTCATATGAGCTGTCATCCCCCTCCAGATTCCTCCACGTGTCGAGAACCAAATCATGTATGAGCACGTGTCGGTACGGAGCTGGTCAAGAGCAGGCCCTGTCCCATGGGCCCCGCCGTGCACGTGTCCCTTTCTGGTGTCAGCAATAACCACGTTTCGTACGTCTATTGGGCCCTAATGACGCACACGTGCCGGTTTCCTGGATCGATTCTATTTCCAGGAGCAACCGGTTTATTGCCACGTGCCGGTAGGAAGCAAAAGGATTACTGTTGCGCCACGTGTCCCGGAAACGTTGGTTAAATTTGGCGGGGCGATAAAATGACGCCGCCGCTAAATGTGGCGGCTCACCAACGTGTCCACAGGGGAGGGCATCGAGGGTGGTCAGGTGGACACGTGGCAGGATTTGCGGCTTTGGAGCACGTGGCGACCGTTAAAAAGGCCGCGAAACAGATGAACAGGAATTAGAACCTGGGAAAATTTTGGTCTCCTTCTTCGTCTCTATGGGCTCTGCTCCCCCGTCTTTCTGTTGGGCTCTGTTTCTCTCCCTCTCTAGAAATCTCTCCCTTGTGCTCCATTTACTTTCGATTCGCTGCGTCTCTTTCTGAATCTGCAGCGCTTTTGTCTCTTTGAATCGTTACTCTTGGAACCTAAACTGTTTTATATTCGGACTCTGATTCTTCCTCTCTCTCTCTGGTTTTTGCCGTGTTTCACTCTCTAAATTTGTTCTTTGTTTCTTACAGTTGTTTCTTCTCTTTTGTTTTTAGGTGTACTTCTTGTCTCCATTCTATCGTGAAAGTTTGCTGTGATTGTAATATTTTTTTATTTATTTTTTAATAGTTTGTTCATATGGTCTGGTTTTCCGGCAAAGGAACCTATTTTCTGGTTCTTTAGCCGGTGCAGAAATCGATGCTAATGAAACCCCTAGTTTTCGTCTCGATTGTTTTAAGTATTCGACTATAGAGACGGAAAAGATCTACGGATTCTTGTTCTCGCTTCTGTGTTTTCGGAGTTTCCAGGCCGGAGATTCTGTATCCTGTATCCCAACCAAGAATCAGAAACTAGTTGAGTTCCCGGTCATTTTGAGATTTGACGGTTCAAAGCTTTCTTTGTAGAACAAATACTCCAGTCCAGAGCAAAAGAAAAGACGAGATCCTTAATAGGTGATTGTGCTTTCTCTCTCTAGAGGGAACAGGAAACAGAGATACGTGATTCTCTTTCTCAACGAAAAGGAAAACGGAGATGTTCGATACTTAATGGTTTTTCTCTCAAGAGCAAATAGTAAACAGAGGTAATCTCTGTCTTTCTCTTCAAATGAGCAACCCCATTGATTTCTTGTTCTCAAAGGGGCAAAGTTTGAGGCTTTAGTGAATGGCTCAGGCCACTGATACCGAGAACTTAGGGCTTCGGTTCCAGATCTCAGTCGAAGAACAGTGCCATAGCTCAGGGACCATTGCTTTTCCAAGAGACCTTTTGCAGAGGCTTATGGCCTCAGATAACAGCTCAAATAAACTTTCTGGTGAAAATTCTGGCCCAAACTCACTGGAAAATGATCAAAAAATTGACTGGGGCCTCAATCTAGGGCTATCTTTAGGTGGGCGCTTTGGCCTAGATAGATCATCGTCTGTTATAGATCCGTCCACTAAAGGGCATGGAATCCTTCGATCCTCTTCACTTCCAGCCACTTACTTGCCAGAATCTTTGACTATGTTACCGGAAAATGATTTTCCGTCGACTGAGAGGCAGATTCAGGCGGCAAGAAGGCTCGAGGTCAAGAAGAAGAGGGAGGAGAAGCAGCAACAACAGATGATGAAGAGGAGGAAGAGTTTTGATGGTGATTATTTTGGCTTTCAGGTTTTCGGTTCCAGAGATGAAGATCGAGCAAGTTTGACTGATGATCGAGTAGGGTTTCAGCCTTTGAGTTGCAAAAACAAAGATCGAGCAACTCTGGATGAGGATAGATTAGCGTTTCTGGCCCGTGACAAAGATCGAGCAGCTTCGGATAAGAATCAATTAGGGTTTGCTCCGCCAATGAATTTCAGGGATAAAGTTCAAGCATCTTTACAGGAAGAAAAATTAACGTTTTCTCCATGGGGTTGTGGAGATAAAGATCGAGCGAGTTTAGAGGCTGATTGTGCTGGAACTGAGGTGTCAACAGCTGGGGAGGCAAGAGAGAAAGAGATTTGCAGGGATGCTAAGCCAGAAACGCTAGCCCTAGGTCTTAGTGGCCACATGCAGAGCACTAGTGGAAATGAGTTGCCCCCTTTTCTCTACGGTTGGCCTGGCCTTGCTCGAACTTCGAGCCTTAATAACAGTGGAAGTAACAGTACTCTGTATCAGCCAATAGCTTCGAGGCCATTTGCTCCTTCTCCTCATGCGTCTCTGGTTTCTCAGGGTAGTAGCTCCTCTGGATTCTCTGAATTTGATAGCAGATCAGCTCCAGGTACATTAAATTTTGTGGGTATCTTTGAAATTATGAACCTTCGTTGTATTTCTTTGATTTTAGGTGATGGGTTTTGTTCTAGTGTTTGTTCACTTAGATTTTAGGTACAGTTTTGTTGTATTTTGTTGAATGGTTAGATTATTGAGTTATGGTTTTTCTTGTATTTTTGTTTTCCTGGTTCTTGAATCATCTGATCTTGTTGGAAGTACTCATATTGCAGTGACCCCTTTATCACTGAGATATATTTGCAATTTCACATTTTTTTCTGGGACTTCTAAATCTCGGATGATGCTTAGAATAATATGCTAGAACATGAGTTCCCTAATTTACATATCTCTTTTGTTCAATGAGCCTAGGGTGAATAGTGGTTTGAATGCAGGATGTGGAATTTGGTTATGTTGGGTGGGAGATTGAAGGGTGAGATTTAATTGTGGTTTGGGGGGAATTCAGAATTTCTCCATTTGGAATTTGTCTGTATAGAATGGGGCATCTTGACTAGTCTTTGTCTTGTGCATTTGCAGTCAAAATCCAGAAATTGGACAAAACAAAGTAGCAGAGTTAAAGTTGATATTTGATGAAAAGCTTGGTGTGGACTTAAAACTGAAATGAAAGAGTAGGAAAGGGTATAAGCTTAAATATTATGAAAAGCTGGTATTAGAACGGTTCTATCTATTTGAGAATGTGGATTTGGGGCATGTAGTTAAGAGTGGTGGCAAACATGGGATATTTTGGGAAATCTTCGAGGTGTCCTACCCTGCAAGTCCTAGAGATTCTAAATCATTAACTTTGACATGGGGTGTCCTTACCTCTCTAGAAAGATCTAATTGGAACCCAAATTGAGATTGAGCCTTACTTGCCTTGTTTGGCACTGTCCTGAGGGAAGTGAGACTCAGGCAGTTCCAATGTCTTCAATTTCCTGGTAGTGATGAACCTTGAGTTCTACCTGAGGATGTCTTGATCAAATTTTAAAACTAGGCTTGGGCTCAAGATTGACAAGGTTCTGAGTTTGAGTCGTTTTGGTAATGGGAAGGATCTCATATCGATTCATGGGTCGAACTCATCACAGATTTTGAATGTTGTTGGGAATGGCTAGTCTTTTGCAGAGGATGGGTTGGAAGGAAATTCGATGGGGTGGAAGGAGATTCAATAGATGGCAAGTCGGCTTGATTGATTCCTTCCTTAATCATGAAGCTACTAACAAGTGGTATTAACTATTAAGACACTGAAGGAGCACGAGAATCTTATACGACTCCCTCCCTCTTAATAGAGTGGACCGTTACCCCCTTTGTCTCTCCTCTTAATAGAGTGGACCTCAGTTTTGCCGATGCCTATTTAGAGTCGCCCAAGTTTTAGAGCACTGGTTTTGATAGAGCTTGGCTGTTTTGACAAATGTTGCTAGCACATGCCCCACACTTAAGTGGCATCAGCAATCAAGAGATGGCTTGTATTCACCAAATAACATTAGAACTTAGCCATATATACCTTTCCAAAAGTATGCTTTCAAATATAGCTTGCATGATATAAGCTTATAGACGTGTCCATAGCATGATGGCATGGATTTCTACCGAAACACCACCTGCTTGGTTTGTATAGATTGATTGACAATTTGCTAATGATAATTGCTTCACAAACTCAAACCCTAGTTGGGGGGTTTCTGATGCATATTCTTCTTTCTCTTAACTTGCTGAGATACGTGACTCTAGAGTATATGCATGGGTCAGGGAAGGCATGCATGACCTATTTATTGTGGCTATACATTGCTCCCAAGTATTTAATTGGTTATCCAACTGGTCCCACGAGCAATCAATCAAGTCCATGTATTCTTTCTATAATTTTACCATATGGTTACACACTGGAGGATCTGGTTATTGTCTAATTCATCCTTCTGGCCAATGGATATGCTCCAAGTTTTGAGTTAGACCTTGGCTCAGTCCATGCAAAAGGGTGTCCTATTATTATGACGAGAATCAAAATGTATCAGTACCGGGTGCGATAATGGGCCCCCCTTCATGATGTCAGAATATGACCCCTGTAAAAGGAACTGTATGGTCCCTATTCGTAATGTACGGGTTGCTTAAAACCTTAGTGTTTAGTGTCTTACATTTAATTGTGTTATGTACTTACGTACCACTGGTCATGACACTGGGCTTCAAAGTTTAGTATCATAACAATACTTGGCATTTAGGATTTCTTGTTGAGATTCACGTTATGATGCACTGGTGTGTATTATACTGTACTAGTGTTATGTTTCAAGTATGAAACATAGATACGTTTCTCTACAAGTTGCTGCATGTAACCATGAATCCTCTTCTGCCCCTAGGTTAGCCAAGAGAGCACTGACAAAATAACATCTGTTTTGATGATGTTAGATATATTTAATATTCCTATTCTAATACTACAATGGATTGGACATTTTCTTCTGCCCTTGAAAATGCAGATCAGTCTTGAAACCTAGGCTCCGAGGTCTGAGTTAGTTAATCGGGCAAAATCAATTTGCTCACGGGCACCCCAGGCTGTCCAATGAAAAAAAGAAAACCAGAAAAAATTTAGGAAATTGCTAAATATCCAGAAAATATACAAAATAAAAAAAGTGTATACACCATGGAATATGAAAAGGATTGATGTTATTGGGTTAGATATTAGATAAATAGGCAAATCCAAGGGAAAATAGAAAAAAATTACTCATAAAAAATATGAAAATTTTAAAATAGTATATACCAGTGTTTGAAAAATCGGTGACACGATCCGGAATCGTTCGATCCAGATTGGATATCGTTCAGCCCTTCCCGAATCCCAGATTATACCGTTATTGCCGGTTCTATCACCATAGGCTGCTACATGTCATTACGGTTTTGAAAATAGGTCGCAAAACCCACGTGTCATTATGGTTTTGAAAATAGTCGAAAAGTCCACCTCCACCTACATCGGAAACAGTGCCGCTCCTCTACATCATAGCACTGACAAGCACAACCCCGCCGCTTTTCATCACGCACGCAATAAATGGTGCACTTTTGAAAATTCGATGTGGGATTTGTCTCTTTTGTTCTCTCGCATCTTGACATTAAAGCTACATGATTAATCTCCATAACTGCCTTAGCATATTAAATTAAGCGTCATTTGATAACGTGCCATTGAAGCATGCTATTTAATTTATGAACCGTAGTGTGTCCTACTAAATGAGCGTGTCAATTTAAATTAACCTTAGCGTGTCACATTCCCAAATTAGCTTGTCATATTAAATTAGCCTCATCAACATATTTTTTTTTAATTAAATGAATTGATTAGAATGCCAAATTTAAAAATTGCCATATAGAAGTTTTTGCTATATATTAGTAAAAATAGTTTTTTCGATAGGTTTTATTACCATATTATTTTATTTTATTTTGTAGCTACTGTACATGTTGCATATAGGCTTTTTTTTTTTTTTGAATTTTTATATTTTTATTTTTCATTTTTTAGGTTATTTTTTTAAATTTTTTTAATATCATAACATAAAAATTTATTGGCTGTTTTATTTTTATTTTTAATCATATAATATGGAAGCATTTTCTAATAAGTTTTTATTCATGTTTATGGTAATATTATAATTAATAATCATACATTGATAATCGAATCTTGTATTTTATTCATTAATTTACTTACATTATAAATTATGTAATGTATTCTTTTTTCTTATAGTTGTAAATAAGATTTTTTAAATTAGATGATATTATAAGACATTTTATATTTATTCTTATTTTTATAGTAAATAATTATAAAATATAAATAAAAAATTTCAATTTCATCATATGATATTATAGTTAGGTTGCGATAATTTTGGATGTGTAAAGCGAATCAATAAATGCTTAATACTTTGATGCGACTCTAATTTCACTTTATATGGGAAATTATTATTTTTAATCTTATAATATTGACGTTTTTCTAATGTTTTTAAATTATTTTGATGCAATATTATAATATTATATTATAATTAATAATTATACAAATATTCAGACAAAAAAATGTCTCAGTATTCACCTATTTTTACAAAGTAATGATAGTACATAATGCACCACTCTTAATTTCTTTTGGAAAGTAAGAAACACTATTTTTAGATATTTATAGTGATTTTTTGAAAAACTTTTGGGAAAAAAATTGCCTATTCTTCCGATTCTCCGATCCGATCCACCGATTCCCCAATCCTACACGGGTATGGGTGTGACCGATTCGAGTCACCAATCTGTTTTTTTAAACCTTGGTATCTACAAAAGCATAATTATAAATCATTTGTAATTGATCTAGTAAACAATAAGCCGATTTTATGAATTTTGAACTGAAAAGATAACACTTAACAAACATATAGATACCATGCAAATCAATGCCAAGCTTCCAGTTACAATCCCAATGGGAACCATCATACCAGATTTGGGTTTTGAATTCAGTTCTAGGTGATCCGAGGTCTTGATAATTTTAGGTAAGTTCGATTTTTTTTCTTCTTTCTTCAGAAACATGCTTATGATTGGTAGAAGAACTTAAAAGTAGGTTCACAGAACAAAATCTATTGAAGATTGGCCGACTGCTGTGAAGAAATCACAACCTTTCAAAATCAGGCATAACCTATGTGGAAATCTTCGATTTTCATGTACATCAGATTTGATTGTTTTTGCTCAAATCTGCACTATGTGGTAGATAAATCATGAAAGAGCGGTAGTATTGCTGAGCTTCATGGTGAGGTCTCTGACTCCATTCTCACCAAAAAATAGGGGCCCAAATCCCTACGGACTTATCACTTCTTTTTTGTTTTTTTTTTTTGACTTACCCAAAAAAAATATCGTGAAAGATCAAATTCATGGGCCAATTTTGGGCTCAAATCAGCCTCTCTTTCAGAGAAACTGAATTATCATGAAAACTCGCCTGACTACTGTAGTACTTTGGCAAGTTTCTATAGTACTTGCTGAATTCTGTAGCCGTCCCGCGTACCCCCTTAGTTGGGGGGTTACAAGCTTGGCAGCCTGCCGAGCCTGAGCAACTCAAAACACTGGTTAAGAGTCTGCCATTTGGCACACATTCTATGAAAAGATGACACATTAGGCTTCATCCTTGCAAGTGTTCGCCATTTGGCACACATTCCATGAAAAGATGACACATTAGGTTTCATCCTTGTAGGCGTTCGCCATTTGGTGCACATTCCATGAAAAGAGGACACCTTAGGTTTCATGCTTGAAAAGTTTGCTTTGAAACAAAACCTTAAGAAGAATAAGGAGAAAAGTCAATATTTGTTCCAGGGACTCGGAAAGATTCATCATGTTCCTTCCAAGATCGCGTTTTCACTGCAGTTAGGCTTCTCATCTTCTCCCCTTCCCTTGCACACTAGAGATTTATGACTCAAATTAGGCCATCTTTAAGCAAACAGCTAAAGTTTTGGCGTCCCAATTATTTATAACAATCCCTACACAAGAATAATTGCCCAAGAATTCTCCATTCTGTGTTGAGATCTATCTAACACATAGCCTCGTGTACTTGGTAATTACACCACCCCAAGTTACTAGAAAAACAAGACGGTGGATAAGAAGCTAGAAGCTAGTGTCCGACACATATATGAGGCTCGTATCATTCACCATGTTTATAGGAGGCTGAACTCTCCTCGACACCATAAACTATGTGGTATGTATTCATCTTTCATCTTGCCCCCAATCCCATTTAAGTTTTTGCTCTCATTGATACCTCGTCCTATTTTACATACCACGGCAAACCTACACATGCATCTGTCAACCATTTTTTCCACCCAGATGTCGCAACGAGAGCAACATATCTCAGAAGTTGTTCTTTCTCTTGAATATTTAGCATACAACTTTTGTTTATGGTATATTTTTGGCTGAGTTTTCCTCCCGCCCCCCCCCCGCCAAAAAAAAATTGTAAATCATTGCATGGTATATTTTTGGTTGAGTTTTCCTTCCCCAAAAGGTATTATATCCTCTGTGTTCCATGGGAATATAATCTTGGAAGAATTACGTAGATGCCATTCTTTTCATTTTAAACAATATGCTGACATCTCTGTGTTATTATTTGCCAAATGTGAAAGGGTTGTTTTGTGTCACTTTGGCCCTCAGTTTGGGCTCACGATCCCTGCACGAACTGAAAAAGGTGATCAACCATGATTCAAAATTCAATAATGAAATATTACCATGAATAAAAATTTGCTAATAGCTTTATCGAGCAGGTTAAGCTGCTTCTGGCATCTCCTTTCACCCAAACAGATGAGTTGTTCCTCCAACCCACCGGAGAATATTAGATTACTAGCATGGGGCTCATATTAAAAGCTGCAAAAGTATTGGGTTATATGAGTTGTTAAAGCAGCTGAAAAAAGCCATTGGAACACCAACAATATCCAAGATTTTCATTATGAAATTAAAAGAATAGCGAACATGCGTCTATTTGGTGCGACCTGTTGAGGAATATTTTTATTTTCCGACTACTGGATTCGGTTAGTGATGGCATAGGTAGTCAGAAATGTCATTCACCAATTGATTCCAAGTGATTTATTTTTAGTGGAAAGATGAAATTGGGAGTGTTTTCCTGATGCTGTGAATTGCCTAGGGTTCTTGTTGGTCCCGTTCGTTTGTAAATGCCTTGAACTTTCCATGCACGTGGTTGAATGGAACACTCTTTTGTCTACTTCTATTATATCGCCACGAGTATCTGTCAAAATTTGCAGAACTCAAATTTCTGGTTCTTATATAGCTATTATGGGTTTCCCAATAAAAACCATGGAATGAAGTAACAGGGTGGTCTTTGATGCAGGGGGAAGCAGTAGCATCGAGGCTAAAAGCCCCATGAGTGCGGAAGCTGGAGCGGAAGCTCGGGTTCTCCCTAGGGGTTTATCGGTGAGTGCGGATAAAGGAGGTGAAGCTCGGGTTCTTGCTAGGGGTCTATCGGGGAGTGCGGATAAAGGAGGGGAAGCTCGGGTTCTTGCAAAGGGCCTATCGGCGAGAATGCCTTGTGTTACAACGAAGGGTGAGGGACCGAATGGTAAGAGAGTGGAGGGTGTTCTCTATAATTACAGTAAGGGTGAAGAGGTGAGCATTGTCTGTGTTTGCCATGGCACTTTTCTCACTCCCGCCGAGTTTGTGCGCCATGCTGGCGGTGGGGATGTCGACCACCCTCTCCGACATATTGTCGTCATTAATCCCTCTCCTTCCTAGAGATGGAGAGCCATTGCAGGTAGCCAATCTTAGAGAGAGAAACTACGTGATACCTCTCCTATAGAGAGAATACATGATTAGGAGAGTAAATTAAGCCTCGCAAGTGGGGGGAGAGAATAAATAAGACCTCTCCCCAAAGAGAAAGAGAGGAGAGAGAGTACATGATGCCTCTCCTAAAAGTAGTAGTTGGGAGGGATTTTCACATGTACCTGCTTGTGGTTTTTCTCGCTTCCTTTTTCTTTATGTTTGTTTCTTTTGGTGGACGTGGCTTTGGAATGAATTGTACAGCTCAAATTAAGAGGAAATGGTAATGTTGTTACTGTCTGTAATGGTGTAGATTTGGCAACTAAATTAATGGGGAGAAGTGGACGCTTTCTAATATGGACGTGGTTAGCATGCGTTGGCCATAAATATATATTTTTTAAATATAATTTTATCTTAATTGTTTAAAAATATGTAATCTTTAATATGGAGGTTAGGAATATAAACAAATAAATAAGTTTTAAAAATTAAAATAATAATTATATTAAGAGAACATTTGGAATGTTAGTTACTATGGTTTTTAGATGGATCACCTATTTGTATCCGTTTTAAATCTGGAAGAGTGATGTTTTGTACATCGGGTACAAATGCGGTTGAGCCTGCATGAAACAATTGTTTTAATATTTGGGTTATTTTTGTCAGCGGTCACTATTCTTACCCAAAAAAATTGAACGAATTAAATGTTTCTTTGGTGGCTGGAAAATTGGAACAACAATGAGGCGGCTGGAGATGGGCCATTTTACTTTCACTATTTCACTCACCTGGATTGTAATGTAGAAAAGCAAGCATATTATTGTGAAGTATACAGTAACACATATTACAGAAGAAAAAGTATACAATAAGTTTTTGTTTTGTTCGAGTCACGATTATTGATATATGATAAGAAGGAAAGTATGTACTAGGATTTTTGTACGGGGAAGTTACATTATTGATGTAAAGAAATGTGTAATTTATTGGGCACAAGTTCTCGTCACATTTGATGACAAGGGATTTGGATTCTTATATTTGAGGACTAAAGATGATCATGTTCTTGTACTAGGGTTGAGCTGTCTATAGCATATATAATTGTAGGGTGTATTTTCTGGATGCATAATTTAATGATCAAGTACTTTGGAAGATATGAAATCAATGGTCGGGATTAAGTCCCAAATGGAAATTGAATCAAGAATGGACGGTTGTTAAGCATATGCAAGGTCGACGGACGATGGGACCGTATGAGAGATCAATAGACATGTTCTTTAAGATGTATCAAGTAAATGTACCCCAAATACTATACATGGGTGTAATAAAATTAGGGCTTGCCGTCAAGGGCATTAATATGTATTGAAAACGTCAGCCACCATATAATTAAACGGCTAGGCTCACCTAAAGACTAGCAAAAATATTTCATTCAAATTATAGGACTTATATTCTCATGGTCATTATATGTTTCTCTACACAATACTTAGGAAGTTTGGATATAGACTGATATATTTTGATGGCTAGGTTGTGTTAAAACTCATCAAATTATATCATAATGAGGTTGAAATTTTGCAGACATTTCTTTTAAGGCCTTGTGTACCTCTAGTCTTCAAAGTCATCGAAATTGGACATCCTTCGATATATCTCTTGATCTATTGGTTGTCAAGATATCACTCGATTGAGAGTCCCTCGTCTTACGTGGTGATTGACATGAAATCTTTGGAATAGTGATATTTAACGTATGGTGACTTTCTTCCTAAGGTTTTAGTTTATTTAGAGATGATTTGACCCCTCATTGGCAGCCAACGCTTATAGCCCTCGGCTGTTAGGCATACATACTGTCAGGCATATATACAGTAGCCAGGATGACCTCCGATCATTAGACTAGAGAGTTCTTTTAATATGTGAAGGAGTTTTCTCATGACACCTAGACCATTAAATTCCTGACTTAGTACATTACTCACTATAGGAAGATGGTATCACAGAGATTTCCCATGTGAAAGCGGTGAAGTTGAAATATTAGTCATCAAATTGTTTCATATCTTAACCATGGGACCCTCATAACTCCCGGAATGTGAGGAGTTTTCACACTAAATTTTGTGGAGATATTTCTCATGACCACATCTACAACATATTCAACTCCTATGGTCAATCCTTTTATGTGGCAAGAGCGGTTCAACCTGCAATGGTCTAATATGCTGCCCAGATTTGCAGCAGAGAAGGATGAACTTTGGTGAGGTACATCTCCCTCATTATTTGACCCATTTGGGGTGCGACTTGGACCGTTGTATTCATCTTTGAGTCCTCTATCTCCATGTCAAATTTCAGGTCATCAAAAGATTCTCCATCAAAAAGTGGCATTCATTAAAGCAAGACATGTAAAGATAGTTAAACTGGCTTGATCGACAGAGGCATGAAAATAATTGAATTTTTTGTTTCCTCTGGGGAGTATCAGGTCAAATTGAGTTTCTTTCATGTTTACATTCAAGGTTGATTCAAATGGAGACCAAGACTTATCCAATTGAGCTCTTTTAAGAAACGTTTGAATTCAAAATGGATTGAGCCTCATTTCGCATAACCAATACGTGAGAGAGTGGCTTTAACCACTCAATCTTTGGATAAGCTATTGGAAAGTTAAGTTTATAATCGGCAAATATCTATAAAACCTCACTAACATAGTATAAGGGGGATTGATCCCTGTGATCAATATAGAGAGAGTGTGGAGAGAAATAGAGATAGAGAGGGGGGGAGAGAGAGAGTACACCTATATACTATTACTGTCTCTGTGAAGTGTGGGTATAAAAAGAGAGAATGAACACTCAGCATCCTAAACTCACTTAAAGCTCAGATTCAAGAAGGATGAGAGTAGGCAGCATCTATGTGCACAGTCTTGTATACAAGCAGCTACAGCCCCTGATGCTGATATTTTCTTACTTTTTCGTATATTTTTCTGTTTTTGTATTTGTATATGCCTTGAGGCACAAATAAATGTTTTTGTGTTTGTACGATGACTTTATGTAAACTATTGTAGGAATTGAAATCTCATAAACTCCTCATGAACCCTAGTTCCTAATATAGAATCTAAGATGAATTTGGTCCTGAGTATGTTAGCTATGTAGTCATTGCTTGTACATTGGAAGTCATAATTAATAGAAATAAAATCCAGCACTACTAGGTTAAGGACAGGCCATAAGGTGGTAATATTGACACTGCCTTTTTAAGGCTATCATACAAACACATGAAAGGACAAGATAGAAAAATGTATATTGTATGTATAATACATAGGAAAATCCCTACAGTGTAAATTTGTATGAGTTGTGCTCATTTACTATTGTATTTGCTAGTATCGACACAGTAATGAAAGCACCACCATTTAGTGTGGGGCACAAATTTTTTTTTTTTTAAGTTCTTTTCTCTCTCTAAAACTTTTTATTGGGAGCAACCTCGTCTTTCTTCCTCTACTTCAACCTCGTCTAAAATTCACAGTATTTTTGTTTTTCTCTTCCATCCTTCCTCACGTTGTATTTTCTTGTAATACCACCACAATATTGCCATTTTCTTGTAACGGCATCACCTTCACGTCATCAATTCATTACTTTATCAAGTCTTCCATTTCTCCAATGTCAACTTTAACGTATGGGATTAGATTATATACTAAGAGACCGCGTAGTTTTTGAAAAAGAAGGTCACAATCATTCTTATTCATTGAAATTGATATTTAATAGGCTGAAATGTGTCACAATATTAGATAATTTTGTTTGGACAATGTACATAGTTAATGTCACATTTTCAACTACAGGATTTTATATTTAACAATCAATAGTAGTTATGACCTCTTTGTACCAAAAAGTAAATAGTATACATTTTCTTACCATATTCTCTTACCATATTTTCACTTCTCACATCTTGTTCTCTTCACGTACTCTCACCACAAGCTCTCAGATATTCCCATCTCTCACTTTTTTACTCACATCCCACTAAAACCAACGGTTTCACTCCACATTTCTAAAAACTCATTCTCTTACCTTCTCTCATGGAATACCTCTTAGCTCCAATAGGCACTTTATCCTCATCAAACAATATCCCTATCTTTCGACTCTTACTGTAGGAAATTTTGTATCTATTAAATTGACAAAAAATAACTATTTGTTATAGGAAAACCAAATGTTGTCACGGATTGAGAATCAATAACTTTTTGGATTCATTGATGGTGATTACCTACACCAGGGTCAAAATATTTCATCTCTTGATGGTACGAGTGAAATAAAAAACCCAGACTACAAATCATGGCTAAAGTCAAACTTTTTAAAGCCTGGATTATCGAGACACTGTTAAAAGAGTGTCTGAGCCTTGTTGTTGGTCTTAAGAATTTTATAGAAGTTTGGAAATGCCTGAAGAATACCTATACAGGTAATTCTCAAGCTAGAGAGTTTCAACTCACCCAACAACTCCAACTCTGTAAGAAAAGGAATTTCATAATACATATCCAAATTCAGAGTATATGTGACGACTTGATGGCTATTAGCAAACCTATACGAAATGAAAATAAAGTATTTTGACTTCTTAATCGACTTGGTCCAAAATATGAGAGTTTTGCTACTACTATGCTTAAGCCTTTGATTCCTCCATATTATGAAATTATACCTCTTCTTCAAAGCCATAAGATTGGAAATCAGCCCTATGCCTATGAAAAACACTAAGATCCAAATCAAAATATGGCATTTGTTGGACAACAGAGAAGTTTTAAACCCATCAAAGGTAATCGAAATTACAGAAGTAGATGGAAAAACAACTTTGGTAGTCAATAGTTTTTCAACTCTCGAGAATGTGGGTTTGTTCAAATAGGCCAACTAATGAGGGACTTGGAGCACCCCAGACAAACTAAGGAGGTGATGGTACACCTCCTATGCAACACATGAATCAAGGCTTCCAATAAGATTCTTGGATACAATAGTGTCAGCTCATGTACTTCGAGAAGAGTGTCAAATTTGTAAAAAAAATTGGACGTATAACATTGAACTGCTAGCATCGATTCAATTATATATATGAAGAAGAAGAATTTCCTCAAGCTCTTACTACAATGACTATAGGTGATTCTCAAGATTTGGAATGGTTCCCAAACACTGGTACCTGAACTCATATGACAGGAGACCTAGGTAACAGAACCTTCGTCGTAGTATAGAGATAATCATGGTTAGAAATGTTGTGCTTCACATGTTGGTGATGTAAATATTGATTTTAGGTCTGAAAATTTTAATATTTCTAATTTTCTTTTGGTACCAAATATGAAAAAGAACTTATTATCTATTAGCCAATTTATAAGATACTTACCATGTATTTTTGAGTTCTCATCAAGTTTTTTTCTGATTAAGAAAAGTAGCCAAGGGAAAACTCTGGCCAGTGGAAGTAGAAAGGGCAAATTGTACACACTTGAGGATGTGGAGCAAACTTTATTTTCTAATCAAAATAAGAGAACATTAGAAGTTGTGTGGCATCAACAACGTGGACATTAGTAAAATAAAGTAGTTCATTATTTAGAATCTAAACAGTTGATTAGTATTGATGCATGAAATAAATCGCACTCTATTAGTGCTTGTTGTCATATGGGAAAAGTAGTAAACTCCCATTTAGTAGTACTAATAAGAGCTTTACAGAACCTCCTTATAAGATTCATTCAGATTTATAGGGGCATACTCCAATTTTATCTAATTAGAGTTATTGTTGTTATGTGGTATTTGTGGATGATCATACTTCGTTTTTTAGGATTTATCATTTGAAAAGAAAATCTAAAATTTTCTCCACATTTATGAAATTTCATCATACTGTTGAAAGGATATTAGAAAACCAAATTTGAATTTTTCAATGTGATGGAGGTGGTGAGTTTGCTGATTAGGAATTCATTGCTGATTTTAGTGATAATAGACTTGTGCAACATATATCATCTTCTAGAACCCTTGGACAAAATGGGATAGGAAACATAAAAATAGTGTCGAATTGAGTCTTATAATTATGTTTCATGTGGGAATTCCTAAATGGTTTTGGGTTGAAGCTTTCCATACTGCATTCTTTGTACTAAACAAAATTCTCGCGATTGATTTAAAAATGGATTCTTATAGTCTTTATTGTTTGGCCGCTTACTACACTATTCTTTACTCCACAGTTTTGGGCGTTGGTGTTTTCTATACCTTCCAGGCTATGTTGCAGATAAATTCAATCATCGCTCTCTTTCATGCATATTTTTAGGATACAATATTCAACATAAAGGTTGCAGATGTATGCATCCACCCACAAGAAGAGTTTATACTTCCAGACATATTGTATTCGATGAAAATATAGACTTCGTCTTCCTCTATTTCATCGCCTCCACATAAATTATCCATAAGGGATGCCGCCCTAGATGTCCAAGTTGATAGAGCACATGCTCACGGTGATGTGCTCTCCAACTGTTTAACTCATCTATAATGATAGCTCTCTAACTTCTCTTGTAGAGGAAGACACCACAACTATGATATTAAAATAAAATGTCCAAGGTGATATAACATATGCGCACGGTGATGAAAATATTGTCACCCAAGAAACCAACCAATCTGAGTTTTCACAAACCTTTGAGGTCCCCTTATCATCACATTGTTAGAAGAACTCAAGATGGTACTCAAAGACCTAGGATTCTCCCATCTATGGCAGCAATCTCAAAAGCTCTCACTTTTGAAACTATTCCTACTAAACTTAAGTTCATCAAGTA
Organism: Amborella trichopoda; assembly: GCF_000471905.2. The sequence continues at coordinate 567,926 of NW_006498680.1, read as the reverse complement.
TGCCTTCGGTTATTCTGGTTAACATCATGCAATGGAAGAGGAAATCAAAGCCCTACATATTAATTCCACTTAGGAGCTAGTTCAATGTCTTCCAGGATGAATATTATTGGTTGTTGTTGGCTCTATAAGACTAAATTAAAGTCTAATGACAGTCTAGAGAGGCTTAAGGTCAGGCTAGTTGTTAAAAGATATAATCAAGTTGCTGAATTGATTTCTCTAAAATATTAGTCACGTTATTTAGACTGCTAGTATTCACGTTGTATTCACCATAGCTATTATTCTTCATTGGCCTATCAAATAGATTGATGTGAAAACTGCTTTTCTGCATGCTTTTAAGGAACATGTATTTATAAAACAACATCTTGGCTTTGACAGCTTAGAATATCCTAATCATGTATGCAAATTAAAAAGGACTTTCTATTTGTTTGTCGCACTTCTTAAGTACTATTATCCTTCTCATTTGTGTTGATGATATTATTATTACTGGTGATAATTCAGATCTTTTAGAATAGTTTATTTTGTAACTTGGAAGAGAATTTGCAATGGAAGACCTTAGACCCCTTCACTACTTTCATGGCATAGAGGTATCTTATTTTTAGGCGGAATTTTTCTGTAGCAAGCCAAATATGCCCAGGATCGTTTTAACCCAGCTCAAATGCTGGGTGCCAAAACTATTGCAACACCAATGGTGGTGAAGTATAATGTTCATCAAAATTCTGATCCATTTCCTAATCTATCTCTTCATTGGAGCATTGTTGGTGCACCCTAAATATATTACCATAACACGGCCTGACCTTCCCATATTATTATAGAGTGTGTCAATTTATGCATGCCCCATACAATTGCACATTTTCAAGTAAATAAACACATTCTTTGTTCGCTAAACGGTACACATTCTTTTAGTATAATAAATTTATTTGCTTGTTCCCTAGAATTATAAGCCTTATCTGATACAGACTAGGTTGGTTGTCCAAATACTCATCGTTCAACCACTTGTTTCTGCAACTTTCTTGGTTTCAACGGAATGTCTTGGAGTGCTAAGAAATAATCGACTGTAGCTTGTTCATGTACTGAAGCTGGATATCGATCATTGGCATCTGCTACTACAAAAGTGACATGACTTTCTTTTATTCTTAGAGACATTGGGGTGCGTCTTTCTCAGTCACCGATATTTTTTTGTGACAATATTAGTTCTCTCTACATGACAATATTATTTTTCATATCTTGATAAAACACATTAAGTTAAACTATCATTTTATGTGTGAAAAGGTTGCTCATGGATAATGTGTCACTCAGTTTGTTTCTTCTTGCAATCAAGTAGTTGATATATTTACCAAGCCTTTGCCACACAATGTTTTTCAAGATCTTTGCTTCAAACTCTAACTTCATATGTCTCATAAGTCAAGTTTTAGGGGGAATAATATAAATAAAAGGGAAATTATCGTAAATATACCTTAATTTACGCTTAATTATAAAAAAAAAACCCCAAACTTTGGTCATCTCGTCTGCATCATTTTTTCTCATTTTTCGGTTTTTTTTCTTTTATCAAAATGACCTTCATGGTAGTCGTATTACCGTAATACTTAGGGAATTTTATACCGTACTTTTAGTACCATAATACTGAGGGCATTTTAGTACTGTAAACTTACACTAACCCTTAAACGGCATTTTAAGTACCGTCAACACTAACCCATGTTATATGGCATTTAAAATGCCGTAAGCCTGATTCTGTTTATCTCTTTCATGTTTAATTATTTTTATGTTTATCTGCTATTTCTCTTTCCAATTCTTTTTAATATCTATCTCTTCTTTCTCTCTCTAATTCCTTTTAATATCTATCTCTTATTTCTCTCTCTAATTTTTTTTATCTCTTCTTTCTCTCTCTACAATCTCATCATCGTTTCCTTAGAGACAGTAATCAAACACTGACTTCGGCTATGCAAAACAGAGGACATGATCTATCTAAAGAAGCGATGATGAGATTGTAGAGAGAGAAAGAAGAGATAAAAAAGAATTAGAGAGAGAAAGAAGAGATAAAAAAGAATTAGAGAGAGAAAGAAGAGATAAATATTAAAAAAGAATTATAGAGAGAAATAAGATATAGACATAAAAAGAATTAGAGTACCATAAATACTAACCCATGTTATACAGCACTTAAAATGCCGTAAACCTGAATCTGTTTATCTCTTTCATCTTTAATTATTTTTATTTTTATCTATTATTTATCTCTAATTCTTTTTAATATTTATCTCTTCTTTCTCTCTCTAATTCTGTTTCATCTCTTCATTCTCTCTATAATCTCACCATTAGTTCCTTAGAGAGAGTAATCAAAACTCTGACTTCGGCTATGCAAAACAGAGGACATGATCTATCTAAGGAAACGATGATGGATTGTAGAGAGATAAAAAAGAATTAGAACGAGAAACAAGAGATAAATATTAAAAAGAATTATAGTGAGAAAGAAAAGATAAAAATTATAGATGAAATAGATAAACATAATGAGAAAAGGATTTATAGCATTTTAAGTGCCATATAATATGGGTCAGTTTTTATGGTACTTAAAATATTAATGGGTTTTAGCTTTTACGGTACTTAAAGTACTGTAATTGGCTTCACAGTCATGGCCAGAGTTTTACGGTACTTAAAGTACCGTAATATTACTTGAAGTTACTACAGTATTTTAAATACAGTATAAAATGATATGTATTATGGTAGTAAGAGTACCGTGAAGGTCCTTTTGGTCCAAAAAAAGTCGAAAATGAGGAAAAATGGTGTAGACGAGGTAAACGAAAGTTTGAATTTTTTTTTCCAATTAAACTTAAATTAATGTATATTTGTAATAATTTTCCTAAATAAAATCCAGCACACTTAGTTTTTTGAAAGACCATATAGTGGAACTATTGGCATTTCCTTTTAAAAATATCATGCAAACACATAGCGAGGAAACTCTGAGAGAATATGACAAGACAAAGAAGTGTATATTACATGTGTAATACATAGGAAAGTCCAGAGTGTAAATTAAGTATGAGTTGTACTCATGTACTATTATATTATTATTATAAATATAGTAACGAAAGAACCACCATTTAGTATGGGGCATAGTATTTATTATTTTTCAAAAGTTACCTTTATTTCTCGTAAAGATTTCAATAATCACAAATCGTAACGGACATATTTTGCGGAATCAAATCTTTGAAGACTCCACTTGAGGGGAGTTCACTTTATATCTCGAGAAGAATTTGGGAAATTCGAGTGTTGTCTCTCTCTACACCAATTTTTAAATATTGGCGATTTGATTCGGAATTGGGTGATCCGGATCGGGTATCGCCCAACCCGTTCCGGATTCAAATCCCTGACGACTCCACTTGAGAGGAGTTCACTTTTTATCTCAAGATGAATTTGGGAAATTTGAGTGTTGTCTCTCTCTACACCAGTGTTTTAAAAATCAGCGATCTGATATGAAATTGGGTGACGCCAACCAGTTCCGGATCTGACGAAAAACGGGATCCGGGCGGTTTTTTTTAGAAAAACGCTCAATGACGGCATCAGTCGGATTTCATGAATCGTTTTGTATGGATCATTTTGGAATTTATATCAAATAAAAGGTACACAAATTAATTATTTACAAGGGTAGCTCTAAAAATTGGAATTTATATAAAGTAAAAGGTACATAAATTAACTATTTACAAGGGTAACTCTAGAAATTTTTTCAAAATTGAGGGCTAATGTTGGCCACATTTCTTATGTTTGTTAGTTGTCATTGTTTGTCAAACACATCCCAATCACACAATCACATTAAGATGCATGTGCCGCAAACTTTTTATAATAATGAATTCACTTTTAAAGCTTCGATGTGGGATAATTCAACTCACGCCCTTTGCAGTGCACAACCATTTATTAAACCCATTTATAAATAACGCTCTCTCTCTCATACGTTCAATGATGTATAAATTAAATGCTCTATAAATAGATCTCTCTCTTATAAAAGGGCATCTATGAAATGAAATGGTCTATAATTATTTTTAGATTAATTATATTTATTTATTTTTAAGATTAATTATATTTATTTATTGTTTTATAATATACAAACATAAAGTGCATATAATTAATCTTTAATTACATATAATTACACAAATAAAATTCAATATAATAATTTACAAAATCAACATAATTATATGAAATTGTTGTTTATTTATGTTAATAACTTAATATAATTACATTAAATTTATATCAATATAATTATTTTTATATACATAAACATTATTTTTAAATTATATGGAAGTGTTTTCCTGATATTTTTAAATTATTTTGGTATAATATTATAATACTATATTATAATTAATAGTTATACAAATATCTAGATATTATACTATATTATAATTAAAACAATACTATATTAATGTTAACTTAACATAAGTTCATACAGGGAAAGAACATCTCAATATTCACATATTGATGAAAAAAAATGAAAGTTAATAATATAGTACCCTCATTTCTTAATGGATTCCTAAAAACAATTATTTATAATGATTTTAAATTTTTTTTTTGGATTTTTTTATTGCCAAATTCTACCGATTCGGTTGATTCCCAATCCAAACAGTCGATTCTCCGATCTGGATGAGTTTTTGGGATGCCCGATTTGAGACACCGATCCATTTTTTAAACCACTGCTCCTCAATGATCACAAGGAAGTCCTCTCTCTACCGCATCAGTCCCTTGTGTGTTGGTACAAGTTTTTGAAGCTACAAATATAGCATCTTTCTTGCAACATTTTATGATTAAGACCAGTGGTTTAAAAAGCGGATCGATGACCCGGATCAGGCATCTCAAAAATCCATCCGGATCGGTGAATCGGCAATCCGGATTGGGAATCGACTGAATCGGTCGGATTAAACCTTAAAAAAAATCCGAAAAAATTATTAAAATTCATTATAAATGTTGTTTTTTAGGAATTCAATAAGAAATGAGGGTACTCCATTAAGAATTTTCATTTATTTGCATGAATATGTGAATATTGATATGTTCATTCCCTGCATGAACTACTATTTACCATTTAATTTACATCACACAAAAGGATAAACATAGAATTATCATGGATTAAGTATATCATCATACATGGACTACAATTAAAAAATACAATTCGTAACATACGATCTAAAAATAAAATGACAGACAACGTCGTTCTTCATCTTGGTCACGCTGGTGCTATTGATTGAATTCGCGTGACAATTCATTGACTCGTTCTAAAACGAATCATCTAAATTAGTGGGCACCTGACTATACCCAAATCCCTGAGTGTTAGTGTTTTATTGTGGTCTTAATCCAAAATCCCTGAAGCTTGTCCATCCTTCATGCTTACCTACAATATCGTGCTCATCCCTACCCTCTTGTTGTTAGAACTCGATATGTGAATAATTTGGCTGGGATTGGGTGGCCTCAAAATCATCATCTCTCTCATTTTCCCTTAAACCCCCTTCCCAGTCTCCCTCATTAGGTACAATATCACCGACATCTCTGACGAATTGTGGATAGGTTGGCGGGCTGCTTCCTCTTTCATGCTGCTCATCACCTTCTTCAAGATCTTCCTCACCGATAGCCTCAAGGAACGCTTTCTTGTGCAACACTGGCTCGTCTTCTTCTACTACCCATTGTTCTGCTGTGTTTGTGATAAATATTGTGTCCAAGTCTATTGGCCCATAGTCTTCAAGCTTCCTTCTATTTGTCGCTCTCGAAGGTTTAAGTTGTAATGAATGTAGACTAGTTTATGAAGCTTGTTCGAAGCGACTCGATTCCTCCTAGTAGTGTGAAACCGTTCGCTCACAGCTAGTAGCAGAACATGTCTGGGAGAGCACCTTGATTGTTATCCTCTTTAGGTGAGGTGCATCACTACCATATATCTCCCACCATTCAACTGGATTAAAATGTAAAAAAACATTGTAAGGGTAAGAACAATTCATAAGATTAAATATATGAATGAATAAAATATTAGTTAGGGGATAACCTGGATCCATCTTAGTTCGAGAATTCCTGGCAAGTCTAGTTCCGAAGGATCCTATAGCGTCCCTATACATAGCAAGCTAAAACAAAATATCGTTTTAGTGCATTATTCCTCACAAATATAACAACTCAATCAAGTTCTTACCCAAATATTAAATAATACCTATTGTATTGCTGCTACCTGGTTTCGATGGCTTCTCTCTAACCTGGCAATAATATATCTGACCCCTTCCATAATCTTGTAGGGATGTTCAGATGTCAAATAGAAAAATTTTGGGTTGAAATAGTAACCTAGAAAATATATAGATAGAGAAATGTCATTTAAAATTTCATAAAAAAATAATTTAGAATGAAACATTCAAATGATATAAATATATATTTACCTGCATAATGAATTTGACGTCCAAATTTGGTGTTCCACTTTCTTTCTATAATCTCGATCACTTTACTAACAAAACTACACTTCTCCCCAATAGTTAATTTGATCCTCTCGATACCTTCATAAAGGATGTCCATGATAGCTTTCTTGTCAGTATCCATCATTCTTAACACCGGGACCAAAGGGGCAGTGACCTTTACGATACTAGAACATCGAGACCAGAACCTCTTATTTGAGACTATGCCGTCCACTTTTAGCCCGATACTGGACTTCGAGAGGCGGTCATTTAACCACTCTTTACTGGTAAATAATCACTTTATTGCACCTTCAGATTCCCGAATGGAGCCACAGCCAAGTAATCTGTCGCAACGCGGGTTATGGCAGGCCTGATTATCTCTTTTTTCTTAAACTGTTATCTGAAGAAAAATAAATTTTTATAATGGTTATATACAAATCTTGACACCAACTTTGCTTCCTGTAGAGTCTCCTTCACAATTTTGATCTCATCGATCTCCTCTAACATAAGATCGATGATGTGTGCAGCACACGTGGTCCATACTAGATGCTTCCTCTTATTCATCAACTTGCTGCCCGTAGAAACACATGCACGCGCATTGTTTGTAATAAACTGGACTACATGTTTATCTCCCACCTCCTCCACTATCTGATCATATAGTCGTACGTAGAAGTTTGTATCCTTCTTCGTCCCTGATAAGTCTTTGCTAGACAAAAAAACTGTACCTTTTGGGGAATAGGCCAAGAAGTTTACAAACTCATTTTTGCTAACTTTATTCAACCAACCATCACTCATGAGAGTAATGCCTGTTCTTGGCCAACTCTGTTTATATTCTTCAATTTACTTTCTAACTTCCTCCACCTCTTCATCCAATATTGGCCCACTGAGCTCATATGCCATCGGGGGTTTTACCCTGGGCTCGGCTCACTGGATTGCGTTGACCATAGGTGAAAAATATGGGCTATTGGCTGCATCAAAGAGGATCCCTTTATTGTAGAACTATTTACCAATATATTTGCCCAATATGTTTCTCGTACATTTCACCATGCCTTTAAGGATCATCTGTTTTGACTTAGGCTTTGAGAAAAATGGGTCTATACGACCATGACCTGCAATACTGGCATTCCTAGATAAGCTAGAAACAATTTCTTCAACGTCTGATTCTTTTTGTTATATATTGCCACCAACCCCTCCATACATATTTGAGCTGGACCTGCCATGCATGCTAGAGCTGGGGCCGCCACGCATGTCTGAGCTAGGCCCACTATGCATGCCCATGTCATAACCACCAGGCATTCTAAACCCGCGTTTCCTCTGGTATGTTTCCTGTAAACTCATTCTTGTGATTATCTCCAAGTCACTATTATATTGCTTTTCTGAATCATTCCCACTTGATGGCATATAGAAACTAGCTATCTCCTCATCCATCCTCTGCTTTGCAATTTTTTTACCTTTGGTAGCTTTGAGAAATGCTGTCATCTGCTTTCTTACATTATCAGGGATACTATTCCACGCAGAAACATCTCCCTTAACCCTTGCCAAGTGTTGTTTGAACCTATGTACCCCACTACTTATCACTCTTTGGCAGTAATTACAAATAATTTTGTCTTTTTTGTTGGGATCAAGTCTGACCCCATGTTGCCATGCAGGGTCTTCCACAGATCTTGCCATGGTTAAACTTTAATATGTAAAAGGTTAAAAATTAACCTGACAGTTCAACATGAAAAATAATTACTATGTGTAGTGATAATATCTAGGGGTAGTTCATGAAGTTATAGTTGTGGTTAATACAAAATACTTCTATTGACAAAAATATTTTAGTACCTACTGGAAAGAATAATTTATTTATACAATATTATAGATAAAAATAGCCTATATCAACCACTACATATAGAACAAAAAATTT
>NW_006498680.1:494967-505061 GCF_000471905.2 Amborella trichopoda | reverse complement strand
GAATTTATTTTAGAAGTAATGAATATTACTATAATTGAATTAATAATCATAATAATATCCTTTCTATGCTATTTAATTTGACATATTACAATTTTAATTTATTCATTTCGTTAAATTTATGTCTATTCAATCAAATAGTAGTTCAATCATTGCTTTTTTTTATGACAAGTATTTCTTCTCTCTTTCACTATGAAAAGTATTTCATGTCTCCTTTGCTTACTCCCTACATGTGTGAGAAACTATTACTTTTATTTTATTGTGGAATTTAGTATTCTTTATATGTTTTCATTTTAAATTTTGTAAATTTATTTTCTTTATAAAATGATATTACAAAAATATTACTTGCATAACATTTTAATAACACCTGCAAGGCAGGTGCATGCTACTAGTATATTTAAGGAGAGGGATAAGTGAGAGGGGGGAAATAAATGAGAGAAAAATAATTACCATTGATATTTAATTTAAAGAGAGAAATTGTTGGAGAGATTTAATAAGGTGGGAACTTTTGGCTTTGAAATTTTTGAAAAGAGAGATAATAAATTGAACCTTTTTTGAGAGAAATTGTTGGAGAGATTTAAGGAGGTGGGAACCTTTTGTTTTGAACCTTTGAAAAGAAGACAACAGTAGAACCGTGTTTTAGAAAGAGAGAAAATAAAGAGAGGGAAACGTGTCATAAAAACAGTACAAGTCTTCTTCTCACTTAATATATAGTAGATATTGGTATAATTAATATGAAAATTTCATAAGCATAAAAATTTAGAAGTTAATGTTTATCAAGTACATGCATGGAAACTTTAATAGAGAATTAATCAAATCTAAAGAATAAGAAAGTTTTAATTCTAAAAAGTTTTAATTCTAATCTCACTAATCAATACCCTATTAAATCTATTTCCCTTAAAATAGATATCTCATAGCACAATTATCCTAGATGTCCTAAATGAACAGAGGGTAGGTTTTGTTGGAGAGAGAGAGAGATTGATTTAAGGAGAGGAGAAAGAATTTAGGTTTGTATCTAGACAGTATGTTCGCTTTTTGTAAAGGTAAAGGGGATACTAGTTAGCATTGTTATCAAGATCGCACCAGTTATTGAACCAGTGAGGGTTTTAATACAGTTAGAACTAATGAAGGCTTTGGTACAGTTAAAGCCAGTCCAACTACTAGCCATATGGCCTTGATCGATATTTAGGCAAAAAAAAAAGTTATATACAATAGTTCAAAATATATAAGATATATTAAAAAAAAAAATATCCTAACTGTATTTTGTTGGTTGAACCGGTCAAAACTGACTGGTCCGAGTGGTCAAAATCAAATAGTAGCCTTGACTAATTTTACACTGAATTCAATTCTTACATTGAATCGGACAGGCCAAAGCACTGGTCAGCGATCCACTTGGTCCGATCACCAATTCCAGCCGGTAATGAGGTTAACTCTGTATAGGGAAAGTAATAATTTAGAAGAAAGTATATAACGAGACTATTTACTTTTGGTATAAGGTGGTCACAATTAATCTTGACCATTGGATGTTAAATTGAGTGACTACATTTATTTCATTGACAAGCTCAAAGTTTAAAAGAAATTTTTTCGAAGTTTGTATCAAACCCAAGCTATCAAATTTCACATCACTTAGTTATAAGTAATAGTGACTTCCTTGTACCAAAGATAAATGATCTCATTATATACAATCCTATAATTTTGGTTCATGAGAGCCTATAATTTTGGTTCATGAGAGGGAGCTTTGCAAGGAAAATATAACAAACTGTATGTGAGAAGAGAGAGCCAAAGAAAGAGATACGTTACAAGGGCATGCATACATTAAGCGCATAGAAATATTTTATATACAAATAAGATTGCCTACTTGTATAAACTTTTTTTTTATGTGTATGGGTGTACACATGAATGTGCTCCAGTCCTATGTGTATGGAATAGGGCACTTAGATGCAGTGTCCAACGTGTATAATTCATCTAAGGCAGGAGGTGATGAGTTATTGCCCAGTTTTATAGTGGCCCCATTTTATTTTGACGAAATAAGTACTCAACTCACCACCTATGGGAGAATGAATGATAGATTCTAGGTTAAAGTACTATAGAAATATAAATATAGTATGTTGTCGCTAAAGGTTGCAGTTCGCATACGGATGCATACGTAGCTGTAGAGGTAAGGTGCACCTTCAAATTTTATCACGGTATATAATTTTGGTGTAAAATACTATTAGAATTATCTCAAAATCTATTTTTACATCTAATTATAAAATTTTAAATTTAAAAAAGGGTTAAAATCAAGTAGATCTATAACATATGAAAATCTTGAAAAGAGACGGTGTAGATAATATGTTGTAAAATGCACTATTTCTGAGACTTAAAATCTTTTTATTTTTCATGGTCATACATCTTGATGTCGATATGATCAATCAAAAGGGTTTTTCAACATTAAAACTACCTTTTCCGATAGATTTTTGAGGTGCATCCGTAGCTATAGAAGTAAGGTTGCAACCTTATATAAACTTTTTCCATATATAAAATGGTTTGATAGGGCTGCACTCTATCAAAATGAGTTAAAGCCCCACCTTATAAGTCACTCAAATTGTAGTTTTAGCGTAAGAAAACCTTCAAATAGATCATCTCGGCTTGACTAATATGGTTGTCGAAAAAAATTAGATCGTAACACATTATCTAGAATTTTCTATTACGCCCTTTAATTGAGCATTCACGAATCCAAAAAATCTGTATTTCTTGTTAGTTTCAAATATCATAGTTGATATTGGAAATTGAATTTAGCCATCATGGAAATTTTTGATACCCAAAGAGTTTTTCAGATGAGGATTAGTGGTGAGGATTTACTTGGTTTTCATAAAGTGTACAATGAGATCATTTATCTTTAGTACAAGGTAAATGTTATAATAAATAAAAAAAAATTCCTTGGTATAAAGTGGTTAATAATTTATCTTGACCATTGGATGTGAAATTAGATGGCTGCTTGACACACCCAAACTATCATATTTCACATCAAATGGTTGTGTGTAATTGTGGCCTCCTTGTATGAAAGGTAAATAATCTCATTACATTCAATCCCCTTTAATTAAATTATTATGTGGCTTTCAAAATACTCGCTATGGTTTAAACTTAAGTTATGTGAATTTAGAAAAGGGTTATGTTAGGGTACTCGATATTTTTAAAACTTGGTATCCTTACCCCACAACATAGGAACTATTTTACTAGCAATATGTTAGATAAGGGTGTGGTTTGCATAAGGTTTTTTTTTTTGGGGTGAGTCAGTGGAGAGAGGGCCTCTTCCCTTGATAGAAATTGAGCCTAGGACATAGCATTGCAAATCATCAAGCACTAACCAATTAAGCCCATGCTCTTGTCCTCGGTTTGTATAAGGTTGCAACCTTAAACAATCCAGTTAAGGCACACCTCTAAACTTTATCATAAATGTAGTTTTCATAAACAAAAATTCTTAGGATAATTTGAGAATCTATTTTCATCTTTAATTATAAAATTTAAAACTCTAAAAATGGTTCAAATCAAGTAGATCCATTAACACGTGATTGTTATCTCATTGTACAAATGATAAATGGTCTCTATGTAGACAATCCCTATTACAAACTACTGAAAAAGTAAGTCGCACCCCTATGTTAGATAGAAAGGAGCATGCTTATCTATCTGTGACATGGATGCAAGAATAAAAAAAAGTGAATCCCAAAAAATGTCACCTAGACACAACACATCGGTATAATATATGGGTGTATGTGCATGTGCATATATATAACTTCATATGTTAAAATTAAAGAAAGAGTTTTTATAGAGCCGAGGCTCTAAACAATTAAATTAGAGCGCACATCAAAAAATTGACTAGAAGAGGTTGTTTTGATGCCTAAATATCCTCAAATTGATCATCTCGACATCAAGATGCATGGGCATGAGCAAAAAAATGGATTTCAACTTTTGAAAATAGCGCATTTTGTAACGCATTTTTTGGACCGTCAATTTTCAAGATTTTCAAGTTTTAATAGATATGCTCGATCTACACTATTTTTGAAGCTTTAAATATTATAATTAAAGATGAAAATATATTTTAAGGCTATCACAAAGATTTCTAGCATTGAAATCATATTTGTCGACCCTATTTGAAAGTAATCTGATTGTTTAGAGGCTCGGCTCTGTACAAACTGTACCCTAAAATTAATATGTAATTCACATTTATATTCCAATTACTATAATTGACATGTCATAACAATTATGATGAAAAAATTAAATTAATTAGCCATGAAATGCTACTATGTGAATCTGAATTTTATTCATCAACAAAATTATTAGGCTGATCGTAAACTTTCTTACAATCTAATTATTAGCCAATAGTTTGCCAGTAACATAATTTCTATGATTATATGTAAACAAAATCAAGTGCATTTGTTGAATAGAATAATCAGATGGACAATAAATGGTTATAAATAATCGTGACATCTTTGTACCAAAGATAAATGGTCTCACTGTGTACAATCCCTAAAAATTAATTGGCATAGAAAGACATTTCTAAATAAAAATAGGTATTGTATAAAACGAGACCATTTAACTTTGGTACTAGAACGTCATAAGTACTTATAACTATCCTATGTAAAATCTGATAGGTGAGTCACAAAGTTCGAGAAAAATTATTTCGAACTTTGAGTTTGGTCAATAGAATAAATGTGGCTAACCAATTTCACATCCAATGGTCAAGATTGATTGTGATCACATTGTACCAAAGGTAAACAGTCTCATCGTATACTTTCCCATAAAATTACAATATTCTCAAATTGAAATGTATTTCAAAAAAAGAAAAAGTTTATATAGAGCCGAGGCTCTAAACAATCAAATTTGAGCCTACCTCAAAACTTTCACTAGAAGAGGTTGTTTGGATGCCCAAATATCTTCAAATTAATCATTTCGACATCAAGATGTATGGATATGAGAAAAAAATGGATTTCAAGTTTTGAAAATAGTGTATTTTTTAACACATTTTTTGACCGCCAATTTTCAAGATTTTCAAGTGTTCATAGATCTGTCGGTTTACAATATTTTTGAAGCTTTAAACTTTATAAATAAATATGAAAATATATTTTAAGGCTATCATATAGATTTCTAATATTGAAACCACATTTCTCGACACTATTTGAAGATAGGCTCTAATTTGATTGTTTAGAGCCTAAGCCCTATACAAACTGCACCCTTCAAAAAATAAACACTTTATTAGTCGTGTTCCATGTGTTTCTAAACCTGTTGACACATATATTAGTGTTACCCAATCATTGACACCTAATCCAACCTATGGACACTTCAGGTTTTTATAGTTTGGAAATAATTGGGTGGGTATTCAAAGGGTGAGGTTTGTATAAAATGCCCACCTTATACTATACAAGTAAGGCACACCTTTAAATTTTATTGGAAGATGTAGTATACAAGTATGGCTCACCTTTATATTTTATTGGAAGATGTAGTTCTAGTATTGGAAACTTTAAGGTGGCTTGAAATCTATGTTCAACATTAATTATAAAATTTAAAATCCAATAATGGTGGTGGTCAAGCAGATCTATAAATGTATATATGCACTTTTGAATTTGAATGATTTCATTATTTTCCTGATATTAGAAACACTTAGAGAGCCATTAGAACCAATACTATTCCAGTGCCCCTTGGACCACAAAACACCATAATCCATAAACCACATTCCACGATCACTTATCCATCTAAACCCTTATTCAAATTCGAAAATGATCAAAAAATAAGATAAATATCGTGTTTAATTTCGAAAACAAGATGATAATTATCCAAAAATGTGTGAGAGTTCTTGAGAGTTAAAATTCGGCAAATATGGGACACTTTGACTGGTGCGACGCAAAGTGGTCGCCACTTTATGTTAATTCAGTGAATTTGGTCAATATTTTCCCTAGCGACACAAAGTTTATTAGCCAGTGTGACACAGAGTATGCCACCCTAGCCACTTTGTGTCAATTCAGTGAATTTGGTTAGTTGTTTCCTTTGCGGCACAAATGTGTCACCCAGTGCAACACAGAATGTGTTGCCTAGTGTGATACAAAGTGTGTCGCCCAAACCACTTGAGGTCAGTTCATTGAATCTGGCCAGTATTTGCTCATGCGACATAATCCGTGTCGACTAGTCACGTTTGATCAAAGTGACATACTTTGTGTTGCCCAAGCTTTGACCATTAGATTTTCAAAGTTTGAATCCTAACTTACTAGATTAACTTCACAAACCACTTCCCAACCACTTAGAGGTATGTGGAAAGACTTTAGCCCGACCTCCTAAGGGTTGGTCAATCAAGCTCTGTTATGGCTATGTGAGTGCAGACAAAACCATTAACCTTTTAGGATCCATCTACCCCATTTGAGAAACCCTAAACTTAGTATTCACACCCTAAACTTAGTCTTCAACCTTTTAGGTCAACAATCCATAACTCTATTTCAACCAAAGCCAGTGCTTGGTCAATTCTGAAGAGGAAAAGCAGGACGCACAAGATAAACTCATCTGTCGACTTGATACGAGTGAGGCTCCAAAACCTCAGGTGTCCCAAGACAACTGGCCCAATCAGGTAAATCTCATTCCTTGCATTTTCAGCTATGTTAGTTCTTAGTTTGATCAGCCTAATAGTATTTCTTTAAGTATTTTGTGCAAATATCAATGTCTCTTTGTTGATAATCTAAGGAGAGATGTATTGACTTTTGAATAGACCAATCCCTAGATTATAATTCGATTGATCTTATCTATCTATCATCTCTAAATAAAAAGTTTGTAGTGCCAGATCTGAAGATCTTTACTTAAAAATCTCTCTGATTTTGCTCTGTAAACAATAAACATTTAAAAAATTTGAAAATAGATAGTCCAAATAACATATTCCAAGATAAATTTTTAGCTTGTAATTTATTTTTTTTATATCTATATATCTCTAAATCAAGATGATCAATTGGAAGGTTTTCAATTTAAAAACATTTGTATTCTAGATTTTGATGTGCACGCTATATTTTTGGAGCAATGATCTAATGCAACGGTTGTATCATAGTATAATGCATCGACACTTCTAGAAAACCATGTTTGTGGTATTTGTATAACCCCAAATTTTGCACACACATTCTTTTCATCTCAATAATCAATCCCCCCAAAAAAATTCAATTTGAACCCTAGATACGGTCAAAATGAGTCCCCCCAAAAACGAATCTAAACCATTCATTTTATGAATTTCAAGATCTTAGCCTTTATAAACTCAAAATCATTTTTGTTCTTCTTTAACATTGTTCATCTAATAATAATAATAAAGGCATCCAAAAAATTTTGAAATGAAAAAATCCTTCTAGCGCCTAGATCTAAGCATCTCACCAAAATACACGGCCTATGTTAATTGGGCTAAAAAAATACTTTTTAAACTGCGTTTTCAAATTTTTCTTTTCATCTAGTTGTTCATTAGAATTAAAAAAGTGTATATTTCAAACTTTGGATCAAACAAATGGCCATAAGATGATTTTTTAAGGTTGTTGCATCATATTACTATTCAACGGTTGCATGAGATCATTGCTCTTAATTTTTATAATATAAAGTTACAACCTTTTATAGACTTTTTATGTATACAAACTATGAGAGAAATTCTTACGAGACGCAATTGCCATCAAGAATTTAGAAAAAAAAAATTGTTTCATGCGAGCTAGACCGTATTTCTACGTATGCGGTTCAAAAAAGTGTAAAGCATCCATTTTAAAGATGGATGCAAGTAGGTATGCTATTTAAAAACAATAGAAACTAAACAATAGAAACTAACGGTCCAAATGTTTTATTATTAGAATTATTACTTTTATTTGTAAAATTTATTTATTTTTTCATATTCATGATCTCCATGTTAGAAATATGTCCTTAAAAATTAATTATTAGGCCAGCGTTGCTACATCTGTGGGCTTGGACGCATAGAAACCAGGACCTTTAAAACTTTAGTTGGACATATTTGTCGTCGGAGTAGGTCTCATGTGTAGCTGGCTTTCTAGAGAGAGAAAGTCCAAAGTAGCTGACTTCTTAGAGAGAGAAAGTCCAAAACATTAGATGCATAATCTGTTTTGGGAACACCCATTCGGGGGGATGTCAGTTCCCTTTGCTGTTTAGAGAGAGACAATCTATATTAATTTTTTTTTTTATCAGTTCTCTTAATTTTCTTTAGAGAAAGAAAAAGAACCCATATTAGTTTTGGAAAAAAGTTTATATAAGGTTTGTAACCTTAAAATATTCAACCACACATGCACCTCAAAAATCCATGAAAAAAAGTTATTTTAATATTGAAAAATCCTCTAATTAATAATCTTAACATTGGGATTTATAACTACAAAAGAAAAGGAAAAAAATTTTGAGTCCTAAAAATAATGCATCTTGCAACATATTTCTAGACTATCTATTTTCAAGATTTTCTTATGTTTATAGATCTACTTGATTTTAACTATTTTTGGAGTTTAAAATTTTATAATTAGATATGAAAATAAATTTTGAGATAATCTTAAGAGTTTTTTACATCAAAATTATATATTATATTAAAATTTGGAGGTGCGCTTTAATTGGATTGTTTATGTTACAACTTTATAAAAATCACACCCATTAGTTTTTTATTGAGAAAATTCATATTAATTTTTTCAGCAAATTACGTACAAACCATATGAGGTCTATTACCATTTGGTGTCTCATTTTCCCAATATTATGAGTACCCCTTAGCCTTTTTCTTTTTTTTTTTGTTCTAAATTATCCTTTGTCCCGAAATGAAAATGGGGCTATTCTTTTCGCAATTGTCAAAGTGATCTGGCACTTGCTTTTACCAAACACTTCACGTCCTTTAAAATGAAGTGTTATTTATTGTTCAGTATTTGAAATACTAAACCAGATAACTATTTGATATCCCTAAAACCCACCAACCACAAAAAATTTATGCATCGGTTCCAAACCAAGACAATTTAAGTCCGCGTATGACAAACAATCAATATACTAACAAAAGTTTTAATATCATCCAAGAAAAACAAAGAACACTAAACAAATAATATCAAAACAGCAGAAATAAACTATTATTTGAAGGTTTCATACATATCAAAGCAATGCCACAAAAGAAACCACGAGAACATAATCAGATCAAATTATAAGGAAAGAGAGAGCGAGAAAGAGAAGAGAAACAACACGAAAAGGCTCAGTGGGTTTTGAAGATATCGAATAGTTGTCTGGTATTGCAAACAACGATCAACAAAGAATATTATTTCACTTAAAAGGAAGTGAGTTGTTCAGTAAAGCAAGCATCGAACAGTTTTAATGATTGCAAAAAAAATAGCCCCATATCTGGTGTTCTCATTGGCAGATAGGGGCACAACTTATAAATAAAAAAAAAGAAAAACATAAAAAGAAAGGCAGAGAAAGAAAGAAAGAAAAAGTGCATAGGATACAACAGTCATAGTATTGGGCAAATAAGACATCAAATGGTAATAGACCTTAATATGGTCCCCATGTAATTTGCTTTAATTTCTTATCTAGAGAAACCTCAATATGGGTCCCTACGTAATTTGCTCTAATTTTATTTAGAGAGGGAGAGAAAGAACCCACATTAGCTTTTTGATTGAAAAGTGCGTTCCCATTGGTTCCTAGGAAGAGGAAACCCTTTAGCTTAGCTGGCATAACGGCAACGCGAACCTTAACAGAAATTTAAAGCTTTTTCTTTAAAAAGTGTGTTTTTTGTGTTAATTTCTCCGAGATCTTCTGGAATAAAACCGATGATTGCTCAGAATATTCCCCTAAAAAACAGGGGAACAACGCCTATACAAACACGATCCATGAAGAGAGAGAGGATAGAGAAACTAAAAGGTGGTGTTTTGAGGGATAGAAAGGAAGTGGGGTCAAATGTCTCTCGACCTCCAATCTTTCTTCTCTTCTCTACGTAAGTTTTCTCCATTTTCTTAGTTTCCTGCCTCTCCCTCCCCTGAATTCTTGAGCTCCCTCTCTTTTTCTGGGTTCTTTCATTTTTGGGTCAGAGTTCATTTCACTCCATTTTTTTTTTTTGGTTTGGGGGTTCTTCGGATTTTGGGACTGAG
>NW_006498680.1:474976-494947 GCF_000471905.2 Amborella trichopoda | reverse complement strand
CGGTTTCGTTTCGTTTACGTTTCGGTTACGTACGTAGTTACTTACTTTACTTACTTACGTTTTCGTTTTTTTTTCGGGTTTTTCGGTTTCGGTTACGTTTGGTACGTGTAGCTCTCTCTCTCTCTCTCTCTCTCTCTCTCTCTCTCTCTCTCTCTGGGTTGACTGGATTTTCGTTCTTCATACTAGTGACATTGGTATTGGATAACCTGGAAAGATCTTGCCTTTATCTCTCTATACTACCGGATCATAGACTTGATATTAATTTTCTTGTGCTTTATTTGCTGTTACAATGATTTCTTTTAGTTGAAGCAATTACACTGTCTCCCTCTCTCTAGACTCTGTGCTATTTGGCTACTAGAAATGTACAAATAGTTTTCCTTTTATGTGAGATATTTGACGTGGATATTTGACGTGAAGATTCTTTAAGAGATCTCCATTACTCTGTTTAGTGGACCATGAATGTGTATACAACAATAGCCTGTGTGTGTGCTTCATTTATGAGATGGGTTCTCTGTCTATTTTAAGTTTATCTTATATTAAAAGAGCTTGGCTGGAAAGTTATTTCTTTCCTCTCTGCAGGCTCTTTTTCAATGGATTATGAGGTTATGAAATCTTTTGTTTGCCTGTTTTGTTTGAATGGATTCTCTCATGTCTGGGTTTATAAGAATTTTGTAGTTCGAGATCAATTGTTGTGTCTAGTAATAGCAAAGCCTTTACTATCTGGTTTTTTTGGCACTCTGCATTAACTTTTTAAATAGTTAGAATGATGTGTTCTGCTATTGCAGTTTTGGTTCCACTCTTAGTCGTGTTGCTCGTCCATGGATGCGATGGAAGGCCTTTATACCCACTTCCAAGCCATCTAAAAGATACAAATCGGCAACTCCTACAAACTTTTAGGCCATATAATGTTGCTCATCGAGGGTCAAATGGGGAACTTCCTGAAGAGACAGCCCCTGCATATATGGTAAGTTCTGCAATTTTCTTGTTCTTCCTTGAAATCTTTGGTTCACTTTAGGTTTTTTATTCTTTGGAACCATTTGCCAAAAATCCTTGAATTATTTTGGCATTGGGGATTCTGTTCTTCCTTCCAATTCTCTGACTTGTGATTATCATTATTCAATCCCATCTTCTAAACGCCCCCTGATTTCTTAGATTGGGCTTCGCATCATTCTTTTCATGTCTTTAAATGGCGAACCTCTACAGTTCCTGATTTCTTCAAAATTAGGCTTCTCTCTCCATAAAAATCTAAAAGACCTTTCCCTCTGTTCTCTATGTGTAGAGAGCTATTGAAGAGGGTGCTGACTTTATAGAAGCCGACATTCTTGCCACTAAAGATGGGGCACTCATATGTTCCCATGATGTGTACCTTAANGATGTTACTGATGTTGCTGAGCGCAAGGAGTTTGCCCACCTCCAAACAACCTATGAAGTCCAAGGGGAGAATATCACCGGATGGTTCTCTGGTGAGCTCATTTCAAAGTTTACAGACTTGCTTTTGAACTGAAAAAAGCTTTAGGCAAAACAGTGACTATCAAGGAAAGGAAAAGAAATGCTTTAGCTGTAAATATGAACACGATGCTCTTTCATATATGAACTCTATTTTATGTTTTCTTAATGCTGTAGGACTATTTTGGTTGACTAATGCAAACTCAGTTTCTGGTATAGAGAGTCCGTTCATTCTCTGTGCTTGAATCTTCTTAACCATATCTCTCATTGTCATCTGAAGTTCCTATCATTCCGTGCCGCTATACTTTACTGCTATTTTTTTAACAAAACCTTTATACCTGCATTGCTTTTGATCATTGTAACCTCCTTCATAGTTTCTGTAAAATTTACTTTTGAACAAACAATGTGAAAATATGAAGCTTTCTACTCTCATGGAAGGCATACTAGATACTATCGATTATGGAAAGCCATGATGCATTGGGGTCATATATGTCCAATGAAATCAATGGTGATGAGAGGCTGAGTGGGCATCAGGATTGGGGTCGTTTCCTGTTCTTGTGGGTCCCATTGGAAAGGACAGTGATGATAGAATGGGAACCAGCATGGAGTCATGTCGTATTCTGGTGGATCCCACTTTCTTTATCATCCTAGTTTATTTCATTGGATGGTGATGATGACACCCATGGACTTTGTCATTAAATATATGGTATGGTATACGGAAGCATGATATCTCTGGTTTATTATTGAATTATGTTTCTTCATGCAGTTGACTTCACACTTGAAGAACTCAAGACACTGCGAGCAAAGCAGAGATACAAGTTCCGGGATCAATCATACAATGGTCAGTTCCCTCATGGAAAAATAACCATTCAAGCTCATCACTATGAAATAAGCTTATTAGATAACTGTACCTAAGGGAACCACTGTCTCTTATAAATCTATAAGCAGAAAAACACAAACATCAGATATCCCATGTGAAAAGAACAAGTTGTGTTAGAAATATCTTTCTTCACCTGCTGTTTTCTGAGAAACGTTTGTGAATAAAGAAAGATAGATGGGCTGCATTGAACAGTCAAGCGTGAATGTTTTGTTGATTTAATAGTGTGATATGAAGAATGAGAAAAATTTTGATGTCTAAATTTCAGAAAAATGTAATTTTCCCATCAAATTGTCTCCTATTGTTTTGGTAGAACTTCTATCAATAAGCGATGAAGCACTCAAGGAACTCCGGTTCACTTGACAATGGCATTCTTATTTCAAAAGATGAAGAGGATTAAGATATTATTGTCATATTTGCCTTCCTATTTTAATTTCAATTTCTTCTCCATGTTTTAGTATAGCATTTACTCTACTATTTTCTTGTGTTTTGTTTTTTGTCACCACCTCTTGTTAGTTGTTACCCTTGTCCTTTTGTTTATTTCCCCTGCATCTTGTTAGAGAGGATGTGGACATGGTAGGGCACTTTTGTTGTTATATTCACCTTGTGAGTTTGATTGTAATTTTGTATTTTTCTTAAAGCTTGTAGTGACATCAGAAATTGCCCTTGATTCTATAAGAGCTTATCTTTTGATCTCGTTGCTTTTTTTGGCACTTTTGAAATGTTGAAGAGGGCTTGATAACAAGTTATTTAGTGCATGTGAGTAATGCAGCAGTGTGACATGAGTGCATTTTAGAGATTATGGATTCCCTGTAGCATAGTAAGTCCATTTAGTGTTTAAAAAATGTAGCATGGTAGAACAATGGGGTCCTCTCCCTCCCTAATCTTCAGTCCAAAAGTGTGAAATGTGATGTAGTGGAGAAATTTTCAGGGTTCAGACCTCCCTCTTGGAGTTGAAGCTGAACCATCCAAAAGCAAAAGATAAATGACTTCTCTGAAGTTACCATTTTCATGTTCTTCTTTTTGTTTTATTCGGTTGCATTTTCATGTTCCTCTTTTTTTCTTATATTTTTGGGCTACGCTAGCAGGGGTTACTCTTCTCTAATATGAATGTTTGGATCTAGGAATGTAGTGAATTGGCCTCTGTTGCTGCCTTCAATGAGATCAGGTCCTCATCACTTCCATTTAATATATAGCTGCCCCTTCTTTTGATATAAAGGCCAACAATATCTTGAATAGATTGGCAGACTTTTAAGTCCTTAGATCTGTTCTAAGCTAGGATTACCTAGAACTCCATCCTGAGATAAAATTGTAAGCTCTTGGCTTGTTTGCAATACCTTTTGATTCTATAGATTTGAGTTATTAGTTTATCACTTACAAAATGGTAACTAATTCCCCTTATGATTGACAAATTGGTTTATTTGAAGGTGCTTGTTTTAGGATATTTCATGAAATAGCAATTTTTAGGTACCTATCAAATATGCCTAGAATTACTAGGTGAAATTCCTTAGCGAAATTCACTTTCTTTAGGTATACCAAAGTAAAATTTATTCATAAACAAACTTGCTCTATCACTTTGATATCAGCAGAATCGATTCTTGCATTGAACATGCCACTCATTTATGTAAAATCTAGACAGATTTAGCAGTCCATATTGGTGAATTGTCTAAAGGGGGAGAGTCTAAAGTAAAAAAATTTATGCAGTTGAATGCCAATAATGGAAATTGTTGAAAACAACATATGTGATCTCCATGCTTATACACTACTCTCACGCTACCTCTTAGCATTATAGGATATAACTTTAAGAAAAATGCTTATAATGCCAATAATTTTAAAAGGCTGCTAATGGAGTAATGGTAATCTCTTCGGGATAAATTTCATGTTGGTAACATATTTGCTGAAGCATTCTGGGTTTTGTTGGATCCCACCCCTTTGAATGATCTTTAAAATTGTGGTGTACAAGAAGTTAGGGATATAATTTTGAAATACAAGATGTGCGTGAATTACTAAAAGAAAAATACAATACTCTAACAAAACAATACTCATCACCATAATCATCATCATCATCTAAGCCTTATCCCAATTATTTGAGGTCAGCTTTCATGATAAGATGTGGCAAAGTTTTACGCTAGCTGCCTATCTAATTCAACCCACCTCCTTTAACTTGTACTGGGATGGGTTATGGGAAAGTTTAAATTCCTCATCCTTATTAAACCATTACTCGTCACCATAATGTGATGCTCAAATGTGGGGTGTGTGTGCAAGAGAGGTTTTGCTTGGCTGCTTTGTTGGGTGGGTGCAAGGGTCTTTCTAGGATCAGCCTCTCTTTAGCATTTCTTGGTGGACAGGTTAGTTGGTGTAGCCTTTAAGTCATCATAGGCTGTGAAATATTCAACACATATGCTTTGGTTACTTGTATGCTAGTTAGATAAATCAGTTACACCATTTTCTATAAATATAATTTTTTTTGATAAATTTTCTGTTCCTCTAGATTCAAACCCATATCTTTTTTCAAGGGTCCTTTGCCACAGCACAAAAGATGCTGCCTAAGTCATCTGCAGCATACTTTTCAAATGAACGGTGCTGATGATGGCACTTTTTCCCGAAGTCAAAAATGACTATTTGACTTTTGGGTAAAGTGCCAGGGTGGAACCGTGGCCACACCAAAACATTTTCCATTTACTAAAAAAAAATATCTCATAACTTGCCCTCTTGTTCTAATTGTCTAAATCTCACAATAAAATATGTCAACTGCCTATTTTAAGATGCCTAGTGCAGAAACAACCATGAGATAATCAATAGAAGATCAACCATTAAATAGTTTGTAATAAACAAATTTGAAATGTATATATCAACATATCTCCTAATGTATAAAATCGGCTTAGATATGAATTCCAAGTCAACTATTTAAAAAAGAAAAAACATTGCAAATAGCAAGTTATCTTTTATTGATGTCTACAATTTTCCTCATCGTACCTTCAAAATTTCCAAAATTTGATTTTGTTGATTGTGATCGCTCATGTGGATGTCGTTATTGTCACATGTATTATGGTTACTATCTTGATTTAAAGCTGTTTTTCTGTCAATTTGTTATTCAGGAAAGTTCCTAATAATTACCTTTGAAGAATTCATCTCAATTGCACTAGATGCTCCACGAGTTGTCGGAATCTACCCTGAGATGAAAAACCCAGTTTTCATCAACCAACATGTAAGTGAAACTCAGTTCGTATTGTTGCATGAATAGCTGGGAAAGTAAGGGCATTAGCAGCAGTGACTTTCCTGCACATTGGATTTATACAGTCATCCTCACACTGACACTTGCTTCTCATACATTTGCTCCTAGTCTTCTTAATCATGGACATATTTCAGAACTTACATGCCGTAAATCGCTAAATAATTTGGGCAATCGCTAAATAATTTTGGGCACATAAAGTTTCAAGCGACAATTAGGTTCTAACTTCTATTGATGGGAAGATATTCTTGAAGATAAGAAGAGACCAAGTCAAATTGCTTGGTCATCAAGTTGGTTATTGGTGATAAGGCCTCTTACGATTTACTTCTATCTCCAAGATTCATTGTGATTGTCCTCTATATATATAGAGACACGTATTTGTATAATCTTTATCTAAAATAGTGAAGATGTAGCCAGTTGGGCTTTGGATCCGTGGATGTAAGTCTTCGGCCACGTAAATCATGTGTTATCTCTCTTCTTCTCTCTCCATTTTCCATTATCATGTTTGCTCTCTCGAATCTTAACATGTGTTATCTCTCTTCTTCTCTCTCCATTTTTCATTCTCATGTTTGCTCTCTCGAATCTTAACATGGTATCAAAGCAAGAAAGATCCGATCATCTCTCCTCTATTGCTCATCCTCTTGTGAAGTTTGCCTCCACCATTTCCTTCACCGGAAAACCCCTTGGCCTTCCATGTCCCTTTGATATTCCGGTGACCCTCTTATTATTTTCTGGCAAGCTTAAGCATTGAGGCGTCCACATCGAGGCGGTGCTCCAAAAATTCCATATCGCTTTCAGTGCCCTCTGCCCTTTGCTGTTGCTTGGATTCATGCCAGAAATTCAGATTCATGCTAGAAATTCTATGCCATTTTCTCCCTATGCCGTTCTCTTTTGTTGTTGCCGTTTTCCATGGGTTTGTCTTCATACAGTTTTTGTCTTCATGCGTGACCTAGTAATAGGTGGAGAGAGAAGATTAGAATTTGTCGCTCTCATTCGTTTCTCTCTCGATCTTCTCCACAGTTGTGTTTTCGTTTCTCTCTCTGTTCTATGCCCATAGTATCGGTCGTTATTCTTGAGATCAGCACTGATACTTTTGATTGGTTTCACAATGATGAATCCCTGGTGAGGCATAGTCTTATTTTCAGAGGTTTGATCCCAGTTCTAAACGCAGGTTCGACAGAGGCTTCATACTCTGATGCCACCGAAGAAGCAATAGTTTATGCTCTCCAATATGCAAAAGATAAGGGCCTCTGTAAGGCCGAGGATGCGGTGGTTGCATTGCACAAAGTAGGATCTACATCTGTTATCAAGCTTTTGACTATGAAGTGAGAGAAAGGAGTTTGAGTTGTGATGTGTGAGGTCTTACTGCGTTTCCTATGTTGTGTTCTTGGTTTTGGGGGCTTTCTTGTAGGTCACCAGAAGACAATCTAAAAATTTTGAGGAATTTTAGTAGCTTTCTTTTTTTTTGTGCAAAAAAAAAAAAAAAATGTGGAAAAGAAAAGAAAAAAAAAAAATGAGTGGTATTTTTAAAAAAATGTGGGGTATTGTCTAGAAGCCCAATTTCATTGGCATTAGATGAGATGAGTAGAGATGAAGTCAACATCTCTAATGTAACCGCTATGTAGACAAGAACATCAGTTCTTGCCGGTATTCGCGCATCAGTTCTTGCCGGTAGTCGCGCATTTTTTAGTTGTCTCGTGCGTTATTTGCTCCTTGTACCTCGCCATGTAGTGACATCATCAGGGGGAGCACATTCATGATTAGCGGATTTTTCAAGGAAAAGCTTTCACCAATCTTCAATGTTCATTGCCACTATTTGTCGCATAGTCGTCTTGTCGCATAGTCGTCTTCGTTGTGCCTTTGTAGCACTTTTAGTGGTCTTTAGACCACATTTGGTGATCACATACCCCAGATCACAGATCACATCTCTTCGCTCTTCTAGACTATTGGAGCATGCCAGAAACTATTAGAGCATGCCAGAGAGGAGGACGCCAGATATTAGTAAGTTTTTTAGCAACTTTTGGCCTCAGATTGCAATTCCCGTTTCGATTTCCTCACCAACTTGAGGGGAAATCTTGAAGATAAGAACAGACCAACCAAGAAAAAACCAATTTGGTCATCAAATTGGTTATTGGTGATAAGGCACACGTATTTGTGTCATCTTTATCTAAAATAGTGAAGATGTTGTGTAATCTTTATCTAAAATAGTAAAGATGTAGCCAATTGGCTAATCTTGTGTTATCTCTCTTCGTCTCTCTCCTTTTTCCATTCTCATGTTTTCTCTCTCGAATCTTAACAGATATTGTTTCAAATAAAATATTTTATTACTTTAGGTTGATCATGACCTAGGTTTATTACTTGGCCGTAAAGGATTCCAAACAATGGAAGGTTTAAGGGGGAAAAAAAGAATAACTATTTTTTGTAGCTTCGGTGCTAGAGATGAAATGATGTACCCACATAATACGATATCGGTTTGTTATACAGGGCACAAGCAGCTAAGCAAGTGAACTGATATATGCCAAGTCGAATCCTAGTTTTGAGTTTTATGACCATAGTTTGTACTTCACATTTCAAAATATGGTTTGATCATTATTTCAACAATTAAGTTGTCCTCTTTTGAATACCACCACTTACTTCATTATCTACATCGAATGCAACACATGCCCATGCATATGCATTAGGGGGTGTCTGCTATTTGTACGGTTGTACCCATGTTTTTTGTATAAGCACCCATGTGCATTGATGAAATTTAGCGAGCAGGCAATTTCAATATTCCCACCCATATCTTGGTAGAAATAGCAGAATGATGACTAACCCATAAAATGTCAATGAACAAAGTGCAGGATATAGAACCCCAGATTCATAGCCCAATAAGAAAAAACGACCAACAAAAATAGATATGAGCAAGATACAAGATTAGTTGTTTTTCTCAAGTCAAGAACAATCCAAGTTCCACACATTGCGAGCCTATAACTGATGAAATTCGTTTAAGGTGCCCCTAGATATTGTAACAAATTCTTTTGCAGAGATTCATGTGAAATGTCAGATATTTTGTCAGGTTATGCTGTTGAAAATTAAACTCAAATATTTTGCAGGTCAAATGGGCTGATGGAAAGAAGTATGAAGACAAATTCGTAGAAGTTCTTTTTAAGTATGGGTATAAAGGGGAATATTTGTCAGAAGATTGGATGAAGCAGCCTATATTTATCCAGTCCTTTGCTCCAACTTCACTTGTATATATATCAAACCTTACAAACTCACCCAAGACCTTCCTGATTGATGATGTGACAATTCTAACTGAAGACACAAACCAGGTTTCTCTTATTTCCTGTCAATGCTTCTTTTTTGGTTATTTATTTAGTGGGTCAATTTGACTTATAGCATATTTTAGGGCTCCAACTTTTGCAACGCAGACATCTTATCTAATGTTCTAATCTTCTATAGAAATGACTTGCAGAGAGTATTTTGTAACTGTCTCTTGTCTTCTTTCTTCTCTGAAGTGACTTCTTAAAAGATAGGGAAAGTATGCTATAATCAAATGGACTGTCTATTTTCATAATTCATTGGAGTCATGAACATCTGTGAAAGTTTGGACTCTGATAAACTAGGGCTGCCAAGTGCAGTGCATTAGTAGAACCACTGGCCATAATCTCATTGCATAGTGTAATGACCTTTAGGATTGTGGAAGATCATAGTCCATATTCCATTGGAATATAGCCATTTGGCTCTGCATTGCAAAACGATTAGGTGGAATATGGACTCATTATTTTTAAACTGCAGTCTTACGCGGAGATTACTTCAGATGATTACTTCGATTACATCAAAGACTATGTGGTTGGGATTGGACCGTGGAAAGACACAGTTGTACCCCCTGATCACAATCATTTGACACCTATGACTGACCTTGTTGCCAAAGCGCATGCTCACAACCTACAGGTATACTTCTCTCGAACTCTTGTATTTTGTGGTCTTGTTCCCTGTTTTGTGTGTGTGTGTGAGTGTGTGTGTGAGAGAGAGAGAGAGTTGATATTGTCTGAAGCTATAATTTACGTTACTCATTTCCACATATGAAGTAGAAACATATGTCACCATCATCATCAGAGCTTTTTCCCAAGTAATTGGAGTCTAAGTAGAAAAACTTATGTACGGACCCAAAAAAATGTTTGGAATTAAAAAATGCTCTATATTTTAAGGCATTTTACTGCAAGGTCCAGAATTTCAGAGTTATCTTTTTTTTTTCCCATTGTACCCTCTGTTCAAAAATCTAACTTTTGAACTGCTCAAAATGCAAAAACGCTAAGTATTTGTGTGTGTCGGGAGGCCTACTCTTGAACCGCATGAAAAACTAAAGTGTTTAGGTGGTTTGAAAGTTGGTTTCTGTGGTTTTGTCAGTTTAAAAAGTTGGAGGTTTTTCTCATTCGGAAAATTATTTCCTTTTCTAATTTGGAAAATTATTTTGGGTCTGCATGTAAATCTCCCTATGCAGTAATTCCACATCACCTAGCAGAACCATTTCATATCATAATTCACAGTTCTATAGCAACTGCTTTCTTATCATTGATTCCACAAATATATATATATATATATATACTTGTATTTATGTTTGTGGATGTGTGTGCATGGTTCTTTATTTGTTGATCTATCATGTTCATATGAATATATTTCAACAAGTGCTGATTTCATATTGGGTATGTATCAGGTTCACCCTTACACATTTCGGAATGAGGATGAATTTTTACACACAGATTTCCACCAAGATCCATATGCCGAGTACAATTACTGGATTAATGAGGTCGGAGTTGATGGCCTCTTCACTGATTTTACAGGGAGCCTCCACAACTACCAAGAGTGGACCTCCCCTCCTAAAGTTGATGAGAAAGTTTCAGGTCTGGTAAATAACATTGAGGCACTCATTGCTTCTTTCAAGAATGGATGAGTGGGTGTCCCTGAATTTAACCAAAAAACAAGAAAAAAGATTCACTCATAAAAAACGAAAGGTATAGATGAGGTAGGAATTGCTTAGAAATGTGGATTGAGCTTTTTTGTTCTTTAATAGGTGAATTTTTTAAATTTTCAATAAAATACGTTCATGTCTCGCCCCTATAGCTTTTACAAAGAAAAGCACTAGTACTTGTGGAAAAGAGTTCAGATGAAGACATATTGTGCTTAATTTATTTCCTTTTTTTTTTTGCAAGCTCGAATTGGTTTTCCTTTGGGCTGTTCTCTGGTGGTCTGGAGTGTTTTATGAAGCTTTCCATAGCTTTCCACAAGGATTTGGTGTACATCTATAATCAGAATTCAGATGTTACTAGGATCTACATGACCACCTTAGATCATTAATCACGAGGTATCAATACCATCCAAACCGAGAGAGACCTATCATTTGGCTCATTCCATGTTCTTGTACATGCATATATTCTCCCCTCTATCGTTCACCGATCAATTGGATGGTGTCGATGTATAATTATTATCTTAGATAGGAACACATAAACTTGGTGAGTTTTAGCCTGGGCTTGAACCTAGGCCCAATGGTAGGGCTGGGCTAGGCTAGGCTAGGCTGCACATGTACCTTGGCATGTGGTGCACCGCCTATAGACCATGTAAACCATATAGAATACTGGCTATAGACTATATAGTCTATATTCTATATAAGCTATATAGACACATGGATTATATTACTAAACTTTATAATAGAAATTTTTTTTTATCAAAAATTAAAATTAGATGTCGTATTTTTCATGTAAACTAAAAAACCGAGAAATCTGAGAATCTAAATTTATTCTAATATATACCCAAAGAAATATTTTTGTTAAGAATTAATTATTCTACATTGTGTAAATATTTTAAATTTCACCTTACATTGCCAATATAAAAAAGATAAGAAGAGGTCTATAGAATTATAAATTATCACATCTCTTACACTTATAAAATAAAAATTCTTAGAAAACCCTAAGAACTAGAAATTAGTCATGATCCTATATTAAGGGAAGCTCAATGATGAGAACTTTTATCCCTTAGGGACTTGTGGAAGAGAAAAGCTTATTAGCATAATGAAGGGCCAAGCACTACGATTATTTATTACATAATCCCACAGGAACATAGGGTCATATGTACTAAGAAATCTAGCATATGTACAATGTGATATCATTTATGAGGTTATATTAGAAATAATGCTACATATTTCCAATTCTTTACTATAAATTTCATAAATTAATCTTAAACATTAAACAATATTTAACTTGAAATAAAACTTAAAAAAGACATTATTATTTATTGTTGATAAAATTAATAATTCAAATAGTATTTTAAAATTAATAAAATACTATCTTTAAAAGATGGACTGTTGAGAAAGGTGAAACTATTTTCTCTTTATGCTAAATCAATTATTTCAAACTCTAAGCAAATAAAAAACTTTAACAAGGGATCATTCCGTTGAAATAGAAATCTATAAAAATTGTGAAAATTTAAGATAAATCCTTAATACTAAATGCAAATGAACCTTATTTGTTCACAATAAAATTTTCAATTATTTTAATAGCAGTGGGTATAATTAATATGAAAATTTAGTTATTTTATTGAATATGAAAATTTTAATAAGCATAAAAAATTAGAAGTTAATGTTATGGAAACCTTAATAGAGAATTAAGCAAATCTAAAGAATAAGAAAATTTTAATCCTAATCTCACTAATCAATATCCTGTTAAAATCCATTTCACTTACACGTTTGGTTCGTGTGAAAATAATTTTTTAGAAAATATTTTCACATGAACAAATTCTCTAATGTGGTCAAGTGTGCAAATATTTTTACATCAATTAGTTGTCAATTGGTGTTAAAAGATGTACTAAAACCCAAAAATATTTCCACACTTGATTGGATAAGAGAATTTTTTTCTAAAAAAACATTTTTATGTGAACCAAACGTGCCATAAACTAGAGATCTCATAGCATTGTTATCCCCGATGTCCTAAATAAACAAAGGCTAGGTTTTTCCATAAGGGCTGAAGAGAGATTTAAGGAGAGGAGAAACAATTTAGGTTTGTATCACGTTGGCTTGTTATCATGATTGCACTGGCCACTTACCCGGTCAAAGCTTTGGTAAAGTCAAAATCGGTGTAACCACTAGCCAAACCGATTGGATCGAGTTTTAGGAAAAAAAAGTTATATATAATAGTTCAAAGATATAAACTATATTAAACAAAAAAAAAAAATTTCCTAATTTTTTTTAGTTGGTTGAACTAGACAAAACTGGCGGGTCCGGTTGGCCAAAATCAAATATTAAATTTTAACTAGTTTTTTACCAAACTCAATTTTTACATTGAATCGAATAGGCCAAGACACTAATCAATTGTCCGACCGGCACGACCAATTCCATCCAATCTTGATAACTATGCTAATGAGGTTAACTCTATGTTGGGAAAATAATAATTTTGGCTCATGATGGGGAGCTTTGCAAGGAGAATATAACAATTTGCTTATGTTGAGAGAAAGAGACGATTTTATATATAAGATTGCCACTTTATATAAATCTTTTCTTGGGATTGTCTTCAAAGAGACCATTTGTCTTTGGAAAAGGTTTATATAGAATTGAGGCTCTAAACAATCAAATTTAAGCTTATCTCAAAAATTTCACTAGAACAGGTTGTTTTGATGTTCAAATATCTTCAAATTGATCATCTCAACATCAAGAAGCATGGACATGAGCAAAAAATAGATTTCATATTTTTGAAATAGTGTATTTTGTAATACATTTTTGGACCCTCAATTTTTTAGATTTTCAAGTTTTTATAGATCTGTCGATCTATACTATTTTTGAAACTTTCAACTTTATAAATAAATATGAAAATATATTTTAAAGCTATCACAAATATTTCAAATATTGAAACCACATTTTTCGATACTATTTGACGGTAGGCTCTAATTTGATTGTTTAGAGCCCAGGTGCGGTTTGCATAGAGCCTATGCTCTAAACAATCAAACTAGAGCCTACCTTCAAATAGTGTCAAAAAATGTGATTTCAATACTGAAAATCTTTGTGTTGGCCTTAAAATATTTTTTAATATTTATTATAGAGTTCAAAGTTTCAAAAATATTGTAAATCGATAGATCTATGAAAACTTGAAAATCTTGAACATTGACTATCCAAAAATGCATTACAAAATATATTATTTCCAAAACTTGAAATCCGTGTCTTTTTCTCATTTCCATGCATCTTGTTGTCAAGATGATCAATTTGAGGGTATTAGGACATCAAAACAACCTCTTCTAGTGAAATTTTTGAGGTAAGCTCTAACTTGATTGTTTAGAGCTTCGGCTCTATATAAACTTTTCCCTTATCTTTTTGTACATGGAGGTCACAATCATTCTTACTCATTAGATGTCAAATTGGATGGTTTGGGATGAGTCACAAGGTCCAAGAATTTTTTTTTTAAGGACTTTATGTTTATTCAATGACATTCTTACAACCACCCATTTTGAAATTTAAAGGACAAGAATGATTGTGACCTTCATATACAAAAGATATATGGTCACTTTGTAAACAATCCATTTTTATATATATGTGAATCAATGGTTTAAAAAACGGATTGGTGCCCCGGATCGAGCACTCCAAAAACCTATCCGAATCAGTGAATCAACAATTCTGATCGGGAATCAGCAGAATCGATTGGATTCATGCTTAAAAAAATCCAAAAAAATTATCAAAAATCATTATAAATGTTGTTTTTTAGGAATCCAATATGAAATGGGGATACTACATCAATAACTTACATTTTTTTGCATCAATATACGAATATTGAGATGTTCTGTATGAACTACTGCTAACCATTAAATTTATATCACATAAAAGGAGAAGCATAGAATTATTATGGATGAAGTATATAATCATACATGAACTTCAATAAATTATTATGGATGAAGTATATAATCATACATGAACTACAATAAAACTTACAATTCGTAAATATGAACTAATACCAAAATAAAATACGAGGTTGTCAAAGTTCATTGTCAATAAATTAGCAACCAGACATTTTCATCATATATGAT
This sequence comes from Amborella trichopoda, assembly GCF_000471905.2. Next base: position 480,347 of record NW_006498680.1, on the reverse strand, counting down.
TATTAAAGCAGCGACATACACATGATGAAATCAATAACAAAAATTCATCTGTCCAAGTAGGAGTTCAGCCAAACACAACCAGTTCCCCTCTAAGATTGCCTGGTTCCACGTTTTATGCTAGAATCGATACGGGATCACCGATTCTAGGATCGAGTTGGTCGATTCTGTACAGACTCATCGAGTTTTCAATCCATGTTTACAACTATAAGAAAAAATAAAACATTGTATAATTTATAATGCAAACAAGTTAGTAAATAAAATACAAAATTTGGTTATCAATGTGTAATTATTAATTATAATATTATAATAAATATGATGAAAATTTATTAAAATACTATTGAATGCATATAAGGAGCGTTTAAAATTCTATTGAATATGCACCAATAATAAAGTTTAAAAATGCGAACAAATGCATGGTGCTTTAAATAGTAGTTCAGATTTTAAATGTGTTTCTATCTATAGCATGGTGTTTAAAAATACGAAGGCTTAAAAAATGCGTATAAATGCATGGTGCTTTAAAAGTAATTGTCTAAATGCATATAAATGTGCTAACCTCTTGGTGCCCTAATCGTCTAAATGAATGGTGCCCAACAACGGTGTCCCACATCGAAATATTATGGGGCTACGAAGCGCTATAAAACTAATTAAATGGTCTTGGGTGGTGTAGCGTGCCATGAGGAGTATGAGGCATATCGCACTAAGCCGCGGTAATGTCGAATTTCTATAATGGACTTGGTGAAGTGTTTAAAGGTAATGTCGAACTTCTATAATGGACTTGGTGAAGTGTTTAAATTTATGATATTTATTCAGATTTATGTCCTCATCAAGGTGTTTTTTCAAAAAAAATGGCCTGATCATATTTAATTAGCGGATCCGATATGACGTTTATTTCGATTTATGACCTCATCAAGGTGTTTTTTTTAAAAAAAATGGCCTGATCATATTTAATTAGCGGATCCGAAACGATGTCACTGATACCCAATTGAGCGATTTTTTAAACTCTGGTGTGGATGTACGGATGAAGGAGTTCCATACCTAGTATATGCATGGAAAGGGGTACTTAGATGCAAGTATGCAACGTCCCACGTGTACAATTCATTTAAGGCCGTATGTGATGAATTATTGCCTGGTTTTTTTTACGGTGGCTTTTTTTTTTTGTTTGTGAAGAAATAGTTACTCAACTCACCACCTACAGGAGAATGAATGATAGATTTGGGAGAATGAATGAAAGATTCTAGGTTAGAGTCCCTAGATATTATATTCATACCTATACCATATATAGAAAATAGTTTCATAGGGTTGCAGCTCTTCGATCAAAATGAGTTAAAGCCTCACCTTAAAGCTATTGAAAATTGTAGTTCTGGCATCGAAAAACCTTCAAATCGATCACCTCGGCTTGACTATTGTGGTTGTGAAAAGAATTACGATTTCAAGCCCTTAAAATTAGTGTATATTATAACACATTATCTAGACCATCCATTTCACCTTAAAAATGAGCGTTCACGGATCTGAAAAATCTGTACTTTTTTTTAGCTTTGAATTTCATGGTTGGCAATGGAAATTGATTTTAAAGTCATCATGGAGATTTCTGATACCCAAAGAGTTGTCGGACGAGGATTTTCATAAAGTATACCATGAGACCTTTTATCTTTGGTACAAGGTAATCACAATTTATATTGACCATTGGATGTGAAATTAGATTACTACGTTTAATGTATTGACTAAGCTCATACTTCAAAAGAAATTTTGTCGAACTTTGTGACACACTCAAACGATTAGATTTCACATCAGATGGTTGTAAGTTATTGTGACCTCCTTGTATCAAAGGTAAATAGTCCCATTATATACAATCCTCTTAAATTAAATAAGTATGCGGCTTCAAAATTCTCATGTTTAAAACTAAGTCATGTGAATTTAAAAAAGGGTTGTGTTAGGGTACTCATGCATATGAGTATTTTTTTTAAAGAACTTAACATTTTTTTCACACTTGATGCTCCTAACTAACTTTTTTTTATCTAGGAGTATTTTAGATAATTCATCAAGAGTAAAGTGTAAATTATGTTTTAATAGAAAGAGAAACATTTATGAATTATAGTGGAAGATGACATCATGCACATGAGGTATGACATCACTTATATAAAACAATAAGTACTAATAAAAAGTCACTAGTTTTTTACATAAATATCTATCTTACCCCTCTTAAAGACGAAAATGCCTATGTTCAAAACAATTGTATTATAAAACAAGGGGCAATGAGTATCCAAAAATATTCAGTACATTAAAAAAATATTCATATTATGAGTTCTCTAACATAACCCTTTTAAAAAATAAGATATATAAAATAAAAACAGGAAAAAATTTATCTAGAGTCGATGCTCTAAACAATCAAATTAGAGCGCACCACAAAATTTAACTCGACTCCAAATTTTATCGTAACAAGTAATTTTGGTGTAAATTTTTTTTAGGATTATCTAATAATCTATTTTAATAACTAATTATAAAATTTTAAACTTTAAAAATAGTTGAAATCAAGTAGACCTATATATATATGAAAATCTTGAAAATGGATGGTCTAGATAATGTGTTGCAAGATGTATTATTTTTGAAGTTCAATAATTTTTATTTTTATTTTTATATTAACATATCTTGATGTCAAGATGATCAATTTTGGAAAACATTATAAAAAACCTTTTTCGATGGATTTTTTAGGTGCATATGTGATTCTACATTTTAAGGTGGCAACCTTATATAAAAATTTTCCTTATTTAAATTGGAGTTAATTACGCACGGACCCTATATAAGTAGGGAAAATATGGTATACTCTCTTTATATGCGAATATTACATCAAAGGTCGATCAACACGACTTTTTTTTTTACGAAATTACCTTTCGGTCCGAGGATGTCATTCTCGAACCCTCTTCTTCTTTTTTTTTTCAAAACTTAAGTTGAAGTCCAAAGATGAAATTCTCGGACTTTTCTCTTTTTCAAAACCTAAGTTGCGGTCCGAGGTTGCAATTCTCGGACCAAAACTTAAATTTTGAAAAAAAAAGTGGTCCGGAGATACAGTTTTTTTGTTTTAAAAGAAACTTAAAAGCAATCCCAAGATGGCATCTCGGACAGAAAGTTAAGTTTTGAAGAGAATCGCTTCAAAAAAAAAAACGATTGGATTGAGGGGTAATTTATCAAAAAAAAATCGACGTATTGACCGACCTTAATTGTAACTTTCGAGTATAAAAAGAGCGACTCTTATTTTACTAACTTATTTAAAGTCCGTAGGTAAATAACTCTTTAATTTATGCCGTAAGAGAGAAATTATGATGCTGATACCCTAACGGAAGCCTCTACTGAAATGTATTTCTGGATCTTCTTTCATTTCCTTTCCGCTCTCTTGGGGCCTTTGTCCCCCACTTGCTGTGTACTTTACATTGTCCCCGTGAAATTTCGTTAAACATTTGGAGCGAAAAAAAAAATTCATGAAATAACCAACTACTGAGAAACGCGTTACGTGTTCATAATTTTCCTGGCATATCAACATGCTAAAATCACGACCATTGTGTGGTACTTCATAATATTTAGATACTTTTTTTTCAAGTGTCATTATGTAGTTAATATCATCTAAAATCTTAATCTTCCCGCTTCTTTAAATTATTTACAGATGTGTTACTATCAGAATGGCCAATTTTGAGGCATTCGAAATGCTAGTGTCTATGTCAAATTTTGACACAAATGCATGTCCATGTAAGGGTTGCATAAAACAAAAAGAGCTAATTTTTTATAATGGGAAACAATTTTGTATACTATATTGATCTACTTTTTTTTCTTCTTCTTTTTTAAACATTAACAAAATCTTCATTGAGAGAATAAAATACCGGAAAGACAGTACAAAATAGAATAGCAAAACTAAAGGAAAGTAAAAACAGATAAACAGAAAAATAAACAACAAAGAGAGATCAAAAATTAGGTCACAACAGAGGACAACATGAGCGAGGGTCACTTGGAACCCCTGGCTCTTGAATAGAGTTCTCCAATTTCGACTATGATGCTACCATTCGATGGTAAAACATTGGCTAGGGAAGTCCACATAACGGATCTGTTTATGGGCAAGTTCAAAACACATCATTTTTTTTTATTTCTTTCTAAGCCCCTTCTCTCTCTTCTCGTGTTTACTCTAAACCTCTTTTTTTTTTAACTCTTCTCTCTCTTTTCTGTGTTTCTCTCAGAACCTCTTATTTTTTAAATATTGAAAAAATATCTTTTGAAAAACTATCTATTTTTTTAATATAAAAAAAAAAGGCTTGGGGATAAACACGAAGAGAGAAAAGGGATTTAGAAAGAAATAGAAAAAATGATATCTTTTGAAATTCTGTTTGAGCTACAAAAGTGGATTAAAATTGGTCCCTTACACCGCAAGATATGTTTTGAAACCTTGGATCTGTTGAAGATTGGAACTTAAAAATATGGTGTACGGTGATATTTTCCCAACTTTATTTTATCAATGTTTAATTTTGTAATCCATGCCATCAAGCTATTGTTAAACAATGTAGAATTCAGATGTTTAAAGAGTGTTTAGGCAGCGTAATAATATCCAATTCACATTTTAAAAGTGAGTTGCCGCGTAATAATATTCAATTCCTAATAGCGCTGCTCTATGTTACACAAGGAAACACATCCTCTTTTAGAAAAGTTTATATAGAGCTAAGTCTCTAAACAATCAAATCAGAGCCTGCCTCAAACATTACAATAGAAATTTTGATGCCCAATTATCCTCATATTGATCATCTCAACATCAAGATGCATGGACATGAGAAAAAAATGGATTTCACGTTTTGAAAATAGGGTATTTTGTAACGTATTTTTTAACCGATAATTTTCAAGATTTTGAAGTTTTCATAGATCTATCAACCTACATTATTTTTTAAATTTTAAACTTTATCAATAAAAATGAAAATGTATTTTAAGCTATCATAAAGATTTCCAATATTGAAACCACATTTCCCGATACTAGACTCCAATTTGATTGTTTGCCTAGGCTCTCTACAAAGTGTACCATCTCACTCAATATTTTTTCTGTTTTAGCCTCTATTTGGAAAAACGGATAGGGTGGTTTGAATCCATCACCGACTTGTCGATCTGAATTAACAAATCAATATGGAATCAGAAAAAAAAAAAAATTGAAAATCGACGGAAGCGGGTGATTCCAAGTCATTCGAGAAGTGGAACGCCCACCCATCAACCCCAGGTCAAACGAAACATTCCAAGTCAACCCAACATTTTAAACCAATGGTTTAAAAACCGGATCGGTGACCCGGATCAGGCTTTTCAAAAACCGATCCGGATCGGCGAATCGGCGATCCGGATCGGCGAATCGGCT
>NW_006498680.1:430762-464379 GCF_000471905.2 Amborella trichopoda | reverse complement strand
TTTTGATCATGTATCACAAAACATTCGATCATGGATTACAAAAAATTCTATCATGGGTTACAAAAAAAACAAAAAAACAAAAAATTCGATCATGGATTACAAAAAATTCTATCATGGGTTACAAAAAATTCGATCATGGATTACAAAAAAAAAAAACAATTCGATCATGGATTACAAAAAAATTGATCAAGTATTACAAAAAAATCTATCATGGATTACAACAACAAAAAAAAAAAATCCGTACGGGACTCGTCGAGTCACTGTACGGAGTCGCCCGATTTCGTACAGTGAATCGGCGAGTCACTGTACAGAATCGTCCGGTTCTCTCTAGAACCGGACGATTCCCGTTTTTTTCGCCAATTCAATCCGTCCATGGCGATTTCTGAGTCGAACCGGGCGAGTCCGGTTCGACTCAGCGTTTTTTTAAACATTGGTTTTTATACATTATTGATTGTCACCCTATTTTTGAAAATTTAGCTGTATCGCCCTTTATATAGGAATAGTATCAAAAGAATATCAAAACACTCGTAGTACCAATCGAATTCATATAGGAATTAGAACAAGTTTCAAAAATTATATTTGACAATAAAAACATTCTTAGTACCAATCGAATTCCCATAAGAATTGAAGTAGGTTTTGGAGGTTATACATAGTAAAAACATAGGTCCAAGATCTAGGGACATGCGAGCAACACACTTTCTTCGAAGTGTTTGATACCTCTGACTCTACAAAAATCGAGATGAAAAAGTACCAATAAGAGCACTCTCAAGATACAGTTAGATCTGAGTATAACGTTCAAAGATTCGCTTAAAATTATATCAAAATAATATTAATATATTTCTAACTATCTCCATGAATGCCACAGCAACTACGACCAACTGCTCTATAAATACGTATGCTTTACAAAACCCGTACAACCGTCTCAATCAGTGAGCAACCCTGTATTAAAGGCAGAGCTCAGTAAAAACTCAACGATGGAGCACCAGTCCTCATGACATTCAACATGTTTTCATAAGATTTTCATCAATGTAGGTACCTGGGAAACTAAAGAACTTAGAGAGAAAGAGAGAGTATTAAAAAGAGAAAAAGTTTATATAAGGTTGTAACCTTATAATGTAGAGCTACGGATGCATTTCAAAAATCCATGAAAAGGTAGTTTTAATGTTGAAAAACCTTTTGATTGATCATTTCGACATGGAGATGTATGAGCATGAAAAATAAAAAGATCGTAAGTCTCAAAAATAGTGCATTCTACAATATATTATCTACACTATCCATTTTCAAGAATTTCATATGTTTATAGATCTATTTTATTTTAACTATTTTTAAAATTTAAAATTTTATAACTAGACATAAAAATAGATTTTGAAAATCCTAAGAACATTTTACATCAAAATTATATACCATGATAAAATTTGAAGGCGCACCTTACCTCTCTACGGGTGCATCCGTATGCCAACTGCACCCATTAAAAAGAGCCCCTGGTTATTGCTTTCCTTTTTCTCTGAAAAGTTTTTAAAGGCTAATCAACCTCGTTCTATGAGGAAAAAGGATTTATAATGGCATGTGACACATGAGTGCTGACGGTATTAATACATCACACCCATGTGTCAAAAATCAATGGTAATAAATTAATTAAAAAAAATTGTTTCATGCGAGTTGGACCGCATGAATATGCCCTCCAAAAATATAGATGCTCAAAAATATGTAAATCATCCATTTTAAAGATAGATGCAAGTAGGAGTTCTATCTAAAAACAATGAAAATTAACTATCTAAATATTTTTTTATCAGAATTATTAGTTTTCAAAATTTACTGATTTTTTCATATTCATGACCTCCATGCTAGAGGTTACATGTTCATAAAAATTAAGTTAAAAAATCCATCTCAAAAATAAATTTATTTTATAAACCTGTATTTCTACATATAAAGGCCGCATAGAAACGGGATCGAGAAAGATGGCGCGACGTCGCCCCTCAAAAGAAATGAAAGATTTAACCAACAAGCATTTGTGGACCATAAGTACCATTTTAAGAAAAGTGATCCTGCAGAAAGGAAAAGAAGATAGTAAAAAGAATGTTTGTTTTGAAAAAAATAAAATGGAAAAAGTTTATGTAGAGGCTCCAAACAATCAAATTGGAGCCCATCTCAAAAACTTCACTAGAAGATATTGTTTTTATGCCCAAATATCTTCAAACTGATCATCTCTATATCAAGATGCATAGACATGAGAAAAAAAATGGATTTCAAGTTTTGAAAATAGTGCAGCTTGTAACGCATTTTTTTACTATTAATTTTTTAGATTTTCAATTTATAAATCTGTTCGATCTGTACTATTCTTTAAGCTTTAAATTTTATGATTAAAGATGAAAATATATTTTAAAGCAATCACAAAGATTTATAGTATTGAAACTACATTTTTCGATACTATTTGAAGGTAGGTTTTATTTTTATTGTTTAGAGCCTCAGCTCTACACAAACTATACCCACGCTCTATACAAATAAGGCTCTAAACAATCAAATTTGAGCCTACCTCAAAAATTTGACGGGAAGAGATTGTTTTGATGACCAAATATCTTCAAATTGATCATCTTGATATCAATATGCATGGGCATAAGAAAAAAATAGATCATAAGTTTTGGAAATAATATATTTTGTAATGTATTTTTGGACCGTCAATTTTAAAAATTATCAAATTTTTGAAACTTTAAATTTTATAAATAAATATAAAAATATGTTTTAAGGCTATGACAAATATTTTCATTTCTCGAAACTATTTGAAGGTAGGCTCTAGTTTGATTGTTTGGAACCTAGGCTCTATACAAACCGCACCCAAATAAGATTTAACATCTCTGAACTCTCTCCTGTGCTCTCTCTGCTCTGTGCCCGAAAGATTCTCTCTTTCTCTCACTGCATTGTCATCCAACGAGTTTGTGCCTCTGAACCTCAGATCCTTCAGGGATTCAGTTGCAAGCTTCATTTTCTTCAAGTGAGGATCCATTTGCAAGTTTTCATCTCCTTCAACAAGGTAAGTTTTTTTTTTGGCTGGTTTTCTTTTGTTTTTTTTTTCTAGTTTTTCTTCAGTGTAAAGATTCTTCACCAAACAACCTAGGGTTTCCCTAACCCCCATACAAAATACCTCATCTTCTTGAACTTCTTCAACATGGGTATGGGTTTTATTCTTGTGATTTTCCTGGATCTTCCCCTTTAGAGGTTCTGATTTTTTAATTATCAATGAAATAATTTTTTCTATGATTTCCCTATGGAAATTTGTTGATTTTTTTATTTTTGGCTTATTTTATTGATTATAGAAGCACAATTTGCGTATGGTTTTTTTTTTTTTTTGGTATTTTCTGTTTTATTTATTTATTTATTTCTTGCTGGTTTTTTCTGTTGTATAAAACCCATTTTGTGATTTTTACAGTGGGGCTTGTTCATCATCATGAACAAGCCTTGTGGCAAGTTTGGGTTTCCCTTTCATTATGCTTTCATCTAAACTGTGGGGAACGTTGTATAGAGCCGCTTTGTGAGTTTTACAGTGGGGCTTGTTCATCATCATGAACAAGCCTTACGGAAAGTTTGGGTTTTCCTTTCATTATGCTTTCATCTAAACTGTGGGGAATGTTGTTATCCGCTTTAATGGTGCTATCCTCGAGTCATCCATATGTAAATAAGTCTCATCATAGACTTTTGCAGAATCTGCACTAACTTTGGCTATGAACCCCTGCAGATGTGCTAAAATAATCTCATATTAGGATGTCCAAATTAACAGCATGTTTATAATTTCATATGCGCAAATATGCACACACATGAATATAGTAATATTTATAATATCTCACAAAGAGGAATACTCCTTCCATGATCAAAACATCATTATGCTGCAAACCAAATCCGTGGAGAATATGTGAATAGAAGTGCAATTAGTTGACTAGATTATCTCCCTCTTGTGTTGAAGACTAACAAATTCAATTATTAAAATTGTCCTCTTCAATGACTCTTTGTGTAAGTCTGATTCTTCTGACTGAATTTCCATTTCATCAACTTTTGATGATGATAATTTTATGTGGCAAGTTTTTCCCTTTTTTTATGTCATTAATAGTGAAATAGTTGTGTTGCTTTGTTGGATATTGATGCCCTGTTTTCATTTCTTTATTTGTTAATGCTTATTTGAAGGGCATAAACTTAGTTATGCAATGCTGGATTTTAATTTTTAGAATCTATCTAAATTCTTGAAATAATTTTTTTCTTTTCACATTCATTTTTTTTCTTTTTCTGGTATTTTCTATGTAAGATAATTACTGAGAAAATCTAAGGGCACAAGAAAAGGAGGGTCTACCTTCTTTATTTAATTTAATGCTGATTTTTTGTGTTATTAGATGTTCATAAGCTACATGTGTTTAGTCTTTGACTAGATACCTTGTTAGCTGTTAGAATTATATATAATTTCTTGTGGGAGTTAAATGGATTTTTTCAATGAAAGGAAAGTGAAATTATAGTTGAAAAACTCAAAAACAATTTCATGGGGAGAGTTCTTTTAAGTAAATTTTTTATTCTTTTTGCATAACCATCCAAAATATATATAGATATTTTATACAATCACCTTTATGTTCAATACCTGTATAGAAAACATTAATCATTAAATATTTTTAAAAAAATTGTCTTGGTTGTTTCCTTGTTGCAAAATGAATGTGGCCTTAAAGTGCCGTTGCACCAGTTTGATTGGACCAAAACCCTCGCAAGTTTGGTAGCCTGCCCGATTGGATTTTCATGTCAAATGAATCCATAACGTTAAGTTCTGCGACAAAATTGCTAATGCAATGTGGGAACGATATAAATAGGGTTTAGGATGTAGTAGTTGTGATGGTAGTGCGTTCTTCATTCTTTTTTATCGTACTTGTACCTCTGTTATGCATTTTGAGATTGGATATCAACATCATGCGTTAAAGATGTATTCATGCATTGGAACGAAAAAAACTATTGATAAATTTTGTACTACAAATATTTTTTCATTAATCTTACAAGATAGAGAGATCAAACAAAAAAAAATGTGCGGATTAGTTAACCAAGGCTTGATGCTTGTATAATTTAATAAAGTGAACCAACCTTATGATCGAAACTATCCATTTTTTTTAACGTAATATAGATTGAAAGTTTTTAAAAGATCATCTTAATGGAATGGACGTCGATATCAAATAAACTATATAGTAATCGAATGGTTAAAAAAAATAAGTATTGATCCAGATTCTAGGAGACAAGTTACCAATGGTTTACCAAACATAAGAAACTGGGTACACCTGAATTCCAGAAATGTGAAACAAACATGGGAAAAAACAGGATTGAAAACTTTTGCACAGGGAACTGCTTACATATGAAAACTATTTCACACATATGCAGACTGTTACGCATGAACCAAACAAGCCCTTACTCTCTCTAACCATTTCCTTATTACAGTGATTGAGCCGAGCCGAACCATCCCCCTCTCGGAGCCGAGATGAGCCTCTGCAGCCTCCCCACTGCCTTCTCCTTCCCAACAGAATCCCTTTCCTCAAAATCTGATCCAGTTTCTCTTCCAGGCCTCTCTTTCCCTCCATTTTTACGTCTTCCTAAAACCCTAACGCTAACTGCCTTCTCGGCACCCCAACAACGTGTCATCCACCAAAGTTCCATAGAGACAGAATCCGATCCTGAACCCGCCTTTGCCGAGGTGACCGCCTTTGCCCCTGCCACTATTGCGAACTTGGGCCCCGGCTTTGACTTCCTCGGCTGCGCGGTTGATGGGATGGGTGACAGCGTCACCCTTAAAATCGATCCGGAAACTCCCCCTGGTCGCCTTGCAATCACTTCCATTCATGGGGATCCCAAGAAGAAGCTCAGCCTCAACCCAAACTTCAATTGTGCGGGGATTGCCGCCATTGCAACCATGAAAATGCTGGGTATTCGCTCATGCGGCCTCTCTCTCTCCCTTCACAAAGGCCTCCCCTTGGGCAGTGGCCTCGGCTCGAGTGCCGCCAGTGCAGCTGCTGGTGCCCTGGCTGTAAACCACCTATTCGGAAACCGTCTCCCAGTTTCTGATCTTGTACTCGCTGGTCTTGAATCTGAGGCTACAGTCTCCGGCTACCATGCTGACAATATCGCTCCCGCTCTCGTGGGTGGTTTCGTCTTGGTGCAGACTTACGCACCGCTAACCCTGATCTCCCTCCCCTTCCCAGCTGACAAGGACCTCTTCTTTGTGTTGGCAGCCCCTGAATTTGAAGCCCCGACAAAGAAGATGCGTGCCGCTTTGCCTGACGAGATTACGATGAAGGATCACGTGGCCAATTGTAGCCAGGCAGGGGCGCTTGTGGCTGGGGTCCTGCAGGGGGATGCCAGGGTTTTGGGGCTAGCGATGTCTTCTGACACTTTAGTGGAGCCAAGGAGGAAGGGCCTGATTCCAGGGATGGCAGAGGTCAAGGAGGCAGCAGTGGAGGCAGGGGCATACGGTTGCACCATCAGTGGAGCTGGGCCTACGGCAGTTGCGGTGACGGATTTCGAGGAGAGGGGCCAGGAGATTGGACGGGCCATGGTGGAGGCCTTCTTGAAGGGCGGGAAGCTGAGGGCCAATGCTAGTGTTCATAAGCTTGATAGGGTGGGTGCCAGGGTGTTGACCACGAGTTGATGGTGGGTCTCAATCCTTTCGGATCATTCCAGGTTATGCTTCTTATCTTAGTTTGTGGGTTTGTTTTGGGGAAGCAAGGTGTGCATTCCCTTGAAAGCTGTCTCCGTGGAATCGAAGCTTGATGTCATCTGAAACTGATGTGTGGTTTGCCGAAACGAAGTACTAATTTTGAGAACTTTGATTGTTAGATTGTATGTTTTGCATGCTAATCAACCTTGTGGTCTGATTGCTATGCCAATTCCCCCATAATTGGCAATAAGTGCAGATTTAAAATCCAATTGTAATTCTGGTCATGGGTGTTTTCAAAGTTAATGAAATATGTGCTTTTGTTCCTTCCTTTGGGAGCTCATGTGCATATATACTGATTTGAAGCCTCCATTTATGACATTTCCTTTTTTTAAGAAAAGGAACTAAAAAAGAAGGCGATTTGTGTATGACTGTTGACAACATTACTGTACGTTGGATTAATTGTGATTTTATCACCTTAAAAATTTTAGGATTTTTTTTTCTATAATATTTGTGATACAAGTTTATGCAATAGCTAAGGACTTTGGTACTATCTTGTTATAATATTTGTGGTTTGCAAGTTATGCAACGTTTAGAGACTTTTGGATGTGCTTTGCGAAATGGTTTGGGTGGTTTCTGGTTCTTTTCTGCCTATGTTTCTTGTTTATTGTCTTACTAGATTATTTGGTTTTGTAGTTCTGTTGATTAGTATAAAGTTTGTATTTTTGGGCATTCCTGATTTGTGCTTCACACTGAAGAACAGAATTACAAAACGAAATAATCTAGCGAGGCAAGAAACAAAAAACATACGCAGAATAGGAATCAAAAACCGTTCCACCGACCAAATCAATACCTAACATCCTGTACATGTTGCATACACTTGCAGTTCAGCCTAGAAAAATCCCATTGATCACCTCACGTGAGTAGCCTCTTTGTCATGTTTAGTGAACATAAATCAAGATTTCCGAACTAGGCTGTCTGCCTGTCCCAATCATCCCCATTTGCATTAATGCAAAGCCTTCGGTTCTGAATGCTGTGAATCTGGTCTGTGGTGTGCTTATCAGGGAGTTGCCAAGCATCTGCTTAGTAAGAGCTTATGACTCAATTCTCATGCCCTACATTTCAGGATCCACCTGCTGGGGCATAGACCATAATTAGAGTTACACCTCTCAACTGTTTCAAAAGGTAATCCTGTTCACATGCTATAGTTGCATAAGAGTGTCCGTCTTCTCTTAAGCGCTGTTTTAAGGACCTTTTAATAAAAAGTCTCTTCTTGAAATTGATTCATCAACTTTACTGTCTCAAATACCTTACTCAGCTGCTAGAGCTCCCTCTTAATTGTCTTGTTTTATCCTAGCATTGCGGACTTGGTTTGTTTCCTAATCAGCTAGGGGTAACTATCTCTACCTTGCCATTTTTTCAAATAATGTCATAATGAGAATATGATTTTCAAAATATTACTCCTCAATACTAAATGTGAGTCCATAAATTAGTTTATTGAGAGTGGCTTCCTGGTCAATAGTGTCAAGTAGGCATTAGCCACTGGAGACCAACTTTCTTAGCGAACCTGGTTGAAAAACTATTATATGGCTCTTGATGGCCATGAGCATGATAATGGATGGTTTTGTTAACCAAAAGAGGGACTTGTCACTATCAATTGTCATGCCTCCTAATCAATCTATAGGTATTTGTGACCTCAATTCGAATTTAGCTCTGGGTAGAGCTAATAGTTGGTTTGCTTCTGAATTTTTTGAAGATTGGTTCTTTACATTGGCTGACAGAATTGCATTTTGTCATTTGTGAATCGTCATTTTAATTTTGATCTGTCTGCAGCTCTTGAAATATTACTGTATATAATTTCTGGCTAATATGCGGCAGGAGATCAATGTACATGGTAAGTTCATTGATTACCTTTTTATTTGTGTAGGAATTTCTTTCCTACATTTGTATCCTGGCTTTGGTATTGTCAAGTTCTCTAGAAATGCATTACTTTTTTTTTAGGGCATGCAACTTGGATTCCGTTTCCTCCATTTCTGAAAATTTTGAATTATTCTGTGATGTACTTTAGTTGCATTTGCACTACAAACCTTGTGTTGTGTTCAGGAATGTCAGAAGTAAACTAGAAACTTTGTTTCACTTGTTTTGAGTCACATGCAACATGTGCATAATTTTGGAGCTCATAAGCTCTCTTTGGATTTTCATTTTAATAGTAGATACACTGCTACTGAACATGTACATGACGACTGATGATATCCAGAAGCAAGACAATGGAGGACATTCTTATGATACAGCATGTCATTTAATATCATCGTCATTCCAACATGTGTTACTTGATGTTGGCAGCACATTTTTTTCATTTACCAGTGCTTTTCTTTTTTGGGGCCCAAGTTCATTGACTTTGTTGGATCTAACTGTAAAATGTTTAGCTGAGTAGTCATATCTTTTGTAGAGATCTTGATGAAAATAGGTCCTGAAATAAGTGGGTACGTTGTACATTGAGGCAATGAACTGGATCTTGTACATGCCGAATGGTCTAAAATTTTTGAGCGATCATCATGTCATGAGTTACACTTGAGGATATAATGTTTCATGGCCATCTCTTGCCTAGGAGATGCAAATTTTTCATTTTTGCCTAAGAAAATATCATAAAAACTTGAGAGGAAAAAAAAAAAAGGTGAAAGATTTTGCCATGTTGCATGAGGGACACATAGATTAACGTGTTCAAAATAATTGTTGAAAATTTGCCAATCTGGTCATAGTGCACCAAAGAGAAAGATTCTGAGAAGTGATATTTGTTTTTCTTATGATACTGGTGTCGCTGTTTTGTACGGTCAAAATAAATGCAAGAATGTTATAGGCATGCACACGATTTTTTGCTCCCCCATAGTAGTGTTGTTCTATTGGGATTCAATATGATACCTGGTCTATTCTCTTCACTTTATCAATGCGCTTATGATTAGCTATGACCCAATTAATATTTGAGTACTGAGGCTTTTTCTATCAAATGAATAATTTGATGGCTAACAAAGATTACATATTGAGCACTAAGCTAGATTAATCTTTTCCTTGTCAAGCACTCTATTGTGCATTTCTTTAGCTGATTGTTGGCTTTTATCAAATTATGTGTGTTGTGTGCGATCTCTTCCTTGAAAAATCTGCTCTGTGCCACTGGATCTTCTTGAAGTAAACTGATACTAGATGGGTACGCTTTGCTCCATAAGTTTATGGGAACTAAGAAGTGGGTTGAGGGGGGGCACATTGTTACTTTTCCTTGGAATAGATATGGGTATATGTAAGACCTTTGGTGCTCAATGTGGAGGAATAACTATGCGATTAAATGTTTCTGCAGTTCAAAAACTTGAACTCGGTAGCTGACTCAGTTGCTGCCAAGGTTGGGGCGACTTGCCATGTTAAACAGTTAAAAGTTTATGTAGTGTGTTTATAGGAATTTCAGGGCAGTAATCAAGACTAACCTCATCGATACCACATCAGAAAATGCCATTTATGGACAAAATGACAATGAATGTTATGTATAACAAAAAAACTCAGGCATATCCTGAGTTTTTCATTTATAAATCTCTACAATTGGGTGATTCAAGTTGACTTGGGAGTTTTTCTGACTAGAAAATGAAATTTTATTTTCTTTTATTTAATTTTTTTTCTCTGGTTGTATGATACTCTTAATCATGGGTGAAAAATTACTACATCCTCTTCAAGTAAAATTTTATGTAAAATCATCGATGCAGGTGTTCGTTCATTTTTGTCATTATCAGGCTCTTGTTTTGGTGGTGAGTAGATCAACTTTGTGTTTTGTGGGGAGGAATGCAAGTACGTGAGAGTGTTTTGTGAAATTTCAATGGCTAGTTAGGAAAAATGGATAGAATTGTGTTGCACATGAACTTCATTACCATTCATATTGTGATCCTTCTCTGAATAATCCAGTTTTCTTTTTATTTTGGTTTGTTTTTTCCCCAGTTTCTTCCAACATGTTGCAAATTGTTTACAATGGGACTTTTTTATTGAGGACTAGCATAGAACGATAATCATTTTAATGCTATACTCATTCCGAGTTTCTTTCTCTTTGTCATAAGTCTGATTAGTCCGTTTTCTTTTTGTTTCTATGAATGCTAAATTGATGAGATCAGGGTTTCTCTCACTTTCTATCCTATCTATGTACTGTATTTCTGTTGACATAGCAATGAGTACCTTTCTTATTAATGGTGGTCAAGCTCTATGTGTGCATGGTGTTTATCATGGAAACTATGAGGAGCTCATCCCTGGATACCTGGGATTTGTTGAGGGAATTCTGATGACTTGCCCTTAACATCTGTGGATAGATGTTGCTGCAAAACAAGATACTCAACTTATTGAAAAGAACCTTGTAAAGAAGTGCATTGAGGTGTTATTTGAAATTGTAGGGAACGAGTTCTATGAAGCCTTCTCTAAGAACTTGAAGTACGGTATCCATGAGGATTCACAAAACACAAGTTGAGGAAGAGAGTAGAGTGGGGGCTGATAAGAATGACCAGTCGGTGAAGGACTTGGTGATGCTCCACTTTTGAGTCTGCATTGCTCACATCAGTTTTCAGCTTGGACGGCCCCAACAATTTTGCAAGGAGAGTCCATAGGATGCTTAAGTTTGGTCTGAGCATCAATGAAGATGAGGCAGCAAACAATATACCTCCGCTTGAGGAGGATAGCTATGAGGAGAGCAAGATGGAAGAAGTTGACTATGAAATTGGCACATGAGGATCTCTCTCGCTCTCTCTCTCTCCTCTTGACTCAGAAATCGAAAGTTTTTCATTGTTTTGGAGAGGGATGATAGAAAGCATGAGTTGTTAATATCGTTGGGTTTTATAGACAATGATGTTTTGAAAGCTCTCTTTTTCATGAATGAAATAAAATGAAATTGAATTTCATTATTTGGACATGTACCTGTTAATCTATTTAGCTTATTTTAAAAAAATT
The DNA here is from genome assembly GCF_000471905.2 of Amborella trichopoda. The sequence goes on along the minus strand of NW_006498680.1, from coordinate 452,750 downwards.
TAATATCAATATTTTAAAAGCTTGTTCGTTACTCCAGGATGGATTTCTTTACTCCAGGGTGAATTAACCACTCAATTTCACCATCAATGGTTCCTCTCATGCTCTATGATCAATAAAATTTAAACATTGTGCTAAAATCCAATTGTTTTTAATGTTTTCAGAGAGAGGGACAGAAGAACTTGGATCTAATGATTTGAACTGTCCAATTTGTTAGTCCTGATAGGTAATTTTCAAGATATCCTATTCATTCGATAGGTATCAAGGCCTTCTCAACGATATATGGGATTACAATTAAATATAAAAAATAGGTGAATTCTAAGATGGTCGATTTCCAAACAGATTACCAAACGACAGAAAATAATTTCACAGTTAAATCTGAACAGTATTACCAAGCATAAGAAGAAAGAGTATGAGAAATATAAATCATAGAAATCTATTGCCTAAGAAATTAATTTACTAAAAGGAAACTATTTAAGCAAACGTGCAGTGCTTTCTCCAAGCAAACATGCTTTTACTAGCCCCATCTAGTACTCCTCTTTCACCCGTTGTAAATACAGGTCGTGGCAGATGGGCGTTTAAGATTCAGCCTTTCTTTCGACTGAAGAAGAGCCGTGATTTCTTGCTGCTCTTACAAATAAATCATTCTTTTATGCTGAGTCTGCTACCCATGTTTTCATTAAGGTATCTTGATGTTTTCTCAACAAAATAAATAAATAAAATAAATAAATTAAGGGTCATCTTCATAACTTGAGAGTGAGAGAGATTATTTTTTAATCTTTCCGTAGCTGGGTTTTCATTAAGGTCATCGTCATGTTTTCTCTTACTCTAAATTGGCAGGAGGTATAGGGAAGGGGCTGGGTCGTGGTGGAAACACCCCTATACTTAGTTACCACATTGTGGTTTCCATTCTTGCCAGCACCACCCACTGATACCTTCAAACAAGTAGGGTCTGTCTTTCCCATTAATTACCCAAAAAAAAAAATTTTGGCAGGAGGCATCACTACTGGATGACAGAATCAGTTGATTTGGATTTGTATTTGTGAGGGAATATGCCAAGGGGGCCACTCATTGCACCAGTATTTCAAACTAATATTCGTCATTTGGATATGACATCAAAATTAATGGAGATACCTATGGATTTCTTCACTCACTTTGCCTATCTGTCGAAACTAAACATATCCCATAACTCTTTATGGGGTATCATCGATTCTTCTATTAGCACCTAAGGGAATTTCGTCGATTCGGGCTTATGCTTCAACTACTCAGGAAAGGTACCATCCAATCTGCCAAACATTTTCTTTACTTTGGACTTGTCAGCAACCTCTCAGGAAAGTTACCCCCAGTCTAACTAATGGACATGACATTAGGGTATTCGAAATTGTCAAAGAACAACTTTGAGGGACCACTTAGGAGGCAATGTTCCTCATGACCTGTGTTAGCCACAACAGTTGCCATCTTGGATCTTTCTTGAAACAATTTAGAGAGCTCCATAGCTCCTTGCTTCAATAATAACTCCGGTTGAGTAAGTGGCACATCAAAACCATTATTATATCCATTACATGAAAAAGATGAATGAATTCTGCCATGGCTAGTCACAAGGTGGTCATGCAAACAGTGTAGAACTTTTGCCACACGTATTTCATGAAGGCAACCCCGAATAGCCGGAATAAAGCTTGGATGATGATATGAAAATGGTGAATGGGATTATGTTGAGGTGGCTAATTCGATAAGGGCAATGAATATGGATACAATGGACTCATTCTCTCTATTATCATGGGAATCGATCTCTCTTCAAACAAGCTTAGTGGTCCCATGCACAGGGAAATGGGCCACTGGAAAGGACTCATTATATTGAACATCCCAAACAATCAACTTAACAGGAACAATTCCCGAATCATTTTCTGAGTTGCATCAAACTGAAGTAGTGGATCTCTCCAAAAATAAGCTGGAATGCCTCTTATATGATTTAGGTGGATCTCTCCACCTAACCTTTCTAGGCATCTTTTATGTAATTTTTCAACCTTTGGAGAAAGCTCTGAAACCTGAAACTCTGTAGATTTGTAGGAAAAGAACGTTAGGATCAGATATCTAGTGTGCTCAAGCTTTTTTTTCCTGCTTCTTCTTTTTGGCCTTTTCTTTTTTTTTGATAGCAGAGACCAATTGGTCTGCATACTATTCACATGCTAGCTTTCATATGAGACATTCTTAGCCATGTAAATCAAAATGTTACCTTTATGAGAGTTTTCCTTTTCGACTCCTCTCCTAACAGTTGCATGAAACCACTAAAACGCCCACCTCTCTAAACTCCTAAGACACTCATCATCTCTATCATATTCCCAAAATATTTTTGTGTAAAAATAGTTGTCGACTTTTTAGTTTTACATTGCATAACAAGCATTCCTATCAATCAAATGTGCTCAGCTGCCAAATCTACAAGGCCTCGGGAGCATGGCACAAAACTAATGCATGTTTTCATCAAACACATATGCTTATGCTGCATAACACAATAAAAGTGTCATACATACATAAATATATAGGGCCATCGCCAAATATATAGGGCAATCGGCAAAATAGAAGTGTCATACATACATAAATACATAGGGCAATCGCCCTATATATAGGACAATCGCCAAAATTAAAGTGTCATACATACATAAATACTTTGAGAAGGCCAAATGACTTATGCTGCATAACACAATCATTCAAAAATGTCTTATCCTTTAGTGGCCTCCGACTCTCATTAGGTGGTTCTATCAAGTATTCTAGTTAAAGTCATTTTTTCCAAATGCCCATGGCAAGTGGTGGATAGTTGACTGTTCATAAAGATTGTAAAGACCCTTTGGACTCGATGAGATATCGAAACTCTATATGTGGAGTCGATAAGGTAGGTGGTTTAGGCATCAGGAACCTGCAAAAGCTTAGCTTGTTGATCTTGGGAAGGAGGTTTGGGGAGGAATGAGGTAGAAAACCTTGATTATTCTGGAAACTACGTATGGAAGCTAATGTCAGTGTGTGATGCATTTGGGAAGAGCATTGTAGGTTCAAGGTAAGAAAGTAGTTGGAGGAATTTATGGGGTGATGTGTGGTGTGCAGAAGCTTGATTTGGCATGAGATGTCTTCTGGATTTGTTGGACGTATACTTGGATTAGAGATGGTGTAGGAGATTGTTCTGATGGGAAGGAAAGCATACAGTTGTGGAGTCACCTTAGGGAGTTTGTTTGTCTACCTACTCAATGAATAAGGGGAAAAGTGGGTTAGTCCATCCATTGACAGAAATGAGGAATCTTTATTTCTCATAGGCAGCACATAAGGATTTGTAACTGAGAGCCAAGGGCGTCTGCTCGTAAGAGTTTTCAGGAGGGTACTCTCCATGCCCAATGATTTTGCAAAATTTTGGCTTCGCAAAATTTGCCTCAGTGTTGGCTGCTAAGACAAGAATATCACATGCAAACACCTTGAAAACAGGGTATACGGTTTCAAACTTTGATGCGCAGGAGGTGGACCATGAAGCACCTCACTGCCATGGTGATTGTTCACAAGGAGTTTAAGATCATCTCTGAAACCTATTCAGAACTGGTGGAATATTTCACAAACCTCTGCTTTGGCAAGGCTTAATTATTTTGTTGTCATGCGGTACTTTCATTGCAAAGGGAGTTCCTTACGACATGATTCTGAAATGAGCATCACCCATATCTAATGTCTCTTTTGAACTACTATATAGCAGGAACTGATAAATCCGACTACGGAGAATGTATACATGGACCATGTAACGCAAATCAGACCAAACAGCTAAATATATTATACTCTCAGAGACATGGAAAATTATAAACTCAACCTCTTAAATATATAGAGGAACCAGAAAAGATGGAACATGGTTACAATATCATAGGCAAAAGCAAACTATCTGAATAAGCATGCTACAAATTAAGCAATATGGATACCTTATAAATTTTTCCACCCTTGAGAAAATTCATACATGTCATCAAGACAGTATCATTAGTTCTAGAAAGTAAAACGAGATCGCTCTATCAAACATTTAACAGAAAAGTCAGACACTGGTAGGCATTTTATCACACATTCAATACTCTTCTGTAGCACAACAAATAACTTGACAAGCAGTTGACTTTAGCAATTCTTCCCCTACTTCTGGCCCAAACTCCCCTGGCACCCACAACAGTTCCTCCTGCTCCTCCACTCCATTAGATCCCTCAGCCTCGGTGACATCCTCATTTATTGAAGGCGTCGACTCGGCTCAAGGAGACATCTTCCGAGTGCTACAAGTAATGGGATTTCCCTACGAGAGCCCTGAGGAAGACATCAAAGCCTTCCTAAAATCTGATGCTCAAGCAAGACTCGACGCAAGAGACAAGAGAGAAAGCATGGCCTCCATTCCCACCTCTGAAGGCAGCTCAGCCCACACGGAGTTTCCAGGTGCGCCTCCCATCCCCTCTGCCCATGCCTGTCCTAACAGACATCACCTTAGGCGGTCTCCTCAACTGGCCTCCTCCTCCAACCGTCTAAGATGAAAATGCTAACCTGGAATGTCCAAGGTTTTGGCGACCTCCAAAAACGTGAGGCAGTATGAAACTTCTGCCTCAAGCACCAACCTGCAGTTTTAGCAATACTAGAGACAAGCTCTCCTCTCCTCCCCCCCCCTCCCTTTATTTGGTCCACCAGATCTGGGGCAGGAGGCCCTGCCAACAGATTGCTCTGGAGGCCCAAGGGGCCTGGGGGGACATTTGGGTTGTCTGGGGCCCAGCCCTTCACGCCCTCCCTTCCTCCCTGATTGCCGCCTTCTCCGTCACAGTGGTACTTTCTAGTCTCAGAAGGCCTGCTGTGGAAGTACACCGCAGTCTATGGCCCCAACTAGGCTCAACTCATAAATCTTCTCTGGGAGGAACTAGATAGGGCCAACCTCACAATTCCTCCCCTTGGTGTTTAGGAGGCAACTTTAATGTCACCAGGTGGTCCTTTGAAAGGAACTTGAATCACAGAGTCGAATAATGCATGCTTAACTTCTTGGATTTCATTTTATGCTACAATCTCCTCGATGTACCCCGTCAAGGTGCCTATTTCATGGGGTCTGACCACTCGCCACCCACCCTCTCCAAGCTGGATCGCTACTTGATCAGTCCCAAATGGGACTTAATCTTCCCGTGATCACAGACCTTATCTCTCCCTAAACCTACCTCACACCGGTCTATCATCTTGGACACCCATCCGGCCCTTATGGGTTTCAAGCCCTTCCACTTCGAACTCCATTGGCTCGAGGAGGCGGACATCTACTCTCTCATTCCCTCTTGGTGGCCATCCTTCTCCAAACAGGTCCATGGGTGGGCCAGTTTCCGACTGCAGTGCAAATCACAACTCTTCAAGGCTTCCCTTAAAAATTGGAGTCATCCCCAGGCAACTTCAGGGCCCAGAAAGATGTCTTTACTTCAATCCATTGCCAATTGGGACCAGATCGAGGAGGGTAGGGCCCTGACCGCCAACGAACTCCTTCAAAAAACCCAACACAAACACCAATTCCAGACCATTCTCCACCAAGAGGAGATCTATTGGGCCCAACATTTTAAGCTAAAGCGGATTAAGCATGGGGACCTCAACACAGCCTTCTTTCATACAATAGCTAACTGTAGAAGGCGAGAGAACACTGTAACCCAGATCAAAGTGAGCAACATTACCCTGGATAGTCCCAACCAGGTGGAGCAGGCTGTCATAGACTGCTTCAAAAATATTTTTGTTGCCCCACAGGACCATAGGCCCCTTATGTCAGATCTAGCCTTCCTCTCCATCCTCCCCGAAAAGGCAGAATCGTTGGAAAGACAGTTCACCAAAGAAGAAGTCCTAAAAGCTATCACAGGCCTGAGCCAAGATAGGGCCCCTGGGCCGGATGGTTACCCGGTCGCCCTCTTTAAGACCTTCTAGTCCTATCTTTGTGGAGACATTCTGTCCTTCAAAGAGTTCCACTCTAGAGGCATCATTCACAAAACCATGAATGCCACTCTTATCGCTCTCATCCCAAAAATTAAAGGTGCCAAGGAACTCAAGAACTTCCATCCTATTAGCCTCATCGATAACTCCTACAAGATACTTTCCAAAGTCTTGGCCTCCCGCCTCAGAGATACTTGGCTGGATCATCTCCCCTTGCCAGGGGGCCTTCGTGAAGGACAACCAGATCCTTCATGGAGCCTTGGCAGCTCATGACTGTATACATTCTCGCCATCTCTCCAAAAAACTAGGAATCGTCATGAAGTTGGACTGGGAGAGAAGGCCTATGATCATGTGGACTGGGCCATTCTCAAAGAAACAATGTCTAGGATGGATTTTGGAAACCGCTGGAAAAGATGGATCCAAGGCTGTATTTCCAGTCCTTTCTTCTCGGTCCTCATCAACGGTACTCTGAAAGGCTTCTTCCCCTCTTCTAGAGGTCTCAGGCAAGGAGAACCTCTCTCCCCTTTCCTTTTTGCTATAGTAGGTGAAGTGTTTAGCATATCCATTGAGAGGCTGTATCATCACGGCCTTACCCCACTGGTTTTCAAATCAAAAACCAAGGTCCAACCATCTCCCACCTGCAATATGCAGACGACACCATCCTCTTTTGTGGGGCCGACCGCCAACAAGTTGACCGCCTGCTTCTCTTCCTCAAATGTTTCGAATTGGCCACAGTTTTCAGGGTTAATATGGGCAAAACCAGAATGATTGGGGCAGCTGCGAGGGTCCATACTATCTCCTCTTTGGCCGATAGACAGGGTTGTGAGGTAGATGAGCTTTCCTCATCGTACCTGGCTTCCCCTTTGCATTGGCAAACCCAAATACAGCCAATCGAGTCATCTTATTGATAAATTTGACCGTAAGCTGGCTGGGTGGAAGGTTCGGTTCCTCTCATCTGCAGGCAGAATTACCCTTATCAAGGATACTCTATCAAATGTCCCCATGTTCCAAATGTCCATTTTCCATATACCCTCACGCATCGCCGCTAACTAGAGTAGCTTATGCGTAATTTTTAATGGTCGGGTGAAGGGGACAACTCTAAATTCCACCTCATCTCTTGGGATATGCCTAAGCACCTCGGGAGGTTGGCTATTCGCAGTCTAAAAAATAACAACATGGCCCTCTTCAGCAAGTGGTGGTTGGCCACCCAGGACCACCATTTGCGGCAGCAAGTGGTCCGCCACAAATATCACTTCCTTCCCTCTGAATTGGTGCCCCAAACAAGGGTTGGTAGCCAGCCATCAGGGGCATGGAGATCAGATTTTTACCTTGATCAGGCCACAGAGTGAAATTCTGATTGGATCTCTGGCTTAGTAACGCCACCCTGTGAACCTGTTCCCTGAGACTGTTTAGCCTTGCTAGCAATGCTCAGAAGACTATTGTGGATCACTTTAACACCTTAGGTCCCTCTAGAAGTTGGAATCCCAATTTCAGGAGACCTCTGGCTGATCATGAGATTGACGACTTCCTCGCTTCTTCCACTTTGATCCAAACAGTATTCCTCCCCCTCCAAGGTGATGATCGAATAGTTTGGTCCTTTACTGCCTCCGGCATCTTTTCGGTTACTCATTCTATCGTTCTCTTTTACATACATCCCTTCCCTCAGCCCTCTCCTCCCCCTCTATGCCGAAGGCCTGGTTTCCCTTTATTCCCCCAAGAATACAGGTGTTCAATTGGATAACCCTAGCTGAGCGAGCCTTGACAGTGGACCAGCTACAAAGGAGGGGCCTGCCCATACCCTAATAGATGCAAGATTGCTTGACAGCTGAAAAAACACACCCCCACCTATTCATCCATTGCAAGGTGGTCATTGGTCACTGGGGGGTCCTGCTACAACTCTTCGGGTGGTATTGGGTAACTCCAAGAAATGTCCCTGATCTCTTCACCTAATCTCGGCACCTCATTGCGCCCACCCCCTTGGGCTAAAGCTGGCATTCAGCTTTGGAAGGCATCCGTTGCAGCCACCCTTTGGGTGATTTGACCCGACAGGAACAATTGCATCTTTTTTTTAAACTGCTGACTGTATTATATGTGAAGTAAAGGGGTATCACAAGAGGTAAGTCTTGCAAAAAATAGGCTACCCAAAAGGTTAGTTGTCCTATACAAAAGCCCTCTAGGAGCCCAGAAAATCTCAAACAATCTTCACAACCATGCACTATTAGGGGCTAGCCCAAAAAGGTGCTGAGCAACGCTACTGTGGGATTGTTTGAAGCACCCTCCCTAGCTAGGAGGTCGGCTTCAGCATTGGCTTCCCTCCAGATGTGTCTCCACATGACGTTGATGGAGCTGATGATGTGGAAAATCTCGTCAAATAGGTGAACCAAACGCCACAGACAAGGGGAGGATGTAGTGGACCAAGCAATTGTGTTCTTGGAGTCACTTTCAACTTCTAAGACCGTACCCCAATTAGGATTGAACTTTCTGAAGCCTACAAGGAGAGAGCCTCTGCAAGGGTCGAATCAGCATGGCCAATGAGGATGGAGAAGGAGACGAGAGTGCTGCTGATGTGAGATTTGAAGGTGCCTCTAATGCCTGAAGGGCCCAGGTTGCCGAGAGAGCAACCATCATAGTGAAGTTTGATGTTGCCCACGTCAGGTGGAGACCCACAGGGAAGCACGAGAGATGGTAGTGCGTCGCAAATTGAGGAAGGCCTGCCAATTCTGAAAGAATTCTGTATGGGAAAAGTGCTTGAAGATCTTGTGGTGCATGGCCCTGAAGGTGACAAGTCTAGGATCTCGTCATAACAGCATTGGACTGTACTTCTCTCCCCCCTGAAAGTTCTGTTGTCTTTTTTTTTTATATAATGTTAACGTTTGTATAGAGGAAAAGGGGTTACATAAGGTTCTTCCAGGGGACCCACCAGCTGGATCGCCTGGCAAAAAATAGATTACCCAAAAGAGTAACCTTATACAAAAAAGGGGCTTATATCAGTTGCCCTATACATAAGTGTACAGAGAAAGCCGGAAAAGTATAAGAAGTCAGCCATATACAAAAGAAACCAGAGGAACAGTCCTTTGGTACCAAAAAGGCTGGCACCTGTTTTCTAGAAGTTCGTCCCAGAAGGTCCATGATCCACCATCTGTGCAAGAGCCCCATCCCTAGCTAGCTGGTCTGCGAGGGAGTTTGATTCCCTCCAGGTATGCATCCACAAGACGTGAAGATCCCTGCAAATGTGGGAGATTTCATCAAAGATGGGTGCGAGGTACCAAGGAGCAGGGGCACGTCCCGCCCAGATTAAGATGTTCTTTGCGTCTTCTTCTACTAGCAATGGAAGGTCCCAGCCAGATTGGAATACTTCGAGTCCGACAGGAAAGCCAAAGACTCAACCAACTGAGAATCAGTATGACCTATGTGAGTCGAGAAGGTTGCTAGAATGTGTCCAAGAGGAACTCAGAACACCCCCAATGCCCAAAGGTCAGGGATTCCCACCCGTCAAAGTTTAACTTGATGTGATTTTCAGGGGGGGGCAGCCAATTGTTTGCTCTCGCAGGCCAGCGCGGATGGAAATGAATGACAGTTTCCCAACTATGAATGAAAGCCGAGGCTGAGATGCCATTGAAGGCTTTGTGATTAAATGCCCAGAAAATCACTAAGGATGTCATTCTATGGAAAAGGTTTGTGACCTCACTTTTCGCTCCTCTAAAGATCCTCAAGTTTCTCTCGGTCCAAATGACCCATATGGTTGCCGCTATGGATGCCCTCCAAAAGAGTCTACCTGCCTTAGGCCAAGGAGGGTCCACGGCGAGGAAGAAGAGGTCTGGAATAGAGGCTGGAGTTACCCAGGACAGACTGAAGAGTCCAAGGATTTTACTCCACAAGTTATAGGCGAGAGTGCAGTGTATGAAGAAGTGGGGGTTGTTCTCTTCCTCGCAGCAGCACATTGCACACCTGTTTGGTATTGGGATACCTCTCCGTTGTAGGTGATCTACCGTGAGGGCTCTTTCCAAGCCTGCTAACCAGTTAAAAGCCTGCACCTTCGGTGGGGCAACGGAGGACCACACCTTGAGGACGACAGAAGAAGGGGAAGGAGTGGCGGCAGCAGCAAGATCTTGTAAAAAGAAGAGACGGAGAATAGTCCTGCAGACAAGGGAGTCCAGATGATTCTATCAGCCCCAGAATAGGCCAAGAAGGTGGAGTGAAGTAAGGATGCCAACGAAGTGAATTCCAGGAATTCGGGGTCCAAAAGGGACCGTCTGAAACGAGGGTTCCAAACCCTTGGGCTCCCTAAGGCTGGGAGCTCTTCAGCTATGGAGGACAATGGATTGGAGGCCAGAGAGAATAATAAGGGGAACCAATCCCTCAAGGGGGTGTGACCTAGCCAAATGTCAGACCAGAAATTAATGCTGTGACCACTCCTCCGGTGAAACCAAATATTCTGCTGAAAAGCAATCAAGGCCGTAGAGAAAGATTTTCAAGCCCCCGAGGTTCTGGTGGGTCTTCTGCCCTCCGGCAGCCAAGCATTCTGTGGGATACGATATTTAGAACAAATCACATTAGCCCAAAGAAGATTGTTATGGTTCGCTAGACGCCACCACCATTTGCCGAGCAGAGCAGTATTCTGTTTTCTCAAAGATCTAATCCCTAGTCCTCCAAAATGTTTGGGTTGGCAGACTTTCAGCCAAGAGACAAGGAGAAACTTAGTAGAATCAGAGCAGCCTGACCAGAGGAAATTTCTCATAAGCTGTTCGAGGTGATAGGCCACTACTGCCGGCATGTGGAATAGAGACATAAGGTACACCGGAGTGTTTGACAAAGTAGCCTTTATCAGTGTAGTCCTGCCTGCGAATGATAGGAATCTGCCTTTTCACCCAGCCAGACGTCGGTCTACTCTATCTATATCATGAGACCACTATCCCTTTTTGGGTTTCCAAATACCCAATGGCATCCCTAGGTAGGCAGTATGTAGGTCTTCGACTTTGCACTGCCAAAGGGGGATGAGTTCTCTGGTTTCAGAGGGGGAAAGAGCGACCCCAATCATGGTAGACTCCCCATATTAACCTTGAAGCCAGTGGCGTATTCAAAACACTTTAGGAAGCGTAAGTTCTCAATTTCGAGAGGTACAGCATCCATGAACAACAGCATGTCATCTGCATACTGTAGATGAGTAACCGTAGGGCCTCTAGGACTGCTCTTGAAGCCTGAAAGAAGGTGGGACTGGTACATGCGTGAGACAGAGCAGCTGAAGACCTCAGTCGAAATTGCGAAGAGGAAAGGGGACAAGGAGTCCCCTTGCCTAAGACCCCTTGAGGGAGAGAAGAAACCTCTTGGTGTACCATTAATGAGCACGGAGAAGAAGGTATGGGCGAAACAGCCCCTCATCCAGTTTCTCCAACGGGTCCGTCCCAAATCCCATCCTAGCCATTGTTTCATCCAAAATGGCCAGTCGACGTGGTCATAGGCCTTTTCCCAGTCGATCTTAAAGATGAGGCCAGGTTTTTTGGTAAGGGGTCTGGAGTGGATGCACTCTTGAGCGACGAGGAACCCATTGAGGATCTGCCTTTCTTTAATGAAAGCGCTCTGATTCAAGGATATCACGAAGGGTAGCACCTCTTTAATCCTAGTGGCCAGCACTTTGGACAGAATTTCATACGTTGAATTGAGCAAGCCGATTGATCTGAAACCCTTGAGTTCCTTAGCCCCTTCAACCTTGGGAACTAAGGCGATGAAAGTGCCATTTATCGCTTTGTGGACCCCCTCCAGGCCTGGGGCTTTGTCTTTGCCCAGGTCTGAAATGGCTTCCAAGATCTCCTGCTCCGTGAAGGGTCTTTCCAACCACTGGGACCAGTGATTAGGTAAGGTAGGGAATTGGAGGTCCCCCATCCTGGGCCTCAGTTCAGAAGGGACTGAATAGAGCGATTGATAGAAGGAAAGAATAGCTTCTTCGATATCAGCAGGTTGGTCTAGGACAGAATTTTCCACCTTGAGCGTCGAGATGGAGTTCTCTCTACGCCAGCAATTAGCTATTTTGTGGAAATATCCAGTGTTGTGGTCACCAAGGCGCAGCCATTTGATCTAGAGCGCTGAAACCAGAAGATCTCTTCTTTGTTTAGGGTAGAGAAATAATCAAGTTTGAGTTGGGTCCTGAGGTTGGACTCAGCGGTAGAGAGGGGTTGGAACTCTTCTGACAGGTCTAGGTCTTGAATGGCCGACGGAAGGAAGGTTTTGGTTTGACTGAAGTTCCTAGGGATAGTTCTGCTCCAGTTTCTGAAGTCAACTTTCAGAAGTTGAAGTTTCCTTTTGAGGATAAACCCTGCCCTACCCGAGACTAATGGTGAGAAAGAGTCCCACCATTGAGGGATAAGAGAGGACAGAGAAGGCTCTTCCAGCCATGCCAGCTCAAAACGGAATGGTTTCAGGTCCCTGTGAGCTGAGTGTGTTTGGAGTAGAATAGGGCAATAGTCTGAAGTCGGTTTAGGGAGAGCCATTGCATGGGACCCTGGGAAGGTATCATCCCATTGCAGAGAGGTTAGGAATCTATCGAGTTTGAATAGGGTGGGTTGGGAAGAATGATCAGACCACGTGAACAGGTTGTCCTGTAAAGGGATGTCAAGAAGTTCATTATGTGAGATGAAGTCTGAGAAATCGAGCATTCCTTCTGAGATATTAGAGTTGTTGTTGCGCTCAAAAGACCACCTTGTGATGTTGAAGTCTCCTCCAAGGCACCACGCCTGGTGGGGGAGATTGGCAACAAGATCCAGTTCTTCCTAGATTACTCACCTGGACCAAGTGGGAAGGTATCAGCCACAGTGGCCTGGGGGTCCTAGGCTAGGCGTGAGAGATGAGGAACTAGATTACTCACCATATATTGGCCAATCCACAGGTCTTGCCAGAAGCATAAGTGGAGCCGTGGATGAAAGCAAATGTTAGAGAGGAAGGAGTCCCAGCTGCAAAGGATGGACCTCCATAAGCCTGAGATTCTTCCTGTGGTTCTACAAGGAGGAATCCGATCTGCGCTGCCAAAACAGTATTTGTTGCCTATGACCTGCCTCCAGAGGTGGTCGGGTTGGGTAGCGTTACGCCGCCACCATTTACTTAACAGGGCAGTGTTTATGGGCCAAAAATCACAGCCTTTCGAAACACTTCTTCCACTCCAACCTCCTTAACTGGACAGCATTGCTGCATACCAGACCTGTACGCATTCCCTGGTCTTCCCTATGGAGACCTCCTGACCCCAGGCATATCAGATTCAACTTAGATAGTTGCTCTCTTGGAAACCCAGGCCCAGCCGGCATTGAAGGCATGTTTAGAGACATGCAGGAATGAAGCAGCGCTCCTTTTCCAAGTCCATTGGTCACTCAGACTCCAACACTGCCGAAACCCTCTCCCTCCTAAGGGCCTCAAGCTTTTTGACCCCTGCTGGGGTGCTTCCTTGATCGTCGAAGGCGACTCCAAAAATGTCCCATATGCCCATGGAGACTGGCTAACTTCTTCAACAAAAGTTTGCACCTAAGCGCAAACCTGTCCATCGCTTGGAGACAAATCTGGCAAGAGTCAAACTCAGCAGCAGATACTTTGGCCAGAGGAGGGGCCAATTCTGCCATGCCCCGCTAGGAACCAGTGCTGCACCTTTTTAAGAGCTGGACCCTTTTTTGTATACTCGATAGATAGTTCTGTGATACTGCATTTCCTTGTATATTCCCTCTTTAATTGGCCCCTTGAAGCCTGCCCCAACTTGGGGAGGTTATTTTTTGTACACAATACTTTATTTTAATACGAAGTTAATTGATTCCCAAAAAACAAAAACAAATAACTTGACAATGTTTGCCCCCATTATCTGTAACCACAATCTTAACATGAATTGCAGAACCAACCATGCAAAAATAAAATCAGTAGCACTATCCCAAACAAAGAAAGAAGAAGAAGAAAACTGCAGAATCCTGGAGGTACAAGGAACACTGAAATGTCAAAAGAAGTAAAGACAATAGGTAAAAGCCCAATGAAAGAGGACTCGTAGAAGAAATAACAGCCACTAAACTAATATGTTTCCCATGTTAATATAGGCTGCTCAAAGAAGTTTCCAAAATGAAAAGTGTGGACAGAAAGAAGACTTGTAAGTAACATGCAGATTGATTTAATTCCTTGGATCATTTACTCTCATAAATGGACAAGTGGCTACAATATTGATGACATGAATGTGTATACAATAATGAAGTAATTTTTAAAGATAAAATTGTCCAGACATTTTATTGATTGTGAATGCAAACCTAATATTCTGTCATGAACTTATTGTTCCTGACAAATAGAGGCATGCGTAACTGTAACCATAAGGAGGAACAATAAGTGCATGACTATTGCTTTTGCTATATTATTCAACAAATCCTGAGAAATGGTACAATTGAGATACCAATTTTGGGGGCTTTGCCTATGGAATGTCTATATGAATAGCATCAATGTCATTGGGAGCTTCAGTCTAAGTCCCATATGCAAAAGATCTCCAAGCTCATTGAAGTAGGAAAGCTGCCACAACACAAAGTTACTGCAAAGGAATAAAGCACTACTAGTTTACAATTTCCATGCACTAAATGTGGAACAATTACTTAAAAAGGATGCATATCTGGCCCCATTGAGTTCTCAGAACTCATAATAAACTGCTGCTATGATAGTGTATCAGTAATTTATAACTTCCAGCAGCTTTTAGAACTGAATGTATCAAACAATTATGCAGGCATGACATTGCTAAAAGACATTCAAATATATTAGTGACTTATCTATTTTAAAGTTATATATGTTAAAGTACATAATCATGAGATGCACATCAAAGGAACAATAAAAAAAAGGTGATGCAAAGTTCTTCGCTATTAAATGTCAAAAAGAAAAAGTGATTCACATCAGAGGCTGCATCTAAACCTAATAGACACATGGGTGCAAAAGGAAGAGACAATGCCATTGAGATAGAGCAACCAAAAAAAAACCACCTGAGAATTGGTACAATTGAGATACCAATCTGCATTCTTCTGCAGATTTTACATTTCCTCTGAGGAAACCATGAGGAAAAATGGTTACTGTATATTACAGGAGGATTTCATCTTTCTTTTACAATACATACAACTCAGAACCGCACCTGAGGATGCTAAAAAATGGACTAAATAGGAAGCTAAAAAAAAAAAACTCTGCCCTCTCTAGTGTAAAAATCAAATGTGTAAATGACTTAAATAGCCGAACAACTCTTGCTAGCATGTTGGGGGCTGAAGTTGTTTCAACCGTTGAACAACTTGCTTCATCGAAGGCCTAACCGACAAGGACTCAAAAGTACACATAACGGCCAGGTGGAGAGTCTCAACCAAATCATCATGAGGCCCCACATCCCAAAGGCCAGCAGTGAAAACTTCCCTTGCCTGTCCCTGCCTTAGAAGCATACACGCCCACTGAACGATATTGAAACCGTTTCCATATGATGAGAATGAGGGATCTAAGGCTTTCTTATCAGATAACAACTCCAAGAGAACCACGCCATAACTATACACATCTGCCTTGTCAGATACACGGCAGGTCATTGCATACTCAGGAGCAACATACCCAAAAGTCCCTGCCACATCAGTGGTTGCATGGGTTTCTGAAGTACCCAAAAGCCTAGCCAACCCAAAGTCTGAAAGATAAGCATTGTAATTATTGTCCAACAAGATATTACTCGGCTTAATGTCACGATGAAGGACCCTAGGAACGCATTCATCATGTAGATAAGCCAGGGCTCGAGCAATATCCAGAGCAATCTTATGAAGCATCCTCCAGTCCACAGTTCTTTTAGACCTCTCCTGAATAAATTTCTCCAAGTTGCCCCCGGGTAAATAATTATATATGAGAAACATCTCAGTTTCACTAGCGTGATACCCAATCAGGGTAACAAGATTGGGATGGCGCACTCTTCCAAGTGTTTTGATCTCGGCATCAAATTGTTGGACCCCCTGAAACCGGCCAACAGAGAGCCTCTTAATTGCTACTAAAGTTCCTGGTGCCATCTCAGCCTTGTAAGTGGCCCCGAAACCTCCATTGCCAATGCAATTGCGAGCATTGAAGCCCCCTGTAGCCCTTACCACGCTCTCAAAAGTAAGGGAAACCCCAATATTTGAGAAAGTTATAACCTCTCTCCTTCCCGAGCCTTGGCCACTCGAGCGAGGAATGCATTTCCTCGTGTATACAAAGAGAAAAATCAGGGCAAGAAGAACAGAAACTATGAGAGATGCCGAGGTAATTGAGGCAATCTCGATGGGGTTAAACCCACTATTCTTTCGAGACACGCTCTCTGATGGAGAATAAGCGTACTGTGTGTTAGACCCACTTTGCCCCTGCTGCTCTGTAGAGGGTCCTGACTGCGATGCAAGGTGACAAGACTCAAGAAGCAATGGGTTCCCAAGCACACTATCACACCTCACTGATGTCACATTCCGGGGTATCGGCCCAGATAAGTTATTGAATGAAACATTAAATACAGATAGTGAAGTCATTTTGGAAAAGCTTGAAGGAATTTGCCCGGAAAGCTTGTTGTTGTCAAGTAAAATAGAAGTCAGGTTCTTCAAACCTGCAAATCCATCTGGAATCTTGCCTGTCAGGAAGTTTGAGGATAGTTCCAAAACTTGAAGAGAAGGCAATTGAGCCAATCCTGAAGGAATGCCTCCTGTCAAGGTGTTTCCTGCCAATGAAAGATACCGCAAGTTCTTGAGTTGGCCAAATTGCATAGGTATCTGACCAGACAAAAGGTTTCTACTCAAATCAAGACTTTCAAGAGACAGCAAATTCCCAAAACTCGGTGGCAAAAAACCCACAATTCTATTCTCAGATACATCCAACTGCTTCATTGATATGCAACCATTACTTGCCACCTCAGGAAGCTCGCCTGATATGCTATTTCTACTGAGATTGAGAATCATACCAGACAAAATGTCGCAGGTTTCAAACACATAACCAGGCAGCTTGCCACTGATATTATTTCCACTTGCCAAGAAAGCATACAGAGGGTCCATTTCCAATCTCACAGGTGCAACGATTGGTAGCAAAGGGACTGAACCCGTGAAATTGTTCCAACTGAAATCGTGAAAGATGGGAAGATTATCCGTTTCCAAATAAGGCATTGATGAGCCAGAACGAGCATTGCAGGCAAAGAAGGACATGTAAACTGATGAATAATCCCACTGACCATACAACCCATTTGAAGGCAGCTGCCCTTGCTTTTCAACAACAAAAGAAGGAATCGGCGGGCACCCAGTTTCCAAAAACTTGGGAATATCACCTGACAAAGAGTTCCCACTGACATTGAAAAGGCCCATACAAGGCACCAGTAGTTTCTCAGTAAGCACCCCAGTAAGCTTATTAGAACTCAAGTCGAAATAATACATGTCCTTGCATTCATGGAAAGAGTAGGGGAACTCTCCATTGAAAAAATTCCCACCTAAATTAATCATTTGCAAGCTCTTGCAAGCACCCCAATACTTGGGCAGAGGACCATCTAAAGTTGCCTTTGGTGCCCAAATTATCCGAATCATGGAAAGGTTCGCCAAACTATCAGGAATCCCACCCTCAAAATAATTAAACTCTCCTTTATCATCACTAGAAAACCCACTAAATGAATCCATAAGAGAATGTTCTTTTCCAAACATTTGAGGGTCATACTCATTAGAGAGTATGAGCACTGATAAATTTTTACAATTCCCTAAGTCACTTGGTATATGCCCACTCAAACTATTCCTTGAAATATCAAGTACTTCAAGAGCAGAAAGCCGACCAAGATCAGGAGGAATCCCACCATCCAAAATGTTTGACGAAAGCAATAAAGATCTCAATCTGCTGCAATTTCCAAAATTCGAAGGAATCCCGCCTGTAAAATAATTACCCATCAAATGCAAATGCTCCAGAAACTCACAATTATTACCGATATCACCAGAAATGGAGCCTGAAAGCTGGTTAAATGAGAGAAAGACACCTCTAAGGTTTGAAAACTTCCCCAAAAAGTCGGGTAAAGTTCCATTAAGCAGGTTTCCAGCTAAGTTCAGTATCTGCAAATTAGGGCAACCTGAAAGGGAAGCTGGGATCGAGCCAGTGAACCGATTGTAGCCAAGATTAACCACACGAAGTGAGCTCAGAAGCCCCAATTCCATGGGCAAATTCCCAGAAAGTGAATTCCCCTCAAGTTCAAGCTCTTCCAAGAGTTTCAGGCTGCCAATCTCTCTAGGAACTTCTCCATAAAGATCATTAAAAGGCAATGACAATACCCTAAGCCAAGTCAAGTTACCCAATGATCCAGGCAATTGTGCCCTAATTTTACAACTGGACCCATTTCCAGAAACGCTTTCACTATTACAGTTGCAGCCACCATGAGAAGCAAGCGAAAACGCTAGAAATCCATTACAGGAAGCAGAGCTAGAGTTACCTTTAAAACAGTCACTCCCAGCTATGCGGATTGCCGAAACCCTAAACTTAGTCGAGTCACAGGTGATCCCAGTCCAAGAGCACGGATCTGGGTCATTAGGGTTCCAATTTGATAGAAAGCCAGAAGAACCAGGTGCCACATAGGCCTTGAAGTCAAGAAGAGCAGCCATGTCCTCCTTGTACCCAGCAACCCCAGCGGAAAGCCATGGCTGAAGCAGAAGAGCGAGAATTAGGGTTTGGAAGAGGGTTAGGGTTTTGCTAAGCCGCCATCGCCACGGAAAACCAGGAGAGAGCTTCACCGGAAGAAGCATTGCTCTGTGGTTTCTTTCTCTTTTCGAGTTCGTCTTTTTACCTTATGTAGATCGGAGAAAACCCAAACCCTAACCCTAACCTAGACCAAGCATTTGAGACAGAGAGAGAGAGAGGAGACTGACTGAGGAGAGAGAATGGGAGAGAAAAGTCTGAATGTAGAGAGAGAATGAAAAGAGCTAGAGGGAATGAACGAGGAGCAAATGTCGAGAGAAAATTAGAGAGAGAGAGAGAGAAAGGGTCATAGTCTGAGACGCGTTTTTCTCTCTTTCCACTATCTTCACATAGTGGGGACCACCGGAGCAGCCGGTGAGCACTTGTACGGATACGGAAAACTCACCGGCAACAGCCGGTGGGTTCGAAGGGGCTTCCGGTTTCCCCAATAGGGAGAGAGATTCGTCGTACGGAACCGCGTATAAGGGACACGTGTTGGTGTCCGATGAAGCCTGTTGACGTGGTGTCCGCCTCCTCATAAAAGTTTGAATAATTAGCAATTAAAATATTATTGGAAAGTAAATTAAAAATATTGATACTAATTTAATTAGTTGGAACGTGGTATTTATTGGGTCCTTATTTATTTATTATTGTGCAAGGCAATTCTATTGGAATGGGAGAACTTGTTTCCTTTCTCTAAAATAAAGAATTTTGTGTTTTTTAAAAATTATGTTCAATACATTTTGTGTTTTAAAAAATTATGTTTAATATTCAATAATATAAGCATGGAATAGATGCATGTGAAAATGTCATTTGAATAATGATGGAAACACCTCAAAAATATGGACTCGGTTAAATCAACAATGTTATCAATGAAGTGGTTGCTTTTAAAACTTCTTTTATTTAAGGACCTCAAGTCTTTTGTTAAGATTGCCCTTGTTATATGCTTGTAATGTCAAGGTAGCATGGGCGACTTAAGTCACTTGAATTAACTTTGAATATATTTATTATTTAAAAGAAAAAAATTATATACTAAAATAAATAATGGACAATATTGCGATAGTACTTCTACAAGTAAAGTTGTCACTAGCAGTGGCAATGGACTCGGGACTTGAGGAGTAAACCCGAATCGGGTCCGGGTATTGATTCAAAATTTGAAGCCGGCAAGTGAGGTCCATGACCAAGTATTTAAACAATATTTACTACATGATATTTAAACAATATTTAAGTAAATTTAACTATATATTGTAGTTATAACATTTAAAATATATGTATTTTGATTATCTGTCGGATCCAGATTCAGGTCTTGGTACCACATTATATTTTGGGTTTGGGTCTAAATCTAGGTCCAGGTCCGGGTCCCATAATAAGTTTTCCAGGTCAGGGTCTGGGTCCGGGTCTGGGGTCACCTTATTCAAACCTTAAAAAATCTTATTCTAGATTGAAACTTAGAACAAGTGGAAGCATTTTGGCAATTCAACTTCATTTAAATCAGTAAGACATTATTCTTTGCTCGTTTTAGGTTCCAAATATGGAACCGAATTTTAAATGAAAACCCAAAAAAAAATACCTTCATTTTAGATCATACGACCAGTAGCATGTTTGGCCTTAAAAATTAGTCGAGGAGGTACTAAAATGAAATAACTTCTAAAAAGTAACTATTTCTATTGATAAATTGGTTTATAAACCATTGATGTATCTTTTGAGGTAGTTTATCATTTTGTTGATATTTCTCTCTCTCTCTAAACTAGTTAGAATTTTTATAGAGCAAAATGCAATAAACAGATTGGAACCATAACTTTTTGAGATGATCCAATGCTAAAAATAATGTAAAGATATGAAGATAGGAAGTTGGCTTTTTATTGACATTAGGTGCAAAAGCAGTGTAGGATTGTCTCCATATTTGAGCCAAAAGGAGATTATTGTGGTCTCCTTTCCACCAAAACCGGCAATAAAGTCGGCTGTAGATAAACCTCATCTACATTAATAAATATGATGTACTTAAACAAGTTCAACTAAACTGCATGCCCTCTTTTGAGTGTCTCCTAAAAGTGGCACCAACCTTGTTCACCCTTTTTAAGCACCATCTCTCTATCTCATTGTGCAGAGTTATAATGTTGATTTTAAAACACTCCTATAATTAGGCTCCTCCGTGCGTACATACTCAAAGGATGAGTGTAGCTTAAATGAGAATGTTGAGATAGATGAAGGTAAGATAAGAATAAATAGAATTCGTAATAAATATATTTGGGCAGACTTAGTTATAGCTCCAATAAGCCATAAGATGAGAAAAAGTAGACTTAGGTGTACTGGCTATGTACAGCACAAACTTAGCACAACACTTGTTAAGATATACGAGTTGTTTCAAGTGAAAGTCTAAAAAATGTTAACGAATAGGCCAAAAGGATTTGGTTAGAAGTAGTAAAAAACATATATGGAAACTTATAGCCTCACTTAAGGTATGACCTTTAATGGAGCAAAATGACAGATCAAGATTCGTATAACCGACTCCAAATAGTTTCAAAAAAACTGATGAAAATGATTATAATGATGTGCACTTATTGTTTCATTTACTAAGCAGTTATAGAGATTTTGGACACTTTACATGATTAGGCTCGTTCAGACACATCTCTCTCTCTCTCTTGCTATGGGCGTGTTTGTTTTTCTGACTTTCTGATTTTTCAAAAAGTTGTGAATGTGACACACGATTTTATCTAAAAGTTCAAAAAGTAATCTTCCAAAAAAAATTATCATTCCTTTATTAAAACTTGAAAGATTAAATTCTTAGGAGGGATATGAACTTAATCTTTCATAATGTTTTTGTTGATCACTATTCACTATTCATAATATAATATATAATATTAATTTATTAATATGATATAATATAATATAATATAATATTACTCTAACACAATATTATATTATATTATATATTTAATTTATTAATGTATTTTATATTATATAATATATATTAATTATATATTACATGTAATATATAATATTAATATATATTTATATTAGGAAAAGTCTATATAGAGCCGAGGCTCTAAAAAATCAAATTAGAACCGACCTAAAAAATTTCATTAGAAGAGGTTGTTTTGATGCCCAAATATCCTCCAATTGATCATCTTCGCCTCAATATGTATGGACATGAGAAAAAAAATTGATTTTAAGTTTTGGAAATAGTACATCTTATTTTGTATTTTGGGACCATCAATTTTTAAGATTTTTAAAGTTTTATAGATCTGCTCGATCTGCACTATTTTTAAAGATTTAAATTTTATAATTAAAGATAAAAATATATTTTAAGCCTACTACAAAGATTTCCAATATTGAAACCACATTTCTCGACAGCATTTGAATGTGCGCTTTACTTATATTGTTTAGAGCC
>NW_006498680.1:388086-406236 GCF_000471905.2 Amborella trichopoda | reverse complement strand
TTACTTACGTTACGTTACGTTACGTTACGTTACGTTCGTTACGTACGTTACGTACTTACTACTACGTCTACTCTTCTACTTCTACTCTCTCTCTCTCTCTCTCTCTCTCTCTCTCTCTCTCTCTCTCTCTCTCTCTCTCTCTCTCTCTCTCTCTCTCTCTCTCTCTCTCTCTCTCTCTCTCTCAGTTTGATATTTCTATAGTTTTATGGGTTGCTTTGCACATATGTGAAGGTTTAAGGGATACAATGCAAAACCTTTGATGGATTGTGGTCGAATGACACTATAATGGATTTGTTATTTTTATAGTTTCCCATGTTTCTCTCTCTCTCTCTCTCTCTATCTCTCTCTCTTTCTCTCTTTGTTGGGATTGATTAATGCAAAATCAACAAGGGTTTATAATATGTGCATTCATATCAATATAAACAAACAATAGAAACTACACAATATCAAAACAAAAAGATGGAATGAAAAATCCAGCAACATTTAATCCACAGAGCACAAAGATTTAACGTGGTTCGGTCACAAATCATGACCTACATCCACGGGAGAATGGCTCGAGATTTTACTTACTGATTTGGGAAGATTACTATGAAACCAAGCTCAAAATATCTATTTCCTGCAACTCTTTCTCACTCTAAATTGAGCCCAAACTCAAAGCACAAAGAACACCTAAAAATGAGTTTTCTTTAACACTTTATCTCACTAAAAAAAGGCACACAGGAAACCTACAATGGATTTCAGGCCTTTTGTTCATTTTCTCTCTCTAAGACAGAGCATACCAAGCTCTCAAGAGAAAACCTAATTACAGCCCAATGTCTCTATCTTTTTATCTCACTTTCTCTCTCTAAACAAAAGGGTTTTAATCCCTTTAAAGGAGCAAAATTCCTATAACACCACAACCATTGGATTAGATGCAATCCTATGACCCAAAATAAAAGAGAGAAAAGTCAAATAAAGACTCCACATATACGACTTGTTTTCACACATGTAACAATCTTCCACTTGAAGATAAATCACAAAGTTTCTGAAATAATCACCAATGCACCAGTTTCCATCTACCAGAGGTTACGTCTCCTCCAACCCCGAAAGTCTTCTACACATCGCATTTTTTTTAGTTGAAACAACCTTTGTCAACATATCAGCAATGTTCTTCTAAGTATGAATCTTGTCCACCTGCAAATCTCTACGCTCGAGGGCCAACCGAATAAAATGATATCTACTATCTATATGTCTTGGAGTAATAAGCGGCATTCTTAGACAGATGAATAACACTCTGGTTATCACAATGCACAACATATTTATCTTGTTTCACCCCAAACTAGCCAAGTAACCTTCTCAACCAAATCATTTCCTTCGTTGTCTCGGTCAATGCCACATACTCAGCTTCAGTTGATGACAAGGCAACAATATCCTGCAACCTTAACATCCAACTGACTGCACTACCACCAATATTGAAAATGTATCTAGTGGTAGACCTTATAATATCACGGCATCCTGCATAATCTGTATCTACATAACCAACAACTTCCAATGATAAAATTCCAAAACACAAGCATACATTTCGTGTTCTCTTCAAATACCGAAGAATCTACTTAACTGCTTGCCAATGTTCTCAACCTGGATTAGACATAAATCTAAAAATAACTCCCACTGCATGGGCAATGTCAAGTCTAGTACAAACCATTGCATACATCAAACTACCCACTGCAGAAGTATATGGAACATTATTCATCTTACTTCTATCTACCTCATTCATTGAAGAGTCCCTTTTAGACAACTTGAAATGTGTAGTTAATGGCGTAGAAATAGGTTTGCAGTCAATCATATTGAAGCACTCAATAACTTTATAAATATATTCAGATTGACCTTAACCAAAGCTTACTTTGCTTTGTGTCTCTATGGATGTGCATGCCCAAAATCTTCTTGGCTGATCCAAGATCTTTGGTGTAAAAATGCTTGGACATATCAAGCTTTAAACACTCGATTTCACTCAAACAATTTCTAGCAACAAGCATATCATCAACATAAAGCAACAGAACAGTAAAAGAATAATATGTTGAACCCTTGAAGTACACACAATGATCAAAATCATATATAGAATAACTTTAACCTAGAATAAAATTGTCAAATTTCTTATATCATTACCTAGATGATTGTTTCAAACCATACAATCCATTTTTCAACTTGCAAACCAAGTTAGGATTAGTTTTGTTCCCAAAACCTTCAGGTTGACACATATAAATTTCTTTATCAAGATCACCATGTAATAATGCAGTTATAATATCAAGTTGTTCTAGCTCCAAATTCAAGTTAGCAATAAAAGATAAAACAATTCTAATAGAGCTATGCTTAACAATATGAGCAAAAATTTCATTAAAATCAACACTTAGTTTTTGCCCATAATCTTTTACCACAAGTCTGACCTTATATCGTATAAGACCATTTGCCTCCCACTTAAGAACATATACTCACTTATTTTTCAATGCTTTCTTTACATGTGGAAGTTCCACGAACTCCATGTATTATTCTTATACAAATCTTCAATCTCTTCCTCCATTGCCTTATACCACCTTTCAGCATTAGGGCAATAAATAGCCGCATGAAAAGAATCAGGTTCATCACTATCAATATACAAAGCATAATATAAGGAATGAGAATATCTTTGTGTGGGTTTGTGGGGGCATATAGATCTTCTCAATTTTGGTAGAGGTGTAACTGGTAGTCATTTTTCATCTTGAATTAATTTAGTGTCATCCTCAAAACTAGCATCACCTATATCAAAACTACCTTGAGCTTGAGCAAAACTCTCTTACATTTGTCGAGGTAAAATAATGGGATTTGGTTATTGTATATCTACAACAAGCCTTTCTTATTTTAGCTCTTCCTATTTATTTTCAGCTAACATTATATTATCATTAAAGAGAACATCTGGACTTCAGATAATCTTCTTTGAAATAGGATCCAAAATCCTATAACCTCTATCATCACGACCATACTCAAGAAAAGCGCATCTTGTTGACTTGGCATCCAGCTTGGCTCTACTTTTACTATGCACTTGAATATAAGCTTCACACAAATGTTATCAAGTGTTCATATGAAACATTTTTACCTCTCCATAGAATTTTAGGTATTTCACCATTCAAATATGTACTAGGAGATCTATTGATCAGATATATAACTGTATTAGCAGCTTCTGCCCAAAATTGCTTATCAAGACCAGATTGTGATAGCATGCTTCTTACTCTTTCAATAATAGTCTTATTCATCATCTCAATGAAACCATTTTGTTGCGGTGTCCCATAAATAATCCTGACTCTACGAATGCTATTTTCTTTACAAAAAGTATTAAAAGCATTCGAACAATATTCACCACCATTATCAGTTTGCAAGTATTTTATAAATCTGTCTCTTTTTCAACCTTGGCTTTGAAAACCTTGAAAACTTCAAAAACTTGATCTTTAGATGTCAATGTATACAACCAACACTTTCTAGAATAATTATATAAAAAAGTGATAAAATAAGAAGCTCTACCAAGAGATTTAACATTAACAGGGCCACAAACATCAGAATAAATCAATTCTAATGCTTTACTTTTTCTATGAGATTCATTTCTTTTAAAACTAAAACTACACTGCTTGCACATGGCACAATGATCACAAAAATCAAGAAAGGAATGCTTAGAAATAGGAATACAATATTGAGTTTGCAATATCTTCATACCATACTCACTGAGATGACCCAAACGGCTATGCCAAATCTGTATATCCTCATACTTACTAACTGCAGCAACGATCTTCTCTGTAGCATCATTCATTTGAGTTGTGTCATGAAGAGTGTAGATGTTCGCATCTTTTTGCCCTCTCAACGTTGTCATACAACCTCTTGAAACCTTCTATAACCCATTTCCAAAAGTCACTATGAAACCAAAGTCATCTAACTGCCCGACTGAAATGAGATTTTTCTTCAACTCAGGAACATGCCTCACATTTCTCAATGTGTGATTCTTTCCATCTGATTGCTTGATAACAACATTTCCAATGCTCAAGATTTTGCAAACTTAATCATCACCAAGATAAAATAAGCCACCATGCACATTAGTGTAGGATAAAAAATATGACATTTTTGGGCAAACATGAAATGAAGCACCAGAGTCTAAAACCCAAGTATCTACAATAGACAATATTGTGCATGTAACACTAAAAGTGACTCCATCTTTACCATATGAAACTGTATTTTACTTTAGCATAATTATCATTGCCCTTGACCTTTTGCTTATTCTTTAAAGTATAACAATCTTTCCTTGTATGACCAGGTTTCTTACAGTGCCAGCAAGTAACCTTCTTGCCCTATGACTTGGACCTGCATCTGTTATGAGATTTGCCCTTATTAAATCCATAAGGTTGGTCTCTATATTGTGTTCTTCTTCTATTTCTTCCTGTCAATGCTTGATTTGATTCAACAAGTATTTATGTGGATGCCTTTCTAGTCTCTTTATTTAACAATAAAGCTACAACATCTTTTAAATTAAACATGTTACCCATTGTATTAGTCACAGTAGTAACCAAGGTATCCCAACTAGCAGGCAAAGAACCTAGCAACAACAAACATAACACTTATTCATCCAAATTCACTTTCAAAGACCTCAATTGTACAAAATTGAATTATATTCACTCACATGCGACCTAATTGTACCACCTTCTTTTATTTTCAAAATAAATAATTTTTTCATCGTATGCATTTTATTTGCACCAGATGGTTGCTCAAAAGGTTGCTCAAAAGATTGCTCTAAAGATTGCCAAAGCTCTGCAAATATTTTACACTGACAAACATCAAATAAAATTGATGGTGAAATACATGGTCTAATAGCTGCCAAACATTTTCGATCAAGAGCATCTCATTCCTAATCTTCCATTCCAACTGGCATGGCCACCTTACCTTGAAGTGGCCCATCCAATTCTTTTCCAACAAGATAATCTTCTATCATCATATTTCATGTTGGCCAATTATTTTGATTTAATTTTTCAAATTCCATTGGCTTTTTTATTTTCAAGGAAAAATACATCATATAACCAAAATAACAAAAAACCCCTTTCTTCACAGACACAGTGAAGAACAAACCCTAGGCTCTACTACCAATTGTTGGGATCAATTAATGAAAAATCAACAATATAACATTCACAGCTATTGTGCATTCATATTAATATAAACAAACAATGAAAACTACACAATATCAAAGCAAAAACATGGAATGAAAAATCTGACAACATTCAATCTACAGAGCACAAAGATTTAACATGGTTCGGTCACAAATCGTGACCTACATCCAAGGGAGAATGGCGCGAGACTTTTCTTACTGATTTGAGAATATTACAATGTGAAATCGAGCTCAAAATATCTATTTCCAATAGCCCTTTCTCACCTAAACTGAGCCCAAACAACACTAAAAAAATGAGTTTTCTTTAACACTTTATCTCACTAAAACAAGGCACACAACAAACCCACAATGGATTTCAAGCCTTTTGTTCACTTTCTCTCTTTAAAACAGAGCATACTAAGCTCTCAAGAGAAAATCTAATTGCAGCCCAATATCTCTATCTTTTTTTCTCACTTTCTCTTTCTAAACAAAAGGATTTTAATCCTTTTAAGGGAGTAAAATTCCTACAACACCACAACCATTGGATTAGATGCAATCCTATGGCTCAAAATAAAATAGAGAAAAGTTAAATAAAAACACCTACATGTGTAATTTGTTTTCATACATATAACACACACACTCTCTCTCTTTTTTATATTTATGTAGTTTTCCACGTTGCTTTGCATATATGTGAAGTTTGAGGGGATGCAATTTAATATTTTTGATGGATTATGGCTTAAGGATATTATGGTTATGGAGAGAGATGAGCTGGAATTTAATATCTTTGTTGGGTATGGCTGTAAAGAGAAAGAGAGTATATATTAATTATATTGCAATTTGAGCAAAGCATGGGGGTTTCTACTTTCTATTAATCCACACAAATAACCTCTGTAATAACCAAGTTAAATTTGACAATTCAATTCTGATATATAAACTTTAGCATGAGGTGCATATTTTATCTCTTATTTTTAACTGAACTGCTATTGACTTTTACTCTACTTCAAGAGTATATTAGATATCATGAGCAGTCTCAAGCTTTTCATCCACAAGCATCGCAATTGACATCAACCATCACAACTTTTTAACCAGAGACACTGAAAAAGAAATAAGGCCAAATCCTTTGATATAAAATGAAAGACACAACTACTGCTACACAATTTCAATTGCAATTGTAATGCCCAACAACTTTTAGCCAATAAGAAGAGCACAATCCTCTCAGCAATTTCTCTTCTCAAAAAAATAAAACTCGGATCAAAATGAAGTCATTGTATCCTAAAAATCACAAGTCTAAGTAGTTGAACTCTATAACCTCTGTCATTGATCATTTCCTATTCTTCTTCTCTTCTTTTGATTTCTCACTAGCATTTTACGCTTGCAATTAATAAACACCACCACAATAGTGTAAACAATAATACACAACAATCAATATACAACTTCAACAGTCAATAATTCATACAGTTTCAGTAGTCAATATATGCAAATGGTGTACACATAACATGGACATATATGAAGACCAAAAATTATAAAATAAACATGAAGAAGCAGCACCAATGATAAATCAAATGAAAAATTACCATTAGAGAGTGTAAATCGCAAAAAAAATGAAGGATAGCGGCGCATTTAAAAGTTGCATGTGTTGCGGTGTGCATGAGTAGAGAGAGAGAGAGAAAAAGAGAGATGAAGTCCTATAATCAAATTGTTGCCATTCAAAAGTTCTTTAGTGAATAAAAAAGACTGCCTAAGCTACAATTCTATTAACATCTTATCCAAGAGCCATCTTGCGTGTTGCCCTTATCATGTCCATGTTGGCTATCTCACTTCCAACTGTTGTGGCTCTATGCGTTTCCTCTTAGGATGCCCACGAGGGCGTTTAGTGCATGGAGTTAGTACCTTTGGCTCATTTGAAGATAACTCTCATTGCAAAAACATATCAAAGAATGAGACTAGGCCGACTGGTTTTGAATATGTTTCTTGATGCTTTGCAACTGTGAAATACTCATCGTAATATTCGTATAAATCTCTTTTGACCATTGAAGGGCTTTGCATACATGCTTACATGGCAAAGCCAAAATTTGTGAAGCCGGACACTCATAATCTCGTGTGACTATGTGTACAGAGCAACATCATGGTCTTTAATTGCTTTGAGCTCTTCATTTGAAACCTGCATAGTACGAAATGAGAGAGAACTCTATATAGCTGCTGCCGACCTCTTTGTCACATTGGTTGTTAGTACAATTGTCCACTTCTGAGCCTCCAAAAGGTGGTCGGTCATTAATTGCACCATTTGCTTCCTAATGTGTTCAAGGCACTGAAAATCGGAAGTTCTCGAGCTTGTAGGATCCAATTATTGAAGGATTATACTGCATTGGGTGTAACACGTCTGTAATGCTTTTCGCTAAATATTGTAGTTGCCTAGAACTCTGATGTTGATACAAGTACCCACGTATATGCTTTTTGAGAATAGTTTTAAATGTCCACCATTTTTGGTCGAACTCCTCTCACCAAAATGAAATGTATGTGTGGGAAAGTAGTTATAATGGCCTTGCTAACATGACTAGGAATATTTTTTATTTTATGCATAAGATTTTCTATCATGTGGTGCTCAAAAAAGGCATGATAGGAATTTTGAAACAAAACTAAAACATTGTTGACTAACCCAATATGTTTATCAGAAATAAATGTGATCAGTAACTCCATCCCTACAACACTCCTCAAGTTCTCTAGAAACCAAAGCTAATTGCTAGAATCCTGCATCAACAATAGAATATGAAATAGGAAACATCTCATCCTCGGAATCTACATATGCAGTGGCTAGCATTGTACCAAGAAATCGAGCTTCAACTGTATTCCATCAAGGAAGATAGGTGGACAGTTCCCAAATTTAAAACTATATATTGAAGCAGCAAGTGATATAAAGACTCAACAAAATTTATTATCTAACCATTTATGAAGTGCCACATGACTTCTAGGGTTTGTCTCTAATAGGAGGTCAAGGTATGCTGAGAGTTGATTGTAAGTCTCTTCTTGGGAACCATGCAATTCTACCATGGCTTTCTGCTTCCCACATCATGCCTTTAGATATTGAAGCTATCTCCTATAGTCTCGAGCTGTGTTCTTTACAATATCTCTGGGCTTATATCATGGGTTGTAATCCAGCTTGCTTTTCACAAGGCCGTCAATTAAATTAGTTTTGATACGCTCTCATGGATATTGATGCTAGCCCCAACCCCACATGAATGTTTTCTCCTCCATATCCAAATTTTTAACATCTTCAAATGCCCAACTTTAGAGGCATAAATCTCCCATTGGCAATTATCACTCTTGTATTTGCCCTCACCCAACAGTTTTTATTTTTTATGTAAACATACTCATGTGATGTGCCATGGCATAGTTGCTAAGAGCATCATGAAATTCATATATACTAATAATTCTTGTCCTATGTCCGTTAATAAGTTTTCCCATGAGCACAACAAAATATGTATAGTATTTTGTTTATTGTTGTCTTCATCAAGATTTGAAGTAGTGGCCTGGATCTGCACAATTTCATTGCCCCTACCACATCGGATGAAAAATAAGGGTGATCAGACCAAATTCACATGTTACCAATATAAATATAAAACAAAGGTGTGATTAGACCAAATTCATATGTTATGAACATTTTAAATATGAAACAAAGGCTGATTATACCAAATTCGTAGGTGAGCATATCTTGTGGTACCATTGACCACGGGAACATCATTCCTTTCACATCCATCGAAAACATAGACTTTTAACTCATTGCAACCTTTGTGTGCAAACAACATCATTTATAGAACACGATCACTAAATAATGTAAAAAGGCATCTCTTATTACTTGTGAAGATGTATTTAAGTGACACTATATATGACTCTATTGAGAATTGCTCTACTACATTTTTTCTTTATCTTATCCAATTTCATATGTTGATGAACTGAAAAAGCACATCGTCCCAAATATACTCCATGCTACCATCAGAGTTAACATCGTCCCAAATATACTCCATGCTACCATCAGAGTTAACGTAAAGTTCACTTCCATATATACACATAACATTCGACTATCCATGTTCATAGCCTCTTAGAGACCTTGATAATCAGCAACTACCTATAACTGCAAGTTGTTTTTTATAACCTCTGGTTAATGACCAGGGTAATGCAAAATCATAATGACAACTATTGTGAGAACTAAAATATTGGGGCAACACATTCAATATTTGTCAAGAACTCGATCACTCCACCAAATCTCTTGTTTACAATAATTTTTTGAAATAACTCGTATAGATTTTTTTTGATAAAAAATCTGAAAATATTTTGGAATTTTTTTTATTCATAGGTAGGGAGAGGACCTCCATTGTTCAAAATATTATGTTCATAAATTATTTGGTAATGGGAAAGTCGACCAAAATCCCATCAACTAAAAAACCTTAAATTATAAAAAAAATCCAATTTGTTATGCAAGGTGGTATTAAGCATGAGACTCACCAAAACTTTTTAGTTTTATCGGACCCCAAAATTGAGACCTTGAATCACTCAAACAACTCCCTCTCAGCGGGTGGATATGTGGACAATGATAAACAGACACACAATAGTTTTTCTAACCACATCTTTAGATTTTTTTTTTTTTGAGACTACATTTTATATCTTGTAATATTTGATCCCTTAGTTTTTATTAGAACAAGAAGCATTCCAAGGTTGTGCTTAGCCATAAACAAACATATACACCCCAAAACACACAGGTTTTTTTGGCTTTAATATATTGAAAAAGTTTATATAGAGCCGAGGCTCTAAACAATCAATTAGAGCCAGCTCAAAAACTTCATTAGAAGAGGTTGTTTTGATGCCCAAATACCTTCAAAATGATCATCTCGACATCAAGATGCATGGGCATGAGAAAAAAATGTATTTCAAGATTTGGAAATAGTGCATCTTGTAACACATTTTTGGACCGTCAATTTTCAAGATTTTCGAGTTTTCATAGATCTGCTCGATTTACACTATTTTTTAAGCTTTAAATTTTATAATTAAAGATAAAAATATATTTTAAGGCTATCACAAAGATTTCTAGTTTTGAAACCATATTTCTTGACACTACTTGAAGGTGTGCTTTAACTTTGATTGTTTAAAGCCTCGACTCTATACAAACCGCACCCTAAATATATACCCACCAGTATCAATCACCTTCTAACAAATTATATTATATTTTTAAATCATTAGATCTTAATTTTAATATCACCATAGTGATACTTGTTGAACATAACTAATGGTGAATTACATGTAAATACCTAGAAACATTGAACATAAACGTATTGATTTTCTTAGTACGCAAACTCTTTTAAAACAACTCAATAAAAAAACATATTTTCCTTTTGATTTGGATAATTATATTGAATTAGCAACTATAATTGAGCAAATGCAGGAGGAGGTGTGGTAACCTATTGTTGTAGACATGGCAAGAACTGTAAGAACTAGGGGCCCATAACCATTACAATAGATTACACGCCCTCCAGAAGCGTCAATCCTTGCCAGTTTATTAGGCCTATCCGGCTAGGGGAAAAAAACAGAAATAAATGCAAAAAATAGAGCACATAAGTAACAACAATAAAAATAATGGACTCATACTGAACCATTACCTATCCATCATCGACAAATTGAAATTTTTTTTTTAAAAAAATAATTTTTTGGTTTTCTTTAGTATTTAAAAACAAAACATCGAGCTAATTGGATTTACACCAATGGAAATTTCTTAAAAAACAGCTAATTATAGTATTACACCAAGAACTCACAAAGAAAATCAACAAATAAAAAATGGAAACATGATTTCCAGTCCATTTTTTACCCATTTATCATGTTTCCAACCATTTTTAACACCACTTCTGTAAAATAGAAAAACCCACAGATTTTGCAGTTAAAAGTCTTACCTGTAAACTGCAAAGCTCACTATGAACCTCTTATTCTTTTATTTTTTACCCTTTTTTTTACATCATATATCTAGATCATTGGCAACAAAGGTCACAATCACCCGTCATTAGATTTCAAGTTGTATTATTTGTCGTTTAATAACTAAAGATGATTACGAGTTCTTATTGTACAATCCTTAATACACCCAAACAAATAGGGCTTGAACTATTTTACCTCCACAGTTTATGGGTACAAGTTGGATCCAACCAGACCTGGACCGGGACCCAAATAGTATTTGGGTCCAACTTTTGGAACTGGATCCAATCCATCATATCCAAATGTTGGACCCATACCCAAACCCATGTCGGGTATACCTAACGAGTCTTAGGTCGGGTTTAGGTCCATTGCGATCCCTAAGACAGAGGAGGAACAAAGAGTATGGGAGCGAGAGAGTAATATAGAGGGAAAGGAGAGAAAATGGAGTGAAGGTTAGAAAAAGAGGATGGACGTGTGTGTCATTCATGTATTTATTTAGGAGAAAAAAAAATTATAATGTCCAAAGGATAATTGTTTCATGCCTGGCTAGACCTTATTTCTACAATATGAGGTCACAAGATATAAAGTATCCATCTTAAAAATGGATGCAAATAGGTGGTCCTTTTAAAAATAATTCAAACTAACGGTTCAAATGTGTTTTTAATAGAATTATTATTTTTAATTTTAAAAATTTACTTATTTATTCATATTCATGATTTCGATATGTTAGAGATTACGTATCCATAAAAATTAAATAAAAAAATCGATCACAAAAATAGATTTTAAAAGGTGTCCCATTTCTATATGGGCTCGTAAAAACTGTGTCCAAATGAAAACTTTCGGATTAACAGGACTGAGGGAATTAGAAGATAGGGTTTTAGCGAAGTTATTGCCGTCAAGAAATGTTAAATGTTCCATGACAAAACCAAAACATGCAATAAATGCGAAGGGGGAAAACACTATTTCATTTGTTTCTCTCTTTCTAGACTAGGATTCTCCCATTGGAGCATTTTGTACATTAACTCTCCCATTCAAAAGGGCCACTTGAAAGGATTCTATTGATCTGAAATTTTAGGATCTGCCTAATATTACTAGAGGTTTATTTTTAAAATAAAATATAATCTTTAAGTCCTGCAACATTTAAATTTAGCCCTTTAAAAATTGGATGGTTTTACTCAATCCTAGTACATCATTTCTTTTTAAGCACGCATTTTGGGGCTTAGGGTTGGCCTCTTGCATCATGGTTGCTAGGTTCAAGAGATAACATCCCCAAATTTTTGGGTTCTAAAAATACTTCTAGCTTCAATCTTACCCAAGGGAGCAAATAGATAATATGCTCCAGTAGGATAAATTCACCTTTTCGTTATTACACTTACAAAGTTTTTAGATTAATTTCATAATCTCAAAAAAGAGAGCACCTCATCCAAAATAATTTTGTATGTTGTCATAATACATCAAGTTCATTATAGATTGTTAATAATGAGTAACTTAATATTTGTTTTAAAATTAATATATTTCTATGGTTGGCATGGATGGGGTTTGGGCCGGGTCAGGCTAGAAGCAGGGCCGTGCTATCCATGGTTCTAGCCCGGCCATACTCCCTGTACGTCTGGCTCGGCCCAGCCCTAACCAAGCCAAAGAGGAGGGCTAGGTGGAGTTGGGCAAGAAAAAAAGTTAAAAATAAATAAATAAAGAAAGTAAAGAAAAACAAGGGCCGGCCCAAACCGAACTAGGCATGCCTTGTCATAGCAGGCCAAATTTTGTGGCCTAGCCCCTAGTTTTTTAGGCCAAGACCAACTGGGCTAGGCAAGGCCACCCAACGATACGAAATTTTGGGATCCACCTAATATCACTAGAGGTTTAGTTTTAGAAACAAATAAAAAAAGCCTCTAAATTTTGCAAAATTTAGATTTAGCCCTTTAATTGGTTAGTCTCTACTCAATTTTAGTACATTTTTCAAACACACATTTATTTCTTCCTTTTTTTATATTTGGTCCCTTGAACCTTGGATAGTTTCTTTAGCTCATTTTTCGATCCTTATTAATGGCAACTCCAAAGGTTTTTTTCAGAGATCTAGGGGTATCAGGCAAGGGGATCCTCTCTCCCCTTTTCTTTTCATTCTAGTTGCTGAAGGCTTTAGCATGATGTTCAAAAATGTTGTGAGGGCCGGTCTTCTTTTAGGGTTTCAAGTTTCTCCTATTGGACCAATTATCTCACAATTGCAATATGCTGATGACATTTTGATTTTTTATGATGCAGATCAAGCCTAGGTTAATAATCTGAGTACCTTTATTTTCTGTTGCCAGTTAACTCTTGGTCTCAAAGTCAATTTCCATAAAACCTCTATGGTTGATATTTGTTGCAGTAGTGACTTGGTGGGATCTACTACCTCTATACTTGGATGCAAAGTTGATAAATTCCCTTTAAAATACTTGGGGGTTTCTATTTCAGACTCAAATCTAGATCGAGTTGTTTGGGATCCTCTTATCCACAAATATCAATTTAAGTTAGATTTATGGAAAACCAAAACGTTTTGGGTGGGCGCTTTACTTTGGTGAAATCAACTTATGCAAACATATCTATTTACTTGATGTCACTTTTACAAATACCTAGTGGAGTGGTTAAATTAATTGAGAGTTGTATGAGCAACTTTATTTGGGGGTCAGTTGATGATAATCATAAGAAATATCATTTGGTTGATTGGGATAAGTTGTGTACACCAGTAATAATGGGCGGGTTTGGTATTCAGAAGTTGAAGCTTATGAATTGGGCTTTCTTATTTAAATGGTGGTACATGATTTTTCAGAACTCAAGTCATCTTTAGAAGGATGTGTTGGCTGTGAAATATGGTTTCCATTTTATTGCCCATTCTATCAAGAAAAGGAGAGGAGGAAAATTTACTTCACAGACTTGGAAATATATATTTAGTTGCAAAAATATTATTATGGGCAATATGCGTTGGTCGGTGGGTTATAGGAAGGATACTTTTTTTTGGTTTAACAAATGGTTGGGAGAGGGTCTTTTCCCAAATCTTTTTGCCAAGGTTTCTCTTCCATCAGCAAAAATTTCAGCTCTTGCTACACTTACTTTTGGGGGTTTGGTATGGGATCTTTCGTGCATATACAACAACGTACTGGATAATATTATTTTGCAGCTTCAGGAACTTCTAAGGCTTTTATATAATGTCTACCTTTCTCCTAGCATTCAAATGAGATTATTTGGGAATTTGAATCTGATGGCCTTTTATCTGTTTTGATCAGCTTGTATGCTTCTTTATCATGTCCGTGTTTGTTGGAGTAATTCTACTCTTGTCTTGATTTGGAAATGGTCAGTTCCGGTCAAAATCCAAGCATTTATTTAGGTAGCTATGCAAGATAAATGCCTCAGGATTGATAGCCTGCACAAAAGGGGTAGAATTATTCCAAATGTTTGTCTGATGTCCAAAAGTGATGAGGAGACCGATAGTCATCTTTTTTTGTATTGCCAATATGCTGCAAATATTTGGTATTGGGCCTTTCAAAAAATGGGACTCTTTTTCATGTTACCGGAAAACCTTGTTGGAACTATTAACGATCTATATACTGCAGGTCTACCTAAGAAAGGTGTTATCATTTGGAAAATTTTTAGATGTGTAATTATATGGCAGATTTGGTTGGAACGTAACAAGAAAATATTTGATGGGATCTCCTGATATATATTGAAGATATTATAGATCGGATTCTACAATTTTATAGGATTGGTTCTCTTCCACTTCGGAGGGTCGTGTTGTTTCACGTGTTGATATCTTTGTCAATCTAAAGAACTTATTTTCCTCTTTATCTTATATAGGCCACCATCATCTGGTTTAGAATTTGCGACCTTTGGATTGTCTAAAACTCAAATTTGATGGCAGCTCATTAGGCAATCCAGGTCTTGTTGGTATTGGGGGTCTATTTCTAAATCATGATGGTACACTTCTCTTTTCATATGCTGGACCCTATGGCTCCACCACGGCTAATCAAGTGGAGCTTAGTTCTCTTTTACAAGGGCTACAAACTATTGTGGATAGGGGCTATTCAAGAGAGATTTTATTGGAAGGAGATTCTCTTAATGTTATTAATTGGTGTACACAAGAGCAAAAGGTCCCTTCGTATTTGCATACTTTTCGGTTGAAAATCCATGGTCTCTATGCTATTCCTGGATTGCTGTTTTCTTTCATTCATACTTACCGCGAGGCAAATCAGGAGGCTTATAAACTTGCAAAGCATGGTGTTTCGTTATCTTCTTTACTTATTTGTAATGCCGTAATTTCCTTGATATAATATGGTGCTTCTTGAGCATCTATTCGATAAAAAGCTCACAACATTGTTAAAAAAAAAGAAAAGAAAAAGAAGATATTATATCCCCAAATTTTTGGGTCCTAAAATGGCTTTTAGCTTTCATTTGCTCGAGGGAGCAAATAGACAATATGCTCCAGTAGAAGCAACATAACTTTTCACTTTTGTCTTATCACGCTTACAGCTTTTAGATTAATTTCATAATCTAAGAGAGCACCTCATCGTAAATAATTTTGTATCGTTTAATAAAACATCAAATTCATTATAAATAGTGAATAATAATTATCTTAATATTTGTTTGAATAGTAGTACACGTCATATAAAAGGTTAAATTTTTTATGAATAAAAAACTTAATTTATGAGCATAATTTAAAAGGCCAAATTCTTAAATATGTTATTAATAAATCTAAGTTAGTTTAATATTATTCATGAAAATAAATTTATCATCTAGATCGAAAAATTGATTTCAAAATTTTAATAACTGTTTTTTATCATAAAGTGAGTAAATATGGTCACTAAGGTTTTCAATAGCCTGCACGACACTTTGGGAGTTTGCATTAAATTCCCAATTGTGCTTTTGGAATCAAAAGTAATAAAAAATAAGTAGCCAAAAATACTCTCACTATTACAATATTAAATCGAATCGCGACTATAAAATATTATTTTAAATTGAATTAATTATTTTTATAATATACTAACGGGATAAGTTTATATAGAGTCGATGCTCTAAACAATCAAATTAGAGCTTATATCAAAAATTTCATTAGAAGAAGTTGTTTTGGTGCCCAAATATCTTTAAATTGATCCCATCGACATCAAGATGCATGGGCATGTGAGAAAATGGCTTTCAAGTTTTTGAAATATTGTATTTTGTAACGCATATTTGAACTGTCAATTTTCAAGATTTTCAAGTTTAATAGATCTATCGATGTACACTATTTTTGAAACTTTAAACTTTATAAATAAATATGAAAATATATTTTAAGGCTATCACAAAGACTTCTAGTATTGAAACCACATTTCTCAACACTATTTGAAGATAGGCTCTAATTTGATTGTTTAGAGCCTAGACTCTATACAAAACACACCCCTAATTATTGACCATACCGACATTTAAATTTTAAATTTAACAAACATTACATTTTGTATTTCATTTAGTTAATTGGGTATTGGTTAGTTTCAATTAATTTCTAATTAATTTTTATATGTTATATAAAAATAATAAAAATTTATAGTTTTATAGTCTTGAAAATCAATTTTTCACTCAAATGTGAGACACATTAAATTTTATGATTTCTTATTAACAAAAATTCTAATTTAGCATTGAATAAAAAAAGATCTAATGTATATAAAACTCATTTAAATTATAAAATTAAAACCACATTTTAAAAACATATTGTCTGTACAATATAATGTTATCAAAATTAACTATGAAATGTGGTCTGATACTAATCCTTTTGAATTACAATTATTTCTAATCTACATACGGTAACGCACATTTTCAATTATCTATCGAGTACTTCAGGTGATTAAATTACTAGGTAAGCCCAAAATAAAGAAATCTTTAAAGGAAAAAGTTTATATAAGGGTGAGGTTTTAAACAATCAAATTAAGACGCACCTCAAAAATTCACAAGAAGAGGTTGTTTCGATGCCCAAAAGTCTTCAAATCGATCATCTCCCCGTTAAGATGTATGAACATAAGAAAAAATAGATTTCAAGTCATGGAAATAGTGCATCTTGTAATGTATTTTCTGAACTATCAATTTTCTAGCGTTTATAGATCTGTTTGATCTACACTTTTTTTGGAGTACTAAATCTTATAATTAGAGATGAAAATAAAATTTTAAGCTATCACCAATATTTCTAATATTAAAACATCATCTTTCAACACAATTTGAAGGTGCACCTTATTTTGATTATTTAGGGCCTCAAACATATTATTTAAAAAGTAGGTGTTCAAAATTACTCTGATCATTAAAATATCAAACATTGACTTTTAATTAATTGTTTATAAATATAATATAAAATTATAAATAGACTATGACATGCCAGTGTTTATGAGCTTAAAATATTTGTGTAAAATTAGAATATTTGCAATTCTTACGTTCTAAGTTCTAACCATATAAGTAAATGCGCTTGCATTCATATGCATAGAGAATTATATTTCTCAAGTTCTAACCATATAAGCAAATGCACACATGGAGAGAGAGAGAGAGAGAGAGTGTTTCTAGGTCACTAATAGATTCTTTTAGGCGTAGTACCAATTTTTGTTAAATAAAATAAGTTCACCTCCTCAAATTTTTTTTTTTTTTTTGACGAATGGTATTTACTTTTTTATTAATAAATTATACAAATGTGATTACATCATTAGATACATCACCATTTATTTTTATTTAATTCTTTTCATATTTGCATCACGGTGCGATGCATGGGCACATAGAATTCGAGCTCAATGCGATATATAGAGAATTATAAAATTGAAATACTAAATATACTCTTAATGTAAGGGATACTTAACATCGATTTTCCTAATTTGTACGACAAAATTTTCATGCTTTAAGTGTAGTAAAGGACTAATTATTATTATTATTATTTTTAAAAATTTCTATATTTTGTTGCGCATCATGCATTACATGTAAATCCACCATTTTTAATGAAATTGATCTGATGGGTGATTAAAGGTGATATGAACTTTGAAAAATTCTTATATATATATATATATATATATATATATATATATATATAG
>NW_006498680.1:356514-385590 GCF_000471905.2 Amborella trichopoda | reverse complement strand
ATATATATATATATATATATATATATATATATATATATTGAAGACATTTGAATATTTCTTCAATTTGAGGGCATCATATGCATCTTTCAACGAAGATAGGTAAGAATTGGTCTGTGATGGAAGAAAGGCTCATGACCATAAATTAATGTTTTAACTTTCCAAAGACCCATTCAATAACAGTGCTCCATACTGTTCAAAATGCCGACTTAGACCATCATCAACCAGAGCTCTATATAAAGCCTTCACAGCTCCATGAACTAAGAGAGTTCGGGGCTTCGCTCGTTTGTTGCCTTAATACTGTCTGCTTAGCTTAAAACCACAATGAAGCCCCTATTCCTTGTCCCCTTCCTTTCTTTGATAGTTTCTCAGGCCTTTGCATCCGATCCTAGTCCCTTGCAGGACTTTTGTGTTGCAGACAATAACAGCCAAGGTAAGCATCTGATGATGCTGATTTATGAAGTTAAACTTCATATAAATGCAATAGTCAATCCGAAGATTAGTGTTTTACACTTTGAACTAGAGTTTAAAAAGTCGGAGTTGGGGTCTGAGTCGCTGGGTTCCCCAGCCTGAATCCCCAAGGTCGGACTTGGGCAAGTTGGAGTGGGATAGGGCAATTTCTAACATGAAAAATTTAAAAAGCTTGAAAAGATGGGCAGATTGGAGCATTTCGGGTTTTTCCGGCATAGAATCGCCTAGCTCCTGACAAAGGGCTGATTAGGGTGAGTCCGGACTTGGCCCCATGATTTTTTAACAATGCTTTGAAATGGACATGAATGCTAATCTCTACTCTTCTTCTCCGTGCTCTTTCATGCAGTGCTTGTCAATGGAAAAGCTTGCAAGGATCCAAAGTTGGCTACTGCAAAGGACTTTTCTTTCCTGGCCTCGACAAGCCTGGCAACACAAGCAACCCTCTGGGTTCGAAGGTCACCCCGGTGTTTGTAATGCAACTTTCAGGGCTCAACACTCTGGGCGTCTCCATTGCGCGTATCGACTTTGCTCCCGGGGGCCAAAACCCTCCCAACACGCACCCACGTGCCGCTGAGATCCTCACTGTCTTGGAAGGGACTCTATACGTTGGCTTTGTGACCAGCAACCCCGACAACCGTTTGATTAGCAGGACGCTGAAAAAGGGAGATGTCTTAGCGATCCCGCAAGGCTTCATTCACTTCCAGCAAAATGTGGGTTATGGCAATGCTGTGGCTCCAGCAACTTTCGGCAGCCAGATTCCAGGGGTGATAACCATAGCTAATGCTATGTTTGGAGCCAACCCACCTATCTCTGATGCTGTTCATGCAAAGGCCTTCCAAATAGATAAAAAACTGGTGGATAAACTCCAATCTAGCTTCTGGATGATAATAAACAACTTTTAGGTCAATGATCCCTCATTACTACATATTAGAGATTGATTGCATATGGAATAAAGTGATCCTTAATGAGTGGCTTTCATTTGTATTTTCTTTGTGATATTTGATTTGTTATGTACTATGCTTTGTTACTAGATAATAAAAGTAGTTTATAGATTAAGTTATGATATAAAAAGTTCCTTTATCATTTTTGCTTTATTTGTTTTTTCTTTCATTCTTTATGGACTGCAGAATCAAGTACATTATGGTTGGAGCTTGTTTGGACATCATTTAGTTTTTAATAACCTAACCACATATTGTTGAATATGTTTGTCAACAAACATTCACAAACGAAGTCTGAGACGACAAATTGATATTTTCTTCAATTATAGCAAGTTAAAAGTTTACATGCTCTAACAATGGGCTCAAGACTAGGCAGTCGGGATTGTGGGGAGCCAAAATATGACGTTTTGAGTTCCATTCTTAACAAGAATAGAGAATCTCGTCCCTAATGAATAATATAAAAAGTTTATATACTCTTATTGGAGCATATCATCCATTCACTACCTCCGGTAAAACCAAGTTTATGAGTATTCTCAAGAAATCAATTTTTCAATAAAACCCTGTTTATGAGTGTTTTCAAGAAATCAAATTTGGGAATGTAACATAGCAATCAACCTCTCTCTTAAAAGAAAAATCGATATGCAATGGATGTACGCCTATTAAACAATAAAGTTTTAAGATTGAATGGAGACCACCCAATTTTAGAATGGTTTAAATCTAAGCATTTGAAAGCTCAACATCAATATATTCTTTCTTGCAAAATACTCATCTCTTGATTCAAGTTTGGATCTCAAAATTTTAGAACGAAAAAGTATTCATCAGTAGTTTTTTTACGCGAGGAGTGACAGTAAATTGTGGTTGTCCACAATATTTGTCCACTGGATAGCGGAATCCTAACACCCATCTTAAGGAATGCTCATGTCCAAGTATAAGAATTTGAGGGGATTTTATTAATAAGGTGAATTTAGGGGATATGAGCCTGTTTGTTTTATGGTAAACATTATTTTAGAATTATTATTTGAATTTTTATGAACGTCTGGATATTCTATTTATGAAATTTGGATTGTAAAAGGAAATATATTAATTTTATAATATTTTAAATATTCAAATAAATATTCTAAAATATTTTTATTATTTTTAAAATATAAAATAAATTTTCATGGGAGCCTATTGTGCACATGGGACCACCATGTTCTTGAAGGTGGGGCCCATCTTGAAAGAGTTTTTATGGGAAATATGAGTAGGCTT
This sequence comes from Amborella trichopoda, assembly GCF_000471905.2. The sequence goes on along the minus strand of NW_006498680.1, from coordinate 382,936 downwards.
GTATTATTTTATGGAATATACAATATTTGATTGAAATTAATTTGACTTAATTTCTATTGATGGGAAAATGGTTTAGGAAAGGGGGACAACCTTCCGGTGTACTAAATGTCAGTGATCCAAATTCCAGCTTCGGTAGGGAAAAGAATTGAGAAGGTGATAAGATATTTTTTTGTGGGGTTCGTATGGAGAGAATATGTAATTCCATTTGTTAAAATGCGATCGAGTTTGTACCCCCAAGCGCGAAGGTGGACTGGGTATTCAGAATATTAGAATGTTTAACAAAGCTCTTTTGTGTAAATGGTGGTGGTATAGTAAACACTTGACAGATCATCTTTGGTATCAAGTTTTGGTTTCTAAATATGGAATGGACTTTTATGATTTATGGCCTAGTGGTGGTAGAGGTAAGGATACGTCTTATATGGGGCGGGTTATTTATAACTGTAGTCCCATGATTTCTGGTTACTTTAGGTGGAATGTTGGAAGTGGTTAGCAGATTTTGTTTTGGCATTACAAATGCTTTGGGGATTATCCCCTTAAATATGCTTTCCCTGACCTTTTCCGTACAACCCAAATCTTTTGATTTGTAAAAGTGGAAAGAAGTAGCTAGCAATATTATTGGAATATATCTCTCAGCTATAGGCGTTTAAATAATTTGATGTTGTCCTAATGGTGTTCGCTAATGGAACTCTTAGACAAAGTTTATATTTCACAAGACGCAGAAGATATGGTAGTGTGGGAATTTCTCAGTAAAATCTTGCTATAATTTGTTTTTCCATGATCGGTGGAGATGGTCTTGCCCTAATATTACCAAAATTTGGAAATGGCCAATACCCCATAAAGTTCAAGTATTTGTTAGGTTAGCTGTACATGACAAAATCTTGACAATTGATAATCTTCAGAAAAGGGGTAAGATTTTGTCAAATATTTGTTTGCTATGTAAACAAGACGAGAATCAATATCTCATCTTTTGATCCATTGCTCTTATACATCAAGAATTTGGCATTGGTTGATGGAATTGGTAGGAGTTTCCTTAGTGTTGCCTCATAGTTTGCTTGATTTTGTTTCTCAATTCACGCTCCCCTTTTTGCCTAAAGTTAGTGGTGTAATATAAAAAATTGTAAAACGAGTGATCCTTTGCGAAGTTTGGAAGGAGAGAAACATGAGAACGTTTGAGGGGTCCATCTTGCCATTTGACAAGTTAATCCATTTAATCAAACTTTCTATAGGGTCAAGTCTCTCCGTGTCCAATGAGGGATGGGGGATCTCAAAAGTTGATGTTATGGTCAATCTCTCTAATCTGTTTTCTCTTAGTGTGAGTAGATGCCGGTCTAAGGGATTGTGGTTTGCTCCGTCAATGGGTTATCTGAAGCTAAATTTTGATGGGAGTTTTTTTGGAATATGGGCTCAGCTGGTATTGGTGGTGTTATTTGTGATTGTTTTGGGAATATTGTTTTATCCTATGCGGGACCAATTGGTATTGCTACAACTAATTTTGCATAATTAAGTGCCTTGCTTAGGGGTGTGAATATTTTCAATGAAAGGAATTTGGGGACCAGCTGTTTAATTGAAAGAGATTCTCTGAATGCTATCAGGTGGTGCAGGAAGGAGCAAAAGATATAGTGGGAACTTCGATCTTTATAGCTGCAGGTTATGGATGCTATTACGTCTATAACTGTATCTTTTTCCTATGTCTATCGTGAAGCCAATGATGTTGCTGATGCATTAGCTAAGGGTGGGGTTTCTCTTGGTTCTTTTACTATTTCTGACGATGTAATTTCCTTTTAAGTTATCAATAAAATTTTTGAATGTTGGCAAAAAAAAAAAGGGTTCATGCACCTTCCATAATATTGATGGCCCATCTATGTAATGAATGATTTAGATCTCTCACCCCACAAGTTACCCTTGATCGACAGTCCCTATTCAACTCACTTAAGATGCAACTATGAGAAACCCTAAGAAATCCTAAACCTAATTTTGCACTATAAATAGGGGTGTACCCCCTATTCTCTACACCTTCTCTCTTCTCTCTCCCAACTTTCTCTCTCTCCTTCTTTTAAGGAGCACGCCCCACTCTATCTCCTCTTCTTCTTTCTAGATTTTCTCTCTCTTAGCAGTAGAAGGGGCAGGCCCCAACCCTAGGGTCTCCCCCACTCTCTCTCATCTTATATGCTAAGGGTTAGAAAGTATGGCAAAATATTTTGGGGTTAGGATCTAGATTTGATGAGTTACACAGGGTTATTTGAAATAGTTTGGCCAAAATTTACTTTCTCGGTTCAAGATTGAAGTTAGACCGTTGATCTCATACCATTGAATGGTGGTGACTAAGTGTGAGGTGTAACAAGCCTGGTTGAGGTAATCTCCAGCACTTTTCGTTTTATTTCTTGCAATCTTATCTTTTATTCTCAAGCATAGTACATAGTTGTTTCAATGACATTAAGTTTTAAGATCTTAGTTTTATTGTTATGTTGATTTTATTTTGAAGTTTATGTTATTGTAATAAGACCACCTGTAAGTTTTCTTTTGCCAAAACGAAAGGGGTGAAATAAAAAATAAAATAAAATAAATATATATATATATATATATATATATATATATATAAAATTCCCAGTAAAAGATCACATAGGTCTTTTTTTCAGTAATCATATGGTGATTTTAGGTGGATCTCAAAATTTCAAGAAAAAAAATAAATCCTATGCAGCGATTTCTCCCAAGGGAATAAGCACATAGCATGGTTGGACTTACGAACATTCTTTATTTCTTACAAGGACCAAGTTATCATAGCCATGGTACTCCTCAAGGGTGCCTCATCTTAGTTCGAGAATTTTTGGCAAGTCTAGTTCCGAAGGATCTTATAGCATCCCTATACATAGCAAGCTAAAACAAATATATTTCGTTTTAGTGTATTATTCCTCACAAATATAACAACTCAATGAAGTTCTTATTCAAACATTAAATAATACCTCTTGTATTGCTGCTACTTGGTTTCGATGGCTTCTCTTCAACCTTGCAATAATGTATCTGACCCCTTCCATAATCTTGTGGGGATGTTCAGGTGTCAAATAGAAAAATTTTGGGTTGAAGTAGTAACCTAGAAAATATATAAATAGAAAAATGTCATTTACAATTTCATAAAAAATTGATTTAAAATGAAACATTCTAATGATATAAATATATATTTACCAACATAATGAATTGGACGTCCAAATTTGGTGTTCCACCTCCTTTCTATAATCTCAATCACTTTGCTAGCAAAACTACCCTTCTCCCCAATAGCTGATTTCGCCCTCTCGATACCTTCATAAGGGATGCCCATGGTAGCTTTCTTGTCAGCATCCACCATTCTTAACACCGTGACTAAAGGGACAGTGGCCTCTACGATACTGGAACATCGAGACCAGAACCTCCTATTTGAAACTATGCCGTCTATTTTTAGCTCGGTATTGGACTTCGAGAGGCGGTCATTTAACCACTCTTCACTAGTAAACAATCTCTTTAATGTACCTTCAGATTTTCGAATGGAGTCCACAGCTAAGTAATCAGTCGCAAAGCGGGATATGACATGCTTGATTATCTCTTTTTTCTTAGAGTATTCTCTAAACAGAAATAAAATTTTAGAGTAGATATATATAAATCTCGACACCAACCTTGCTTCCTCTAGAGTCTCCTTCACAATTTTGATCTCACCGTTCTCCTCTAACATAAGATCGATGCTGTGTACAGCACACGGGGTCCATACTAGATGCTTCCTCTTATCCATCAACTTGCTGCCCGCAGAAACACATGCATGAGCATTGTCTGTAATAAACTGGCCTACATGCTTATCTCCCACCTCCTTCACTATCTGATCATATATTCGTACATAGAAGTTTGCATCCTTCTTTGTCCCTGATACGTCTTTGCTAGACAAAAAAGCTGTACCTTTTAGGGAATAGGCCAAGAAGTTTAAAAACTCATTTTTGCTAACTTTATTCAACCAACCATCACTCATGAGAGTAATGCATGTCCTTGGCCAACTCTGTTTATATTATTCAATCCACTTTGTAACTTCCTCCGCCTCTTCATCTAATATTGGCCCACTGAGCTCATATGCCATCAGGGGTTTTACCCTGGGCCCCGGCTCTCTGGATTGCACAAACCATAGGTAGAAACTATGGGCTATTGGCTGCATCAAAGGGAATCATTTTATCGTAGAACCATTTACCAACATATCTCCCCAACATGTTTCTTGTACTTTTAACCATGCCTTTTAGGGTCATCTATTGTGACTTAAGCTTTGAGAGAAATGGGCCTATACGACCATGACCTGCAATATTGACACTCGTAGATAACCTTGAAACAATTTCTTCAACGTTTGATTCTTCTTGATACATATTGCCACCAACCCGTCTATACATATTTGAGCTGGGCCCTCCATACATGCTCGAGCTGGGCCCGCCATGCATGTCTGAGCTAGGCCCACCATGCATGCCCATGTCATAACCACCAGACATTCTAAACCCACGTTCCCTCTGGAATGTTTCATGTAAACTCATTCTTGTGGCCATCTCTAAGTCATTATTATATTGCTCTTCTAGATCATTCCCGCTTGATGGCGTATATAAACTAGCTATCTCTTTATCCATCCTCTGCCTTGCAATTTTTTTTCCTTTGGTAGCCTTGAGAAATGCCGCCATCTACTTTCTTACATTATTAGGGATACTATTGCACACAGAAACATCTCCCTTAACCCTGCCAAGTGTTCCTTGAACCTATATACCCCACTACTTATCACTCTTTGGCAGTAATTACAAATAATTTTGTCTTTTTTGTTGGGATCAAGTTTGACCCCATGTTGCCATGCATGGTCTTCTGCAGATCTTGCCATGGTTCAACTTTAAAATGTAAAAGGTTAAAAATTAACCTGACAGTTGAACATGAAAAATAATCACTACGTGTAGTGATAATCTGTAGGGGTAGTTCATAAAGTTATATTTGTTAGTTAATGAAAAATACTTCTATTGACAAAAATATTTTAATTGCTATTGGGAAAAATAATTTATTTATGCAACATTATAGATAAAAATAGCCTATATCAGCCACTACATAAAGAACAATAAATTTACATTGATATAGTATCAATAAAAGATATATTTACAATGGTATAGTAATTCACAATGCCAATAAATATGGATTTGTCACAAATCTTCATTTCGACAAATATGAGTTAGTTCGTATTGAGAAAAAAAATATATTTATGCTACATTATAGATAAAAAAAAGTCTGTATAAGTCACACTTGCCAAATATTCATACATCTCAATTACAAATATACAAGATAATACAATAAAAAAAGCAAGCTTCAAACATGCCTATAACTCAATTATCAAGAACATACATTCAATTATCAAAAACATACATTTTTTACATTAAAAATTTAATAATAAAATTGATAATTGCAAGCTAATATAATTATCATACATGATATTTTACAATGATATTCACTTTAATTCCTCATGATAATACAGTTTAACAACATATATTTGTTGCATTAAAAATTTTAAAAATTAAAAATATTTTTTTAATGCAAAACTGCATTAAAAATATAATACAGTTTAACTACATGTATTTGTTAATGTATTTTTTTGCATAAATAATCTATCAACATGAAACTTTTTGAACTAGAAATTTAACAATAAAAATTAAAAATATTGTTTAATTCCTCATGATAATCAAAAACAAATCTTCAAAAACTCACGATTTCTCAAAATAATTGATCATGACTAAAAAAAAAAAAACTCAGTTCCTCACAGACCAACCTAACATCAGACATTCCAACTCAAAAATCCACCTCAAATTGAATAAATTACATCGAATTTAATACATGTTTTAATAAATAATACTATAAGGAATCAAAGCCCTATAATATTAACACATTATTATCAAAATATTAAATAAAATCGATTAAATTGAGGAAAAAAAAAAAAACGCAGTTCTTCACAGACATCAGTCATTCAATCTCAAATTGAATAAATCAGATAAAATTGAATACATGAGATGATAAACAACACTATTACGAATCAAAACCTTATAAATTTAACACGTTCTTTGCAAAATATTTACTGAAATTGTAAAAATGGTGGAAAAAAAAAAAAAAATAGTCCACTTTTTTTTTAACAGACATCACTCTTATTTTCTATAAAATCCAACTCAAATTGAATAAATATAATCAAATTGAATATATCTAATGATAAACAACACTACAAAGAGTTAAAACCCTATAAATTTAATACATGATTTGTAAAATATTAACTGGATTTGATCGCATGGCGGAAAAAAAAAAAAAACTGAGTTTTAACCTGTTCTTCTTGCATCCGTACCTTCAAACTCAAAATTGATATCTATTCCTCCAAGATAATCACAAATTATGAACACAGAATTCTGACCAACACTCTTACAATCACTCAGCCTGAAATTTTCCAAAAAATGAAGCTTTATTTCCATTGAAATCACTGAAATGGCGGAAACCCTAAAACTCACTCTGCGAACCAAATTTGTTGATAAAAAAATGTGGTTTTTAATTCGTTTTATTGAGTGAAAATGATTCGAAATTCGAATTAAAGCCTGTAATATTCGTTCATAAGGCTGAAAACATTGAAAATCAATCAAAAAATAACAAAAAAAAATCAAAATCTTGTGAAGAACACTGTGCAGCCCGTGTTCTTCCGGGTAACTCACGATTCTACTATTGGGACTCAGACAGAATCGCCACTCTACTATTGGGAATCGCCCGGTTCTCTCTGGACACGGGCGATTCCCATTTTTCGTGCGGAATCGGCGCGTTCTGTAGCGATTCCCGAGTCGAACCGGGCGAGTCCGGCTCGACTTGGTGATTTTTTAAACCCTGGTCCATACTAAATAGGAAACTTCCTATTGATAATCATGTATCTAAAAACCATGAGATAAATCCAATAGTCCTATTCTTTTTTAATTTCTATTTCCTTTAGGAAACTTATCAAATATTAATATCAATTTTACATAATAAGGAAATATGTTAATCCCATATAATATGAGAATATCTCAATCCCGCATAATATGATAATATCTTAATCCCACATAGTATGAGATTTCTTTATGTGGGTGATTTTGGATAGTACCAAATCCAACATATTTAAGATAATATATCCCTCTAAAAAATTTCAAATAGTTTTTCTATCTAAAATTTGATATAATTTATCTCTCTAAAATTTTAAGATATTTTCTCTACCAATACTTAAAAATTTGAGATAGCTACTCTCTCTGAAATTTTTAAGATAGTTTCTCTTACCAAGAATATTTTAAGTACTTTCACTCTCTAAAACTTAAGATTCAAAATAGTTTCTCTCTCTCAAAATTTTAATTACGTTTTTTTTCTAAAATTTGATATAGTTTGTCTCTGTAACATTTTAAGATACTTTCTTTCTAAAACTTCAATTATGAGATAGTTTCTCTCACCAAAAAATATGAGATAGTTGCTCTCTTAAAATTTTTAGATACTTTCTATAAAACTTAAAATTTGATATAGTTTCTCTTACTAAAAATTTTCAAATACTCTCTATCTAAAACTTAAAATTTAATATTTTCTCTCTTTAAATTTTTTGATATTGATTCTTTTTCTAAAAGTTTTGAGATATTTTCTCTTTCTAAAATTTATTAAGTAATTTCTCTCTCTAGGACTAAAAATTTAAGGTAGTTTCTTTTGATATAGTTTCTCTCTCTAAAAATTTGAGATATTTTTTCTTTAAAAATTTGAGATAGTTTCTCTCTCTAAATTTTGATAAATTTGAGATAGTTTCTCTCTCTCTAAAATTAATATAATCTCTTTCTAAAATCCTAAGATAGTCTCTCTCTTTATTACATGGAATTTGGTATAGTTCTTTTTCTAAATTTTTTGAGATAGTAACTCTCTCTAAAAAAAAATTAGTACTTTTTCTCTCTAAAACTTAAAATTTGATACACTTTCCCTTTCTAAGAAATTTCAGGTACTTTTTCTTTATGAAACCTAAAATTTAAGATTGTTGCTCTCTCTAAAAAAATTTGATATAGTTTCTTTCTCTAAAAATTTTCAAGTACTTTCTCTCTTAAAAAACTTAAAATTTGAGATAGTTTTTCTCTCTAAATTTTCTGAGATTGTTACTCTCTCTAAAACGTTTTTTGATACTCACCTCTCTAAGATGTAGTTTCTCTCTTTAATATTTTAATATATTTTCTCTTTAAAACTTAAAATTTGAAATAGTTTCTCTCTATAAAATATTTAAGATAATTTCTCTCTTTGAAAAGTTTAGATAGTTTCCTTCTCTAAAATTAGAACTAGTTTCTCTCTCTAAAATTTTAATATACTTTCAATGTCTAAAACGTAAATTATGGGATAGAATTTCTCTAATTCATGGGGGTGTTTTTGTAAAATTAATTTTATATTATAAATTGTATGTCTCTATAACTGGGAAAACTTTCTCGAAAACAATTTCATAGGGTAAATTCAATGATACAAATTTCTTTATTTTTAGATTGAAATGAAGAAAACAATTACTGGTGAAAATACATTTCAGTCCCAAAATTTCGATCCAATTGCTTGAAATGTGTCATTTCCATTGAAATACATTTCTAAAAATGTATTTCCAAGTATCCAAACGGGCCATAAGTATTTTCAGGTCCTCTAGTGATAGTAACGATTTATTTGGTTTTTACCTTTAAGTATCTTTTCGATATCTCATGGAAAGATTTGATTGGACTAAGCTATTTTAATTTGTTTATTTTATTATTGTTTTTAAGTGTCTACAATGCAGGGTGAAATAATCCTTGGACTTTATGCGTGTGAAATACTTAAATAAATAATTCATATTAGCTAGGCCATTTTGTTTGGGTCCGTTGCATCTCTAGTATTTTCTTTATCAACTTCTAAGATGAACTTGTTCAAGTTTTTCCTTCCCCCTTTCTTTATTTTTTTAGCCTAATGAGGAACGATATATTATGTAGGGTTGAAGCAAAATTGGTAAGGAAACTTGTTACACATGTTTCTACGAATTTGGAGCGCAAAGCACCAATGCATATTGCTGATCATCCTGTTGGGCTTGAATCTCGCATTGCTGATGCGATGGGACTCTTAGACATTGATAATGTTGATGCTCGGATAATTGGGATCCATGGAATGGGAGGCATTGGTAAGACTACTCTTGCCAAGGCAGTGTATAATAAAATACGTTCAAGCTTCCAAGGCTCATGTTTCCTCTCAGATGTTAGAGAGTCTTCAAAAACAAACAATGGAGTTGTCGACTTGCAAAAACAACTTCTTAAAGAACTGTTTAACGAAAGTGAGCCAAGTATATATAATGTTGATGGAGGTATCAACGTTATTAAGAACAGGATTGATTGGTTCTAAAAAAGTTCTTGTTATAATTGATGATGTTGATAGCGAGAAGCAGCTTGAAAATTTAGCTATTAACCGTGATGGGTATCATAAAGGGAGTAGGATGATCATCACTGCAAGGGATGAGCATGTGTTGAATGTGAAAGAGAGAGTTGATGAGTGTCATATCTACAAGCTCAAGGAATTGGATGACACACAATCTCTTCAACTCTTCTGTCGGTGTGCATTTGGGATGGATGAACCCACGCCAGAATATGCCAACCTCTCCAAGGATGTGGTATCCACGGTTGATGGCCTCCACTAGCTCTTGAAGTGTTGGGAAGTTTCTTATTCGACAAGACCCTTGAAGAGTGGGACGAGGCAGTAAAAAATTTGAAACCAATATCCGAAAAGGATGTCATGCCAACGTTAAAAATAAGTTTCGATGATTTGAATGAAGAAACAAAACAAGTGTTTCTTGACATTGCATGCTTCTTTATAGGAGAAGATAGTGATTATACCATTAATATATGGAAAGGTTGCGGTTTCCCTCCTTTAAATTCCATAAGGAAATTACTTCAAAGATCACTTATAAAGATTACTGATAATAATGAGTTGTGGATGCACGATCAACTTCGTGACATGGGGAGACCTATTGTTAAATTGGAAAACTTGGATGCTCCTGGAGAGAGAAGTAGGTTGTGGTCTGAAGAAGAAGTCATTGATGTGTTGAAGAATAACAAGGTGAGATATTCCTAAACAAGCTTATTTTTCTCTTGCTAGAGAAAACTTATATAATGAATGAAGATAATATGGCTGGATACATTTTTTTATATTTTTAACATCTTTCTACTTGGCTAATATTTACTTTTATTGTCGATTAGGGAACTAAAAAAGTTCGAGGCATAAACATCTTGGATACCATTGAAATTGAAACTGAAGCATTTAAATCAATGACCAATCTGAAGCTACTCGACATATGTGATGCATCTCTTAATGGGAGTTTCAAATATCTTTCATCAGAATTAGTTTGGCTAAGATGGCAAGGATGTCCTTTACAGTACCTTCTCCTTGATGGCTTTAGCCATGAGAAGCTTGTTGTCCTTGACTTGTCAAACAACAACGTAAAGCCGGTGTGGAACCTAACCTAACCTAACCTACGTTTAAGATCAACTTGTGTCAATTGTTCCATTTCTTTTCTTGAATGCTATGGTGGTTGTTATCCTCACTCCCAAGCCTAATCTATTTGTACAGCATTTCCCGAAGTTGCAGAGTCTTCATCTCGACAATTACGACAACGTAGAGAGAATTCCCGATTGTTCTCTATACCCAAACTTGGAGATGTTGATGCTCGCCGACTGTCAAAAACTCAAGGAACTGCCAGATTCGCTAGGCTCACTAGCAAAACTTAAGGATTTGGATGTGGGTCGCTGCCGGGAACTCAGTAGATTCCCGGCATCAATGCGAAGGATGAGGTCACTACGTTATTTAAGAATGGCAAGTGTTGCTATAGCCACATGACCTGATGATTTTGGGCGCCTTTCTAATCTGGAAGAGTTGGACATGAGTTGGTACAAAAGGTTGAAAGAGCTCCCAAAAAACTTTGGAAGTCTCACAAGTTCCAGGGTTCTCAAAATTAGAAAAATCAATTTGATTCCGTCTTTTTTCTCAGGTTTTTCTTCCTTGGAGGAGTTGGATGCAACTTATTGTAATTTGGAGGGGTTGAATCCTGATGACTTTGAAAAGTTGTCGTCATTGAAAAAGTTGAGTCTCTTCGAGATCGACTTTCAAGGCCTGCCTATTAGCTTGAGGGGCCTTTCTCAACTAGAAATGTTGATTGTCTGTAGCAAGCTGTAAGCAGTTGGTAGCAATCCCTGAGCTCCCCACCAGTTTGAAAGCTCTAGATGCATCCGGATGTGAAAGTTTGCAAACAATTCTCAAGCTATCCCACCTTTCTAAATTGGAACACCTGAATATTAAGTGATTGTGAGCAGCTGGTGGCTGTACCTGAGCTCCCCACTAGTTTAAATCACCTGGAAACTTCCTGATGCATAAGTGTGCCAAAAATTCTCAACCTATCTCGCCTTTCTAAACTAGAACGTTTGCATGTTTCAAACTGTGAGAAGCTATCTGCTATGCAGGATCTTCCCACCACTTTGAAATGAAAATTTTGAACGCTTCCAAGTGCGTTTCTTTGGAGGTTATACCCAACCTCTCTCTCGTTTCTAAACTAGAACGCCTGGATGTTTCAAACTGTGAGAAGCTATCAGCTATCCATGATCTTCCCACCAATTTGAAAATTTTGAACGCTTCCAAGTGCATATCTTTGGAGGTTGTACCCAACCTCTCTCACCTTTCTAAAATAGAAAAGCTGGATGTTTCAGACTGTGAGAAGCTATCAGCTACCCACCACTTTGGAATTTTTGAAGGCTTCCAACTGCAGATCTTTGGAAACCATATCCAAACTCTCTCACCTTTCTAAACTACAACACCTGGATGTTTCAGATTGTCAGAAGTTACTAGCTATCGAGGATCTCCCCACCACTTTGAAAATTTTGAAGGCTTCCAACTGCATCCGTTTGGTAATAATATCCAACCTCTCTCACCATTCTCAACTTGAAGAATTTGATTCAAGGAACTGTAAGAGGATGACTAAGATACAAGGTGTTGGTGGATTAAAATCTTTGAGAAAATTGCGCTCGAGTGGTTGATGCCCTCATGTTTGGAGAGGTCAAAATCTGGCGAAGGTAAGTCACTTCCTTTGCAAGAAAACTCGTACTATTTGGTTATCGAGTTGCCTTTATTTTATTGACTGGTAATTCCCATTGTGTGTATCTATACTACACATAGGAAATGTTTACAAGTTTAGTGCAGTTAAGTGTTCCTGGGAGCAAGGTTCCAAATTGGTTCGCATAAAAATGCACGCCAAGATACTCCCGGATTCCAGATGGGGAAATGCTTCAACAAGTGTCGTGCACACTGCCTCGGCCTTTACATGCAGGCCGTCATGGTGTGCCTTGTTATTTGTGTCCATCACAGTAGTTACACTCGCAATCGCCATGTGGTTGACTTATGGATCAAGAGGGAAGGCGAAATATTACCTGATATTCTATTACAAAGTTATCCAGTCACCAACCAGAATGAAATTTATTTTTACCATTTTCGAGAAGGTCAATATTATGCGAATGGGAAGTTCTGGTTGGAAGATGGGGATGAAATTGAAGTCAAGTATGACCCGACCCAATGCGAGGATCAAGCTGAAGACATTGATGAACCGACAGAATCCGAGGATCAAGTTGAAGACATAGACGAATTGAGGGCGTCATCGTTGAGATTTCCCTGCATTCGTTTGAAGAAAGTAGGGATCCATTTTATATATGAATCAGAAGATACTGAGGATTCTACGGAAGAAAAACTGGCCAACTCCTTCAATTCATTGTAAGTTCAATGACAATTTGCTTATCTCTTAAGGTACCAATAATAACGCATTCATTCCATATTGCTAAACTGTGTTTTATTTTCCTTGTAACAACTGCCTTTTCATCCAATGATTTTGAAGAAAAGTTAGATTCCTTTGCCTCATTTATAGCAAATCTTGAGCAGCATAGCCTGATTTATATTTAAATCATAATTTCCCCAACTTTTAATATATTATGGGGACTCTCTCTCTCCATGTGCGTGCCTTGAGGGATGCCAGGTGTTATAAATCTTCATTGCATGATATAATTGGCATAAAATTTTATAGATGTTTGATTTCTTTCTATATGCTATTGTTTTTTAGGTAGGGCAAAAGATGATGAAGTTGCCGCATGTTTACGAGGATGTGAGCTGTCGCTTTTCTGTTCTATTTGTTATTTCCTTGCTTGATTGAGGCAATGTAGTTGAGAAATTGAGAAGTAGTTACTGTGAAACCAAATCTCGGCTTGAAAGGATCACCTGATTCTATTGGTTTATTAGATTATAACTTGACATCTAACCTTGTTGCAGAATGATAGCTCCACTGCCCTTCATGTTTTTTTTTATTTCATGTTTATCCTGAAATCCCTCTTTTTTTTTTTCAATATTAAGAAAATAATAATTTTTCAAAAGATATTTTTGATATTAAAAGAAGGAGAGAGGCTTGGGGTGAAATACGGGAAGTGAGAGAAGAGGTTCACAAAAGAATAGGAAAACGATGTCTTTTGTACTTTTGTTTGTGATAAAAAGATGTGTAGATTTAGTCTAGGGGGATTCAAAGATGTAATAAATAGGATCTCCATACCATAATATATGTTTTGAATCTTTGAATCCGTCGAGAAATAAAACCTAGTAAGAGGGTGTACAGAGATTTTTTCTATAAAAATAAAGAACAAATTTTTTATAAAATAAAATTATCAAAGTACCATTAAAAATTACAGGGAAATTTGGTCTTTTTATTCCTAAAAATATTTTTTGTAATTATTATTGAGAGTGCCCTAGTGGGAAAGGGGGCCATAAATTTCATCTCAAAATACTTTGTAAAATTATTAAACTCAAATACTCTGAGTCGTCCAATCAAGACTAGACGAACAAGACCAACTTGTGGTCTTATAACTGAAGATATCCCGACCGTCAAATAGTGTCAAGAAATATGGTTTCAGTACTAAAAATCTTTATGATAGCCTTAAAATATATTTTCATCTTCAAAAAAATAGTGTAGATTGACATATCTATGAAAACTTAAATCATGAAAATTGATGGTCCAAAAATGTGTTACGAAATACACTATTTCCAAAACTTGAAATGCATTTTTTTCTCATGTCCATGCATCTTGATATTGAGGTGATCAATTTGAGGATATTTGGGCATAAAAATAACATCTTCTAGTGAATTGAGGTGATCAATTTGAGGATATTTGGGCATAAAAATAACATCTTCTAGTGAATTTTTTGATGTAGGCTCTAATTTGATTGTTTAGAGCCTCAGTTCTACATCAAATTTTCTCAAAAGTAAATGGTCTCCTTGTGTACTTTTTCTGTTTCAATACCTTTGTGGTAACCTTAAAAAATATTTTCACCGCTAGTTATAAAAATTCACGCTTAAAAATAGTACAGATCGAGCAGACCGATAAAAACTTGAAAATCTTGAAAATTGATAGTCCAAAAATCCATTACAAGATGCATTATTTTCAAAACTTGAAATCCATTTTTTCTCATGCCCATACATCATGGTGTCGAGATGATCAATTTGATGATATTTGGTAATCAAAACAATCTCTTCTATTGAAATTTTTATGGTGCGCTCTAATTTGATTGTTTAGAGCCTCACACTTATATAAACCTTTTCTTTATTACATCATCCACGTTCTTAAAGAAAAGGAGGCCAGGCCTATAATAAAATGAAAACATCTAAGAGAGAGAGAAGCTCATTCATTTCATTGTTAGAGTTCCAAAAAAAAGGAAAAGAAAGAAAGAAAAGAAGAAGGAAGAAAAAAAGAAAGAAAAGAAGAAGAGAGAAGCTCATTCATGCTTTGGTGCGGCCCTAGTAGTAAATTTGTTGATAAATTTGGTTGGCAGTGGGATTGGTTGTATATATGAAGGATTTTTAAGGTTGTTTGTAAATTTTCGTAAAGAAAATATCATTAAAGAGTTCAAATTATTTTATAAAATCATGAGATGACTTAGAATATCTCATTTATAATTGTAAGTTTTAAGTTTCATTTCTAATTGTAGTTCTTTGAAGGTTTTGTTAAAAGTTGCATTCTTCCTCATAAACCTCTCTCAATCTTCTTCGTCCCGCGCGTTTATCCTTTATCTCCCTGCAACCTCCTCTTCTTTCTATCTCTTCCTCATTCAATAATGCGCTTTCTCCCATTCGTTTCCTCTCCCGTTCTATCTGTCTCCTTCTCATTGTGCATTCCTCTTGTTTTGTCTCTCTTCATCACTACTTGATCACTATTCTGCAACTCACTTCATGAGATTGATGAATGGTACGAGCGCAAGAGGATTTTTGTAAATCACCGTATTTCAAGGCGTATACACGTAAATTTCTTTCTTGGAGTTGGTTATAGCGAGCCAGCCAGTTGGCTCACCTATTGTTGTGCGTCCCCCTAAAGCATCAAATGTTCATTTCTAAGATGGATATTACACTACGGTACCTGTGGTAGAAAGTCAAAATAGATGGTGAAATTTGAAATGGGAAAATATATAATAAAACCATTTATCTTTGGAACAAGGTGATCACAATAAATCTTAATCATTGGATGTGAAATTGGGTGGCTGCATTTATTTTATTAAGCAAGCTCAAAGTTTAAATTTTTTTTTCGAACTTTTTGACACACCCAAGCTATCTCTCGCATATGCATAAGCTTCACCCTAAAAGGTGGTTCGCTTTCTTGAAACAACTATCATTATGCATGTCATGTGATGGTACAGGGATGAGGCTTTGGCCCTTGTCTCTGAAGGCCGTCATCACATACAAGGGTCACACAGTCCTTCGGCTTACTCATCCGGGCGTATTCTGACTTCATCAAGGAATGACATATTAGAACCCTTATCGGTTAATATTCTATTCCCAGGTGACATAGATTTTTCCAAACCGACTAGCCTAGACCATCAAACAAAGTTCGGTATTAGCAAACATCGTTTTTTTAGTATGATCCACACAAGATCACACTCCTATTGAATTCATATTTCATTATATTCATATTATTTTACAAGCACTCATAAAGCTTTTAATGGCCACACATACCCAGTACATGTGACATGAGTGAAACATTGCATGATGTCAACAAAGCATAACTCATATAGACTTCCTCCTATTCAAGTGGCAAAAGATGGACTTATGTGGAGAAAGATTGACATCAGCCGTCTGTGGTCACTAACGGAGGGCTGATGGTACAAGTATCCTGTTGAGTGGTATGTAAATGTACCTACTAATCATAATGATCAGTATGAAAACGTACCTTCTAATTAGCATGCTACAGGCACTTATATGTGTTGGGTGTGGTTTCTACCTTCTAATTAGCATGCTACATGCACTTATATGTGTTGGGTGTGGTTTCTATAAGTTGGGTGTGGTTTCTATAAGGCTGCAACATTGAACAATCCAATTAAGGTGCACGTCAAAACTTTATTATAACATGTAATTTAGGTGTGAAAACTTTTTAGGATTATCTAAAAATCTATTTTCATATCTTAATTATGAAAGTTTAAAATCCAAAAACAGTTAAAATCAAGTAGATCTATAAACATATGAAAATCTTGAAAATGGATGGCCTAGATAATGTGTTGCAAGATGTACTATTTTTAAGACTCGATTTTTTAGTTATATATATTCATATATCTCAATGTCTAGATGATCAATTAGAGGGTTTTTCAATATTAAAACAATCTTTTCCGATGGATTTTTGAGGTGCATATTTAATTCTGCATGTTAAGGTTGCAACCTTATAAAAACTTTTCCCATATAGGTTTTGTATAATTGTAATTTGAATTTATAGCCAAAAGTTTTTATATTAATGTAGGAATATATTATCTATTTACATCCTGTGCCCAATCTATGAGTACTTTTAGGACCTTAAATTTTGGGGTTGTAACACCTTCAACATATAGGTAAAAAAATTCCTAATTGCACTCTCTATTTACTTCAAAAATTTAATGTTTCAAGATTGAATAGAGACTGTCCAATACTTGGAGGTGAGATCCAAGTATTAAGGAATTCAAAATTTAATTTTTTTGGTCTAAAAATAATCATCTTGTAATTCTTAGGTGGTTCTCAAGTTTTGAAATTAAAAAAATAAAAATCCTACGAAAATAGGTCTTCTGGCTGAGGGATTAGGTGTACAGTATATGCTCACGTTTTATCTTTAATGCTCTTTATAAGGATTTTTTTTTTTTTGGGTAAATAAAGTGGTATGTCAATGGAGATTTGGGCCCCTACCCTTTGGTGAAAATGGAGTCAAAGACCTCACCATGGAGCTTGACATTACTACCGCCAAGGCCTCAGCCATTTTCGTATGGGGGGTTTTGAACCCTTGACATGAAAGTGTTGAGGCATGCATGATAACCCTTATAAAATACCCTTTATAAGGGTATTTTGGGCTACGGATATGCTTCTTTATGGTTAAGTTAGGGTATAATATGTTGTACAAGGTCTTCATATAATGGGATTATCAATAAAGAAGTTATATATATTTTGTACATAGACGTTATAATCATTCTCACTCATTATATATCAAATTGGATGGCTCAAGAATGTTTTTTGAAACTTTGTATCGATTCAATGACACTCTTACAACAGCCCATTTTAAAATTCAAATGACAAGAATGATTAAGATTTCTATTTAGCAAATGATAAATGATCTCTTTATAAACAATCACTTATGTAATGTTGGTTATGAGAGATTTATGACGAGAGCCCTGCCTTCTACCTTCAAGAAATGGTCTTCGCTCTTTGACATGGCAACATCAATGATGAATCATGTAAATTTTGTAGTTTTTCTTTTTGTTTTTTCCTTGAGTATTAACCTTGTTCTACTTTACTTGATCAGTGTGTTGGACATCTTGTATTTATTTTTATTTTTTTATATATATATTTTTTGGAACAATGATATAAAAGGTGGGCTTTGTATATGGTTGCCTCTTTATATTGTAGAAGTTAGGTGCTCCTCTAAAATTTATTTAGAGATGTCGTTTCGGCATCGAAAATCTTATGATGGCTTCAAAATCTTTTTTTTATCTTTAGTTAGAAAATTTAAAATTTAAAAAATGGTGCAGATCGAACAAATCAATACACACTTGAAAATTTTGAAAACAGATGGTCTAAATAACTTTTTACAAGATGTATTATTTTTTGAACTTATAATTTTTTTTTTCTTCATGTCCATTCATCTCAAGGTCGAAATGATCAGTTGGAGGGTTCTCCTATATGGGACCATTCTTCACTGTAGGATTTTTGAGATGCACATTTCCTCAACAAGGTAAGATTGCAACATTATACAAACTTTTTCCTTAACATAAAGATCATGTATTGTACATTGAGAGCCATGTATAAAAGGAAAGCAAAAATAGCTTCTGCTAAGAACATAGGCTAATCGCCTCTAAGATTGTCCTTTGTGATAGGTTGATAGAAAAGTCCCTCGAAAACAGAGCGAAAGGACAATAATGAGCCGGCTTTTCTTATTAGAAAAAGAAAATAAACTCACACATGTCTGAAAAAGTCCTCACCCTCCATCCAGTAGAGTCACACTTTAAGCCAACTCCTCTGCTACCTGATTACATTTCCTATACATTTGTTGAAATTAGTGTTTAAAAAATCGAATTGGCCTCGGATACTAGCCAAAGGCTGGTTCCGACTAACCGATAAACCGGCCGATTCAACCAGCCTAATTGAGTACGCTCCTGTCGGATAAAAAAGTGTTAAAAAAATAAAAAATCTAACAAAATATGAAAATTAATCTATAAAATATGATTAAATAAAATTAGTGGAAATGAATGAATTATTTTTGCCCAGGGACATTTTTGAAATTTGTTTTTTTAAAAAAGATGGCTCAGCTGAAAAATAAGTATTCATGGGCAAAACAATTCCAAATCTTTATCAAAATGATAAAAAATATTCAATAACGCATTGCAAACAAATCTCTAATTTTTGTTGAGATTTTATATAATTATTTTGAATTCTTTTTAAAATCCCTAATCAGATAGCCAAAATCAGAACCGACAAGTGCCTGGTTCTGATCTAACCGGCTAGTTCTGAGTTGAACGGCCGAATTTGCAAACTGATTGAAACGATACTTTCTTTCAATCCAACTCCACTAGAATCTCATCAATGAATCACCCTGAATAGTTACTCTATCACCGCTGAATTGTAACATTAAGGCCCAGTATTTGAGGGCCTCTAGTGCAACCGCATTGGCTGTGCAACACTCCAGCTTTCCGTTAAATGTCCAAATAATATTTCCTATCCAAGAATAGAGCACCATAACCTCCTATGAAGTCCCTCTTTCTAACACTAATAAAAAATACGTGTTTTTTATCCCTCTTGTGGCCGTATCCATATATGTGGCCTCTTGTTTCTTATGCTCTTGAAATAGGCAAGAAAATGTAACTTAGACTCAAGTTACCCTCTAGAAATTCATCCAAGACATTCCATAGATTGAAGCCAGCAAAATAAAGAATTCAGGATTGAGATTTAATGTAATTTATTATTGGCCCTTTTTTGGAAAGATTTATTTTCCTTTTTGGTATGTTTGATTTGTATTTTTTTTTATATTCATATTAGATGTCATCTGGATTTTCATATTGTATTTATCAGTCGGATTTTAGGGTTATAATCAATAACAGAACCGGACCGGACCGGCAAGTTCGACTCGTGAGCCAGTGAACAAGTGCCCTTGCTGGACCGGTTCAATCATTGAGCCAGAAAGGTCCATGTTTTTTGTTTTGTTATAAGAAGATGGTAGGCTTTATTGTTATATTTTAAAAACGTAAGTATAGAAGGGTACACTGAAACTTAAGGGTTAAACTTAAAGGCGGCAACATGCCCTATAGGGCTGGCCTAGATCTGGCTCTGGCCTTAAGGCCAAACCACGTTGGTACTTGCCTTAGTCTAACTGCTCGGGCCACAATTTGTAGCTCAAGCCCTACTTTAGAGCCGTGCCGACCCATTGCCAGCCCTAATTAAAATATTAAATATATAAAGAATTTAATGTTCTGTAATGGACTAATGACATGGCTTTTTTGTAGACCATTTGCGGACTATAGCGTACAAAACATTTGCAAGGACCTCAATTTATTGTCACATGTATGAACTCCATAAACAAACTGTTTTTGGAACTTTGTGTCTTTTCAATGAGACTATTCCAATCACCCGTTTTGAAATTTTAAGGGACAAGAATGATTGTAACCTCCATGTACAAAAGATAAATAGTCTTCTTGTAGACAATCCCTATATGGAAGTCACAATCATTATTGTCTACAAAGAAATTATTTATCTTTTGTACATGGAGGCCACAATCATTATTGTTCCTTAAATTTGAATATGCATGGCTGTAAGAGTATCAATAAATAGCCACAAAGTTTCAAAAAAAAAAATTCTCGGATTTTGTGATTGAAAGAAGGATTCGTGTGATCTAGCAGGAGTATATAATAATTTTTTTTCTTTTTCAAATCTTTTCCTTTTTCACGGCCTAGATCACTCACAAGTAGTCATTTTACAATATAATAACTTTAAATAAAATAAATACAATAGGATCTCAAGAACTTGAAAGCATTCAAAAACCTTTCTTTTAATAGCAAAGAAAAAACACAACCTATGCTTGGGATTAACATACATAATAAATAAATATGCAAGAAACAAAAGAGGGTGTCAGAGATTACCTCAACCGGATTTTTACACCTCATGCCGAGTCTCCTCCTTCCAATATTGTTCAAGATCTTTGATCGGTCCGTTGATTTCCCCTTCTTATGGCAAAACCCAATCAATGCACATGAATCTAGATCTAGAGCCACCTCACCTAAAGCCTCAATGTTTTAGATGAATTCAAGCCCTTTGGCTTGATGCCTATGAGAGATAGAAATCAAAGAGATAAAGAAGAAAGCTACTAGCTAATGGATGATTCGTTTGCTACCCAAATAATCACAAGCCAATCTAGCTTCTTTAGAACCCACAAGAGAGAGAGAGAGAGAGAGAGAGAGAGAGAGAGAGAGATTAACCTAGTCTAGGTGTGCCACCCAATATGGAGAGAGATAGAGGGTTAGGTTGGGGTGTGGCCCCTTAGTCTAGCTAGGGTTTGAGATAGAGAGAGGTATACTAGGTGGGGCGTTCCCCTTAGATTAGCTTGAGAGATCTTAATCTTAGAGAGAGAAGTGAGATAAGAGGTGTAGATATTATGGGAGAGGAATGATATTTTTTATAGACTTTTCATGCATCAGGGTTTGCTATAAATTGTAAAAGAAAATCTTGACCGTCGATCTAAGGAGATTTGTGGGGTAAAAGATGTGAGTCATCCATTCCTTAGATCCACCATCAAGATGCTAAAAAAAGTGCTAGAACCTTATCCTCCATTTCCTAAACCTATTCACATCAAATAAATTTAATAAGAAAAATATTTATTTACTTTATCTCACAGTAATATTCATTCCTTATTTCTCAATCAAACATTCTTGATTCTCAAGATTTTCTAAAACTACATATTTCATTCATTTATTGCAAGTAGGCTTTTCTCCACAACAAAAAAACCAACTAGCATGAGATGCCTCTCACAATATTTTAGCAAGTGGACAACTCTACATGGGTGGGACGTGCCATCCATTGTGGCCTCCCATGGGCCCCGCCCAATCCAACAAAGTTATATATGGGTCTCCATGTGTAATGGTAGATCCTACATATTTTTAAAAATAATAAAATTTGAATTTTTAAGATTTAAATCATCTTAATTTATTTAAGACCTTAAAAAATGAAATTTCTTGATTTATAAATCCAAATAACCAAATTAAAATATCAAAAGATTCATAAATATTCAAATAAACATTCTAAAAATCAAGTAATATAAAATTAATTAAATTAAATTTTAAAATTAATTAACTTAAATTTTACAATTAATTAAATTAAATTAATTTTGATTGGATTTGGATTCGAATAGGTCGAATTTAATCAACACATATGAGCATTCTACCTTCAGCTGTGGACCACGATCAACACTAGTTTTCTCAAACTAACCCTACAGTTCCCATAACCCACAGTTCCTATGATCCACAATCCATTATAGGGGCTCATAATTGGTCTGTCAAAGTCAATCAATTGGTAAAGGGATGTAATCCTAGTTTTTGGATTTCAGGTTCTCCCCTAGAGACAAACCATGATCTACTAGACCATGATGTAATCATGACTCTATGATGCATATGAGTAATCTCTTACACATGTACACGCTTCACCATCAATAGTGGATTACTATCTCAGTACGGCTATATATATATATATGTCGTGTGATGATACAACGATGAGATTTTAGTCATGTCTCTATAGACTATTCATCACACATAATGGTCACAAAGTCCCTTGGCTCCTAGCCTGGCATATTCCAACCTCATCAGGGGCTAACTTACTAAAACCTCATCGGATATATTTCTATGCCTATGTACCTTGGGTTTTTCCAACTCGACAGGCCTAGCACGTCGAGCCTAATCCTAGTATCGGCAAGTTGCATTTTTCTAGTATGGTCCACAAAAAAACTATATTGTTACTGAGTTTATGTTTTACGATATGCAATGCTCATATAAGCTCTCATAAGGCCTTTAAAGGCTACATAAAACCAACAGTGACTCACTCCAAGCCGAGGCTCTAAACAATCAAATTAGAGCCCACCTAAAAAATTTCACTAGAAGAGGTTGTTTTGATGCCCAAATATCCTCAAATTGATCATCTCGACATCAAGATGCATGGGCATGAGACAAAAATGGATTTCAAGTTTTTAAAATATTGCATCTTGTAATGTATTTTTGAACCACCAATTTTCAAATTTTCAAGTTTTCATAGATCTGCTTGATCTACGCTATTAGTGAAGCTTTAAATTTTATAATTAAAAATGAAAATACATTTTAAGGCTCTCATAAAGATTTCAAGTATTGAAAACCACATTTCTCGACACTATTTGAAGGTGCACTTTGATTGTTTAGAGCCTCGACTCTACACAAACCGCACCTTTTTCTTTTAATCTAGGGAAAGATGCAAAAAAAAAAAAAAAAAAAATTCTATAAACCAATCGTTGCCAAAACATTTTGGAGTTATTGTTTTGTTGATTTGTTTTTTTGGTTCGAATATTCAAAGTTTCTATTTTCGATTTGTTTTTTTGGTTAGAATATTCAAAGTTTCTATTTTCACATATTTTTATCCAAAAATATATGGGCTATTTTTTATGGGAAATTATGTAAAAAGACCTTTTATCTTTGGGAAATGTTTGTATAGGGTGAGGCTCTAAACAATCAAATTTAGAGCCCATCTCAAAAATTTCTCTAGAAGAGGTTGTTTTGATGCCCAAATATCTTGAAATTCATTATATCGACAACACGATCCATGGATATGAGAAAAAGATGGATTTCAAGTTTTGGAAATAGTGCATATTATAAAATTTTCACTGTTTCTTATTTTATTAGTTATTTAATTTTTTAGACATGTCCGACTAATGAGCCAGTCTAGTTCGATTGGTCCAACCATACTGGTGCCTTCACCTGTTCAGTCACCAGTCCGGTCCTAACAACATTGGTTTGCTTCAAATGATTATCTGCAAAAATATCATTTACCTTTTGTACAACGAAGTCACAATCATTCTTGTCCCTTATATTGTAAAATTGGTGGTGATAAGAATGTCATTGATTAGATACAAAATTCCAATTTTTTTTTTTTCGGACTATGTAACTCATCCCAAACCATTCAATTTGACATCTAATGAGTGAAAATAGTATGGGATTGATATACATTCTTCCAAAAATTACTCGAAGATATTACTGAAAATAGTCCCCATATATTTTTTAACTCGAAGATATTAAAAAAAAATTCTAAAATTATAAAAAATGTGGGGACGATTTATCCAATGATCAAGATCAATTATGATCACTTTGTATCAAAGGTAAATGATTTCATTGTATATTTTTCTATAAAAAAAAAAACCCTCCAACCAAATACAAAACATACTTTGCAATCCTAATAACGAAAACAGGATAGGGACATGGAGACTCGATATTTTGAGAACTCATTGAAGCTACTAAGGTGGAGGGCTGCATGCCCCACAGATCCTAGGCAGAAAGCACCACGTAAGTATTGTTGACGATACTGAAACTCAAAGTTCTTTTCATGGGAGTTTCTATTCTTTCTATGTTTTTTCGATGATATAAAGAAAACCATGATTAATTTTGTTGTTTTGTGTAATGCTTTGGAAACAAACCACTAGACACACACAAAAGGGGAAGTATTGGCAACTGGTTCTGGATTGTTGTAATTTTATGTGGATAGATTTCTTTTTCTCTTTTAAGGTTACACATAATTTTCGAAATATTGGCAGCTGGTTCTAGATTTTTGTAATTTTCTCTTTAAGGAATTGGGTCGGTATGAACCGATCTCCGGTCCAAATTGGAAATTCAGAATCCAAACAATCTCTAGACATTACTTCTTTTAGGTAGATTTATATATGAGTTCTTTGTTCATTTTTTTTCTTTTTTTTAAAGTTGTTCACTGTGTTCAGGTTTTTGAGAATTTAATCTTTTGACTTGTAGGGTATCCAGCATCATCATCACTTCTGTTAAGATGGTGTTCACTGTTGAAAAGGTGTTATTAGAAGGTCTTTAAGATTGATATTAATCATTTTCCAATTATTCTATTTCTAATCATTATAAAATGTTTTCCTTACTTTAATAAGTTGTTAATCTCATATAAATTATGAAAAATGCCAATCGAGTAGCTTACTAATCGTCCATTGTTAACAATAGACTGTTGATGAAGCATTGAACATAGTGTTTGTATGGTAATTGAAAAATAGAATACAAATTCTTCCACTTATCATAATACGGAGATTGGTCATTGTCGTGTATAGTTCTCTCATGAATGGTAGGGTCAACCTTATATCCGTCATCGCCTTGGTTGGGTGTATAAGTTATTTATGTGTTGAGGGCGTATACTAAGCTCCCTTTCGATCATTCTTTACATTTACTTCTTCGGGCAAAATATTTACTTAGGAATTTTTTTTTTTTTTTGAAAGAACTTAGGATCCATCTAATAAACTATATGATTATTTCTAAAGAAAATTTGGATTTTGAGCTCTTGAACATCTATATCGCTCCAAAAAAGGGATGGATAAAGTGCAATCTTAGGATGTCATCACAAAGCAAGAGTAATAATTGTCTAATAAATATTGAGTACATTAAAAGAATATTCAATTTGTAGGAGTACCCTAACAAACCCTTTTTCTTTTTTTTGTTTTTTTTTCTTCCTTGTATGATGTTGTTTTGTCTTTGATTTTACATTGTCATGGTTAGGGTTTTGTTGGGTGTGTGTGGCCATTAAAGGCCTTATGAGTACTAAGAAAATAAATTATATAGTAGAACATGAACTCAGTGGGTATGTGGTCCCTTGTGAACCATATTAAGCAAACGATGGTTGCTGATTGTGATGACCTAAAACTTTTGGAACAAAAAAAAAATAAAAAAAATAATGGTGTTAACAGAAATAAATACAAAATAAATAAATAAAATAATAATTATATATTAGTAATGATAATAATAATAATAATAATTTTATACCGTTAAGATATGCTATTTTTATATTAACAATAAATCAATGATATTATTGTTAATATACTTGAGGGTTCAATTTTATTTGGGTAGACCTTAAGTCCACCATCTTAAAACTTATGTTAACACTCCTCTTATCTCCTTGTAAAACACCTTGCATCGGAGGTGTTTCTTTTTTATTCGACTCTCTTAAAGCTGAAACGCGATCATAGCATACCTAAATCAAGCAACACAAACTCCATCAACGGGTTTTTCTTTCTCTCTCTCAAACAAAAACCCCATCAACGGGTTTCTCTCTCTCTCTCTAGCATGGTTAGAGTTTATGTTTAGGTAATGATACATATGTGCTTCCTTTAAAAGAAGATTGGGGATGTGAAAAAAAAATGGAAAGAGGTTGTCGATTTGGTATGCAAGGTAACTTTTGCATACACTTCTTTCAATTGCTCCTGTAAATCACAATCCTTGTTAAGTTGATTTTATATGTTTTCTTTCATTGGAAAAGATTCTTCATTCACATCGAGTCTCTGAAGAAAGTACCGAAGTTTTGTGTGGGAAGGAACTGATGCTCCCCCAATTTTGAAGTTAATGTAAGTGACTTTATTATCTTAAAAAATAATCCGTACTTTTTAAAAATGAAATGAAATAATTACTTTTGCTTATTATCATGAATTTTAGACGCGATAAATTTTATGCTCAACCGACCTCATTAATTTGAAAAATAATCTTTTTAATAAAAATTGTGATATTTTATCTATGTTAGAAATTTTAAATGCAGTAAATTTTTAGAAATGAATTTATCTATTTTTCTTGTCTATTGTTAG
>NW_006498680.1:324181-349978 GCF_000471905.2 Amborella trichopoda | reverse complement strand
TAAATTTTCAGACCATCATAAAGATTTTCAGCACTAAGACCTTATCTTTCAACGCTATTTGAGGGTACACCTTACTTTGATTGTTGAGGGCATCAGCCTTATACAAAGCACACCATTAAGTAAATTATATTTTTAATAGTCCGTTCAGCAGTAGGATTTGAACTTGAGACATAGGATTTGAACTTGAGACATACTGTTGCAATTGCCAAGACCTTGACTGGAAGAAAGGAAAGGTTTACTTGGTTTTATTTTGAGGACAATTTTATATACAAACCACAAACAATGTGTCTTGACTTGAATATGAATATTTCTTTTTTTTAGTTGTTCAATCATAGGATTTGAACCTTGGATAGAAAGTTATAATCGTGTAGTACCTTAATTAATTATGCTCAATCCCAAATCCAAAAGAGAATTTTTCCTACCCTAAAATCCGATCATCTCAACCTTGGGATACATAAAAATAGAAAATAAAAATAAAAAATATAAAAAAATAAAAAGAAGAAGAAAAGGAAAAAAAGGGGGATTTCAAGTCTTCGAAATAGTGTATTTTATAATGCATTATCTAGACAGTCAATTTTCAAGATTTTCAAATGTTCATATATTAGCTTGATTTATATTATTTTTTAAGATGTAAAATTTATATTGGGTGTGGTTTCTATAAGGTTACAACCTTAAACAATCCAATTAAGGCGCACCTCTAAATTTTATTCTAATATATAATTTTAGTGTAAAAAATTCTTAGGATTATCCAAAAATCTATTTTCATGTCTAATTATAAAATTTGAACTCCCAAAACGGTTAAAATTAAGTAGATCTATAAACATATGAAAATCTTGAAAATGAGCTGTCTAGAGTATGTGTTGCATGGTGCACTATTTCTGGGATTCAATTTTATTTATTTTTCTCATATTCATATATCTTGACAAGGAGATGATTGATTTGAGGGTTTTTCAATACTAAGACAACAGTTCCCAATGGATTTTTGGGTTGCATCTTTAATTCTACATTTTAAGGTTGCAACCTTATATAAACTTTTTCTTATTGTAATTAGAGATGAAAACAAATTTTCAGACCATCATAAATATTTTCAGCAATAAATCATATCTTTCGACGCTGTTTGAAGGTGCATCTTACTTTGATTGTGTAGGGCATCAGCCGTATAGAAACCACACCCCTAAGTAAATTATATTTTTGATAATAAGTTTAGCAGTAGGATTTGAATTATACAAACCACACCCTTAAGTAAATTATATTTTTAATAATCAGCTCAGCAGTAGGATTTGAACTTTGAGACATACTGTTGCAATTGCCAAGATCTTGACCGGATCGAGAATAGGCCAGAAATCTAAAAGAAAAGGAAAGGTTAACTTGGTTTTATTTTTAGGATAGTTTTATACACAAACAATAAACAATATTTCTTTTTTTAGTTGTTTAATCATAGGTATCGAACCTTGGACAAGAAGTTATAATCGTTTAGTACCTTAATTAATCATGCTCAATCTCAAATCCAGAAGAGAATTTTTCCTCCCCTAAAATCCGATCATCTCAACCTTGAGATACAAAAATGTAAAAGTAAAAATATATATAAAAAAAAAAATGAAAAAAAAAAAGAAGAAAAAAAGAAAGAAAGAGGGACTTCAAGTCTCCGAAATAGTAAATATATATATAAAAAAAAAAATGAAAAAAAAAAAGAGAAAAAAAAGAAAGAAAGAGGGACTTCAAGTCTCCGAAATAGTGTATCTTATAATGCATTATCTAGACCGTCAATTTTCAAGATTTTCAAATGTTCATATATCTGGTTGATCTACATTATTTTTTAAGATGTAAATTTTATAATGGGTGTGGTTCCTATAAGGTTACAACCTTACGCAATCCAATTAAGGTGCACCTCCAAATTTTGTCATAATATGTAATTTTAGTGTAAAAATTCTTAGGATTATCCGAAAATCTATTTTCATATCTACTTATAAAATTTGAACACCAAAAACGGTTAAAATTAAGTAGATATATAAACACATGAAAATCTTGAAAATGGGCGGTCTAGATAATGTGTTTTAAGGTGCACTTTTGGGACTCAATTTTATTCATTTTTTTCAAGTTCATATATCTCGACAAAGTGATGATTGATTTGAGGGTTTTTTAACATTAAGACAACCTTTTCCAATGGATTTTTGGGGTGCATCTTTAATTCTACATTTTAAGGTTGCAACCTTATAAAAGCTTTTTCTTTATTGTAATTAGAGATGAAAATAAAATTTCATACCATTATAAAGATTTTCAGCACTAAAATCATATCTTTCGATGCTATTTGAAAGTGCACCTTACTTTGTTTGTGTAGGGCATCGGCCTTAGACAAACCACACCCTTAAGTAAATTATATTTTTAATAATCAGTTCAGTGGCAATTGCCAAGACCTTGACCGGATCGAGAATAGGCCACAAATCTAAAAAGAAAGGAAAGTTTAACTTGGTTTTATTTTTAGGACAATTTTATATACAAACCACAAGCAATGTGTCTTGACTTGAATATGAATATTTCTTTTTTTTAGTTGTTCAGTCATAGGATTCGAACCTTGTTTAGTACCTTAATTAATCATGCTCAATCTCAAATCCAGAAGAAAATTTTTCCTACCCTAAAATCCAATCATCTCAACCTTGAGATACATAAAAGTAAAATAAAAATAAAAAAAATAAAAAAAGAAAACGAAAAAGAAAAAGAAAAAAAAGGGACTTCAAGTCTTCGAAAAAGGGTATCTTATAATGCTTTATCTAGACCGTCAATTTTCAAGATTTTCAAATGTTCATATGTCACCTTGATCTACATTATTTTTTAAGATGTAAATTTATAATGGGTGTGGTTTCTATATGGTTAACCTTAAACAATCCACTTAAGGCGCACCTCCAAATTTTATCATTGTATGTAATTTATGTGCAAAAAATTCTTAGGATTATCTGAAAATCTAGTTTGATGCCTAATTATGAAATTTGAACTCCAAAAACGGTTAAAATTAAGTAGATCTATAAACATATGAAAATCTTGAAAATGGGTGGTCCAGATAATGTGTTGCAAGGTACACTATTTCTTGGACTCAATTTTATTTATTCTTTCTATATTCATATATCTTGACAAGGAGATGATTGATTTGAGGGTTTTTCAACACTAAGACAACCTTTTCCAATGGATTTTTGGGGTGCATCTTTAATTCTTCATTTTAAGGTTACAACCTTATATAAACGTTTTTTTTATTGTAATTAGGGATGAAAATAAATTTTCAGACCATCATAAAGATTCTTGGCACTAAAATTATATCTTTCGACGCTATTTGAAGGTGCACCTTACTTTGATTGTTTAGGGCATCAACCTTATACAAACCACACCCTCAAGTAAATTATATTTTTAATAATCAGTTCAGTAGTAGGATTTGAACTTGAGACATACTGTTGCAATTGCCAAGACCATGACCGGATCGAGAATAGGCCAAAAATCTAAAAAAAAAGGAAATGTTAACTTGGTTTTATTTTTAGGACAATTTTATACACAAACCACAAACAATGTGTCTTGACTTGAATATGAATATTTCTGTTTTTAGTTGTTCGATCATAGGATTCGAACCTTGGACAGGAAGTTATAATCGTTTAGTACCTTAATTAATCATGCTCATTCTCAAATCCAGGGGGAATTTTTTCTACCCTAAAATCCGATCATCTCAACCTTGAGATACATAAAAGTAAAAATAAAAATAAAAAACTAAAAAAAATAAAAAGAAGAAGAAAAAGAAAAAAGAGAGACTTCAAGTCTTAGAAATAGTGTATCTTATAATGCATTATCTAGACCGTTAATTTTTAAGATTTTCAAATGTTCATATATCTGCTTGATCTATATTATTTTTTAAGATGTGAATTTTATAATGGGTGTGGTTTCTATAAGGTTACAACCTTAAAAAATCCAACTAAGGCGCACCTCCAAAAGTTATCCTAACAAGTAATTTATATGTAAATAATTCTTAGGGTCATCTGAAAATCTATTTTCATCTCTAATTATAAATTTTGAACTCCAAAAACAGTTAAAATTAAGTAGATCTATAAACATATGAAAATCTTGAAAATGGGCGGTCTAGATAATGTGTTGCAAGGTGCACTATTTCTGGGACTCAATTTTATTTATTTATTTCATATTCATATATATCTCGACAAGAGATTGATTAATTTGAAGGTTTTTCAAGACTAAGACAACTTTTTCCAATGGATTTTTGGGGTGCATCTTTAATTCTACATTTTAAGGTTGCAACCTTATATAAACTTTTTCTTTCTCATAATTAGAGATGAAAATAAATTTTCAAACCATCATAAAGATTTTCGACACTAAAATCATATCTTTCGACGCTATTTGAAGGTGCACCTTACTTTGATTATTTAAGGCATCGGTCTTATACAAACCGCACCCTTAAGAAAATTATCTTTTTAATAATTAATTCAGCAGTAGGATTTGAACTTGAGACATTGCAACATACATTTACAATGGTCAAAACCTTGACCGGATCGAGAATAGGCCAGAAATCTAAAAAGAAAGGAAAGGTTAACTTGGTTTTATTTTTAGGACAATTTTATAAACAAACCACAAACAATGTGTCTTGACTTGAATATGAAAATTTCTTTTTTTAGTTGTTCAATCATAGGATTCAAACCTTGGACAGGACGTTATAATCGTTTAGTACCTTAATTAATCATGCTCAATCTCAAATCCAGAAGATAATTTTTCCTATCCTAAAATCCGATCATCTCAACCTTGAGATACATAAACGTAAAAATAAAAAATAAAAAAAAAATAAAAAAAAGAGAAGAAGAAAAAAAAAAAGAGGGACTTCAAATCTTCGAAATAGTGTATCTTATAATCCATTATCTAGATCGTCAATTTTCAAGATTTTCAAATGTTCATATATCTGTTTGGTCTACATTATTAATTTATAATGGGTGTGGTTTCTATAAGGTTACAACCTTAAGCAATCCAATTAAGGCACACCTCCAAATTTTATCATAATATATAATTTTAGTTTAAAAAATTCTTAGGATTATCTAAAAATTGATTTTCATGTCTAATTATAAAATTTGAACTCCAAAAAAGGTTAAAATTAAGTAGATCTATAAACCTATGAAAATCTTAAAAATGGGTAGTCTAGATAATGTGTTGTAAGGTGCACTATTTTTGGGACTCAATTTTTTTTTTTTCACATTCATATATCTCGACAAGGAGATGATTGATTTGAGGGTTTTTCAACACTAAGATAACCTTTCCCAATGGATTTTTGGGGTGCATCTTTAATTCTACATTTGAAGTTTGCAACCTTATATAAACGTTTTCTTTGTTGTAATTAGGGGTGAAAATAAATTTTCAGACCATCATAAAGATTTTCGTCACTAAAACCATTATCTTTCGACCCTATCTAAAGGTGCACCTTACTTTGATTGTTTAGGGCATCAGCCTTATACAAACCACACCCTTAAGTAAATTATATTTTAATAATCAATTCAGCTGTAGGATTTTATCCTTGAGACATACTGTTGCAATTGCCAAGACCTTGACCGGATCGAGAATAGGCGAGAAATCTAAAAAGAAAGGAAAAGTTAACTTGGTTTTTTTTTTAAGACAATTTTATATACAAACCACAAACAATGTGTCTTGACTTGAATATGAATATTTCTTTTTTTAGTTGTTCAATCGTAAGATTCGAACCTTGAACAGGAAGTTATAATCGTTTAGTACTTTAATTAATCATGGTCAATCTCAAATCCATAAGATAATTTTTCCTACTTCCAAATTTTTTTGAAAACTACCTAGCATCCTAGAAATATGCAATGACCTTTTAGCCTTTTATAAATCCTCCATCAAAAAGGTATGCTAGTAAAGAAACTATAAAGTGATAAATGTCTCATGGCCAAGTTTTCTATCCTTCCCCTACAACATAAAACTTATATATTTCTTCGTATCCAACAGTCCATTCTGAATGGAGGGCTCAGATTGCCCCAATCACAATGTCATATCTCTACAGTATTTTATTTTTAATTTTTTTATAAACTATTTTAACACTAAATTTTGTAATTTCAATTCTCTATTAAACTCACACTAGCAAAAAATATAGAAACAATACTTCCAATAAAATAAGATGATGAAAATACCACTGAAAGTTTCAAAGGGTATTTTGATCATTATATTTTATCAAAAAAATATTTTTAATATTTTTTATAGGTACACTCCAATGAGAAAATTGAACGTACCAAATTTTATATTCATATAATTTGTATAAAAAAAATTAAAAATAAAATAATTTGAGATGCCGGATATAAGATAAAATGGTGTGTGGCTTTCTTGATCAAAATTGGATGGCTGGATGGTAGAGGAAGCATAGATCTTCAATGCTGTAGGGGAAATATAGAAACCTTTCCCATGTTTTATATACTGATTGTATGAGTTGCAGAACTCATCTGTGCCACCATTATCGTGTGTGTGGCCATGGGGCCTTTAAATGTGTAATTTTTATATCTCTTATAGTTTAATGCTTATCACTAAAATATGGAGGCTTCTTAAAGTGAGAAATTGCCATTGTCTAACGGTTTGAAAGTAACTACCAACTTCTCAAGATTACAGGGCTACGTTTTCTTAGAGATTTCAGGAGGAAGCCGAACGTTGGAGAACGACCTCCTCCATCCCTCTTTAAGAAGGGTTTCATGGCCATGGAGAGGTACACAGAAATTTACAGAACTCTCATAGTTCTGGTAAAAGCCTAATCTTTACGATCAATAGTCTCACGACACTGCCCCTAATCCTGGGAGTGATCCATCTATTCCCTCAAGATTTCAACATTGGTATCAGAGTGGGTTGTAGAAGTGGGGTGGGCTCATAACCTACAGATCCCAGGTTCTATGTTTCGTTTTTATTGGTATTTTATCCTGAGTTTAATTTACAATAATTTTGATATGGGCTTTGCCATTCACATATATCTTGCTGTAAATTTTTTATTCTCAATTTTGGCTCTCTACTGCTGTCGCTTGAGCTATGAATCACAATTGCATGAGTCGTAATTTTTTCCATTGTTGACGATTTTTGGTGCACAGTACCTTACTACCCCTATCTTGACGCTCATACATAGGTACTACCCCTATCTTGACGCTCATACATATTGGAAGATAACATTATTGATAATTTAACAACCTTGACGCTTTTATTGATAAATTTATTGATAAAATTATTGATTCATTGTTATTTATTCATAAATATCTTTTTTCTTTTTTTTTCATAATCCTCTACTCTTAATTCACCTTTTTGCCTACGTGATTCATGTATATCTTGTTGACTCATTGTTCTTGATTCACATATATCTTATTGATAAGGTTATTGACGCTCATACATAGATAGCCATTGTATGATTCATTGTTCCTGGGTGTAGCAAGTCGGTGACTGATAGGTAGGAGATCTCGTATATAGCGGGATAGATATTTAGCTCTTGCAGTGAATTAATATTTACCCAAGCAGAAGTTCAACGTATATT
This sequence comes from Amborella trichopoda, assembly GCF_000471905.2. The sequence continues at coordinate 342,435 of NW_006498680.1, read as the reverse complement.
TTTTTTTTTGGGAAGCCCTTTTTGAACGTTTTTTTTTTACTTTTTCATTGAATATCACAATAAAACTAACTGCAATTCAATAAATATCAGTGAATTTCAGGCCCCTTTTTTTTTCTTTGCTCTTCTTTAACTCAAAAAGAGTTCGCTCTTTTTGTTTTGGAAACCTCGTGCACATAGCAACCACTCACTTGAACCACTTGGCCAAAGTGAAGTGGTAAATCTCTCTCTAATTTTTACAATTATAATGATAAAATAAAATAAAATAAAATTAACTATAAAATGTACTATTTAATTTTAGAGAGAGAGATATAGAGTTACTACTGTAATTTTAGAGAGAGAGAGGCAAAGAGACATATAATTGCTGAAAATCAGTTGGCTTGCACCTTTCTTTCTTCCATATTTTATTACTGAAAATTAGTACATAATTTTATTGGACTATTGAAAATTGTTATGCACGCAACAACTATTCAAGTAAAGGTTGTTATATCGATTGTATGCATTTTTTTTTTTTGTGGCTTATAATTTAGGGATTTTATACATATTTTATTTACATAATAATTGTCATTGCATGTATAATGATCCTATGCTTTGGTCTCTTTAAGTTAGAAAATTTCATGATCTTGATTTTGTGAATTCATTTTTTGTGATTATGTTATGATATATTTTTTGTTGAAAAATATCAAATATCATTGTAGACTCTCTCTCGTGCTAAGACATATTCACATATTTATGAATATTTTTTACGGAATTGGATATATAAGATTTTAGATTTTTAATTTTTTTTACTAAGGGTGTCTGTACCCCATCCCCCCTGTTTTCTTTCTTCTGACTTTTTCTAAGTGATAATTGACCAAATTGCCCCCTTAAACTCTTTCTATCTCATCTTACTGGTATAAGGAAACTTAGAGAGAGAAACCGAATCCTCATGGGTGTTGATTCACCGAGTACCATCGACCATATTCATAGATATTGAATCAGTGTGGTGTAGAGCTCGGAGATAATCATAGAGAGCAGAAGCTAGTTGATGGCAATAATGAACTGCTTGCTTCATCCAGCATCTTCCCTCTCTTCAGCAACCTACTTTTTCTTCATTTGTACACCTTCAAAGATCCACGCTCCATTTCTCGTTAGGCTACATTTAGGGAGAGAAACACCAGTTTTGGAGGTTGAAAGAGGATGAATAGTGGGTGTTTGGGGTGGATTTCCAGTTTTGTGGTGACATGATGTAGAAATGGCAGTTTTTGGAGAGGCAATTCTGGTTTGTGGTTTGTGGATTGGATGGTGCTGAGGGAGGGAGGGAGGCAGAGAGCGAGCATCTGAGAGTGAATACATCTGAGAGGGAGGCCGGGAGGTTGCATCTGAGAGTGAATACAATCTGATCCAAAGGGAGAGAGCATCTGAGGCAATGTCTCTATTGTCTTCACTCGGGTCAGATTGTTTGTCCTACAACCCTGGAAGATCCTTTGATTCCGCTCTTTCAACTTGTGTCATGGAATCGTTGGAGGCAAGGCTGCCATGATAGACACTGTTTCCAACAAGTAGGAGAGATACCACTGAAGAAAAAAGTTCAGAGGAAGTCCTTTTTAGGATTTAAGTCAGTTGGAATCCAAAAACGTCATCCTTGGATAAAAAATGATTTCCACAAGTACCTCCATAGAAGAATGCATTATGTATTTTTCTTAAGTAGTTTCACTCCTACAAATGATCAATAGAAGTCTCTCAACCCGTGCTCCAAATCATGAAGCATGATCCTAAATTCCTAATTGTTTATTTTCTTATTTTTCCCATAGTCCCTTGTCTGTCAAATGCTTTTGTGACGTAACAAAGTTCCTACACCCATTTTTATGCACCAAGAGATGCAAAATAATTAAACTATACAGGGCTATGGGGGGCAAAGCTCAAAAAGGTTACAAAAAGGTCTCCGGTGTGTTTCCTGAGAGTGCTTCGTCATTAGTGAGGCTATCAGCTTCTGAATTTTCTTTTTGCCATGTATGTTGCCAAAAGGTTTAAGATTTCATATATCGATAATACCGATTGCATATGAGGTAGGAACTGTTAGAACTTAGAAATTATTGATTATTTTTGTATTGCTATTAATATTTATGGATTTTAAGTTCAAACTCTGTTTTTCTTAAATGATCCATCTCCATTTGTTTTCGACCAATTTGGTTCTTTTTCCTTTGCTGCATTTATATTTTGTGGGTAATGCAGCTTTCTAGTCTTCAGTTGGTAAACTGCATTCTATCAAAGCTTATTTTACCTTAGGTTCAACAAGTCTAAATGACAACATTACAAGGTGTTATTTCTGAATTTTTCTTTGGACAGGACCTTTACATTCATGTTGGTTGGCCTTTGTACCGAAAATATGGACATGCTTTTGAGGCAACCTTCTTCTTGTATGAAATGAATGTTTGCAATGTTTGATGAATAACTCAAAAACTTTTTCTGAGTTATCAGGCATTCAAGGTGATTGTAACTGACCCTGATTCAGTTCTAAATTCCCTCAGCCTGGAAGTCAGAGGAATTGGACCTGATGGACAGGAGGTAATGCTATGCATAACTGCCATTTTTTTCTTTTCTGTTTGTCTTTTCCGGTAGCACTACTCGCTTTAAGGTGTTCTTCTTGTAGGTTACAAGGGTGGTGCCAGCAATGACAGAAGAGGTCAAAGATGCTTTAGTAAGAAATATTCGAAAGGCGTATGACCCCACAACCATTGAAGATACGGGCGGATATCGAGATGAAATGTTTCCAATATGATGGGGTTCTTCATATTAAGGTCTGTGTTTTGTCCATGTCTGATTGAGGAGCTTCACCTTGATGGAATCTGCATCTCTATTAGTTAATTTCGTTACTTTTGAATAGGGTATTCTGAAGTGTTTTTTTAAACAAGGCATTGACTGACTCACTCTTCAATGAAGCCGGCATTTGGAGACATGAAACAATTTAAAATGGGTCATAGTTTGGTTATTATCAGTCATAATTGCTTTGAAGACTTGTAGTTTGGGCTTCATGATTTACTCAGCCATGGAATTGGAGCAACTTAGGTTGCCTGACATTTGATATTTTGAGAAGCGGTTTATCTTAAATGAATATTTGGCAAGTTTGAAAGCCCACTTAAATATGCTTATCTGGAAGTTCAAAAACTGTTCCTCTGCCCTAGAACCGCCCAAAATTTATCAATTTTGCTTTGAGCAAATTTGAGAAGTTCGTATAATCATTCAAAACCTTGCGATGTCTTATTGCAATCAATTTTAGGGTCCAAATGAGGTTCTTAAAAGACTTTTGGGGTGATTTTAAGCTTGCTAGACAACTGAAATATTGAAGATAGAAATCCAAAATATTGAATAATTAAAGATCTCCTCTTTCTTTTCATTTTCAGAGCATCTTTTGTACAACATCATTTCGTATTGGTCATTTGGTTTATTGGAGACTTGGAGTTTGTGAGTATGATTCTATGAGTATATAAAGTATGGTGTGTACTTGTGTTTTTTTTTTCTTCACTATTTTAATTATTCAAAGAAGCAAAATTTTCAGTAATTTGAACGTGTTTCATATTCATGTGCATATATGTGTATAAAAAAGGTTGTTAGAATATATGTAAATGCATAAATATACATATTTAACACATACAGGTATATATGTGCATTTGGATCGCACATATTATATGTATTATCTTGCACAGTGCTTGAGGTTCTAGGCGGCTGCCTAGGGGCCAGGTGGCCTATATACCCCCATTCCGAGAAAAAAAAAAAAAAAACACTCCCTGATTCCCCCGGCTTTTTTATTTTTGGAGCCTTGAGTAAGTCTTTCAAGATTGATGTTTTTCATTGTTGATTGTGTACTTGATTGCATGCGTTGTGCTTGTAATGCATATCATCGTGTACATTCTACCTCTATATCGAAAAGATATATAAAGGTTATGAGGTTGAAAATATGAATTTGATAAGAAGTTTGTTTTCTTGTCCGCACGCATTTCTACAGAGTGGATCGTGCCCATTCATTTCTTGCTAATTATCTCATTGAACCTGAAAGGTGTATTATTTTTAAACTGGAAATGATGAGCCACATATAGTGCCCTTGATCCGAATCTTTGGTGTAACTTTTAGATAGAGAAAAGTTCAAATGTGCTCCTATTAAAATGTGGTCCTCTTCCAAAAGTTTGTCTTAGAGATGGATTTAGAGTCCAAAGTATCACTCTAGATGCACTTTGGCATTAGACTCATGATTTGCAGCTCATAAACAGTGTATATCTGGTGATTTTTGCAGAATTAGAATTAACAGTGCAAAAGTTAAATTTTCAGTAATCTATTTTTAAGGTTCAAATTCATGCACCCTTATTTTTAGGTCCAAAATCCTTCTTTAACATGGTTTTTGCGAAGAGACTGCATTTGAGTAGGTGCGTTTGGCCGATGCACCAAAATCCTCTCCTTTTAGATACTCTTACTCCTCAAATGTGTAAAACCATGTGAGTGAAACATTATCTAATTTTAGGAATCAAAATTCATCTATCTCTGTTTTGAGTGACCTTCCATGGTATCATGGAGCAAGATCAGATTGTCTCCTTCAAGAAATTCCCCATCATGAAGTATATCTATTATAGGGGCTTATTGTATTTCCATTTGTTCTATGACCTGTATTAGCTGAAGCCGCAGGTTTCAAAAGTTGCTCTACCTTTTTGACAACAGATTTCAAGGTCAGTAATAATTAATATTAGTGTCGCTCTCCGAATCTCTCTCCCTCGATGTTACCAGATGCCTGGCCATCATTGTGCGGACTAACTCCTCACTTAACATACTATTTGTGAAAATTATCTCCACTTTATGTATCACTCCTTTTTGATGAAAAGATATCAAAGGTTAGTTCTTTCTAACTGGCACTGAATCTTATATTTGTGAATTCCTTCTTTCTTGCTCAACATTTATCCTACTTGAACTCGTTTTCCTTGAGTTTAAGACCTTCATGATTCAGAACTCATTTATTGCTGGAGCCAAAGGTTCTCGTGATTATTGGTTTATAATGCTTTGCTTTCATAGACTCATTTGATGTTCATAACGTGCCAATTAACTTCATCTCACTTGTTTCTGTATTATTTTTTGTTGTGAATATATACTAGTTCAAGTCAAACCTGGAATGAACAAGATACGGTTATTTACTCTAGATTATTTATTGGTTGAGATGTACAACAATTGATCTTCCCAATTGGAAAATTGTCTGGGCTTTAAGTTTTCTGGCCTCTTGTCGATATTATGGCTCCACTATTCTCGATGGTATTCGATGGCTCTGTGATTGCTTTGGACAGGAGCAAGGCATACATGTTCTAAATGCTGCCATCAAAGCTTCCACTGAAGCAATAGACCTACACAAGGGGAAACTTACTGTCAAGGAGGCTCCTAGAGCTGTGAGTTCCCTCATTCCAATTGTGTATTTTATAAATGTGTGTGTGTGCATGCATGCACACACGCGCACGTTCTGACTTCCAATCTTGAGCTTTTTTGGAAGTAATTTGCCTTGGGGGTTGTTTTTTTCATTCATGTAAAGTTTTGAGAAAACACATAAATGACTTGCATGTTAGCCTTCTAGCAGTTGGCCGCCGAGTGACCATGACAAAACTATAATAATATCATACAAAAATATAATTTTTGGAATATTTTTGCAAAGCTACTACTGAAATGGCCCTTTATGATTATAGGAGAGCGAGCATGATGACAAGCTTCTTGCCGAGCACATGGCGAAGCTGAGGGCTGATAATGAAGAGGTCAGCGGTGATGAGGAAACTGAAGAAGAGGAAGATATAGGGATGGGCGAGATTGATCTTGATAATGCTGGTGTGACTGAGTAGATTATAAGACACAAATCGAAAAGGAAAAATTAGCTGATTTTATTGAATTTACGTGTATAGAACAGCCCCAATTTGTGCTGCTCGTGATTAAGGTTACATTTGTTATTTTCATTGAAGTTTGCGGTGGCAGATTTATCTGCCTTGTATGGAATTTGTGATCCTGAGATTTTGTTAAGAGCTCTTCAGTTTTCGTGTCATTTGGATATTCTACATGAATTACCTATTAATTTAAGACTTATCTCAAAAAACATTTTACATATAAATTGTAGAGAGGTTTGGGATGCCATATGGAGGAACTCCCTAACATTGACTTGAGTGTAATTTTACAAATGGGAAACAGATTATTGTAAACAATTAAGACCAATTATTTACATGAAGGTCACAAACTCTCTTATGTGATATTTGGCAGCTAGGTGTATCACAAAGTTGAAAGACAAAATTTTTGGACTTTGGGATACATCTGTTGTCTAACATTACGTGTGACCAATGTGAAATTTGTGGCTAGGTGTATCACAAAGTTCAAGATGATGGCATTGAGCAGCATTTCCTGTCTAATTTGGCATCTAACATCTGATGTTAATAGTATCTGATTGTAATTTGGCTAGTTGGAAGAGCTTTTTTTTGACTTGGGAGCATTGAGCAGTAATTTCACATCGAACTGCCAAAACGTGAAGTATGACCTACTTGTACCAACTATAATACCCTTTTCCTCCGCCAAAAGCAATGTTTTTTTTGTTTTTATGGAGAGAATAATGCGTGATTAGTTTGGCAAGTCTTTCCTTCTTGCCAATTTGTGTGCCCTCTCATATGCATAGGATAGGATCTTGTAACAAGCTAAGAATCAAAATTCCAAAGATTTGAGAAGCCGTATTCCAACCACACTTAGAAATTCTAGTCCTCAAATGAAATATGCTTTAAGACTTTCCACACAATGACTCTCTCTACACCCCATGGAGACAAAAGCGAAGAATCAACCCTTGAATGTGACATGCTATCTTCTCTGATCAATCCTTGGGTCTCAAAATTCCTCACTTCAATGTTATATATATATATATATATATATAGAAAAATCTTCCCAACACACATAAGCGAAAATGAACAGTGATTTCGCTTACTTTCATCACCGTCCAAAGTTCATCACACGGTCAAGATTGTCCGATAGTGTTTTATTTTTCATTTTTTTCGACAAATCAGAATGAGATGAAATTTGGAGTGTATGTACATTTTAGTGAGGTGCACCTAATAAACATATAAAAATAATAATTCACAAACAAATTTGACCAAAATACCACTTAAACTTTTGGAGGTATTTTGGTCAATTTATTTCATGTAAAATTTTTTTTTGATATTTTTCATAGAATTGTTTATTTTTTACCAATACACGATTCAAATTTCAGATCATTCCAATTTGTAGAAAAAAAAAATGAAAAATGAAACATTACCAGACAATCGTGACCGTGCGATGAACTTTTGATGGTGATGAGGGTAGGCGAAATCACTGTTCATTTTCAACTATAGGCATTTTGTAGTATCTTCCTATATCATTCCAATTTGTAGAAAAAAAAATGAAAAATGAAACATTACCAGACAATCGTGACCGTGCAATGAACTTTTGATGGTGATGAGGGTAGGCGAAATCACTGCTCATTTTCTAACTATAGGCATTTGTTAGTATCTTCCTATATATATATATATATATATGAAAAATTATATATAGAGCCGAAGCTTTAAACAATCAAATTTTGAGCCTACCTTATTAAGATGTAGGCTCTAAACAATCAAAGTTCATAAAAAACTCAGAAAATAATATTCCAACAAAAGTTCCCATTTCTTTGTTAAAAAGTGAAAGATTAAGTTATTAAGATGGTAAGAATTTAATCTTTAATAACTTTTTTTGTTGATCACTATTCACTATGCATAATATAAATACATAATATTAGTATTATTAATATGATATAATATAATATTATAATTTATTATATTATATTATATATTTATTTATTTTATGAATACAATTTATAATATATAGTATACATTGACTATTTATTATATGTAATATATAATATATATTATATATAATATATTTATTATATTAAATGAGAGAAATGATCCTATAGGATCCTCGTGTAGGATCCCCAAAAGATTACCATTAAAGTTGGTATAGATCTTTAGAAGAGTCAAGTTCCACACTCATGTGATAACTTTTCTAGATATTTGTGCCAACTTTAATGTTGATCCTTTAAGGTCCTACACACATAGGTGGGGGAGGGTCATATGAGATCATTACTCATTAAATAAATATATAATATAACATCATGAGAGTAATGATCCTATGAGACCCTCCCACATTCATTTATGTAGGACCCCAAATAATCACCATTAAATTTGTCACAGATCTCTAGAAAAGTTATCACATGGGTGTAAGACTTGACTTTTCTAGAGATTTGTGTCAAATTTAATGGTAATTCTTTGGAGTTCTACACACATGGGTGTGGGAGGGTCTCATAAGATTATTACTCATATAATAAATAAGAGTAATGATCCTATGAGACCCTCCTACACCCATGTATGTAGGACCCCAAAGGATTAACATTAAATTTGATATTTCTAAAAAAATTATCACATGGGTGTGAGACTTGATTTTTCTAGAGATATGTGCTAAATTTAACGGTGATCCATTGGGGTCCTACACACATGTATGTGGGCGGATCTCATAGGATCATTACTCAGTAAAGAATAATATAAATATTATATACATAATATACAAATATGTTATATTATACTATATATTATATATATGATATAAATATCTCATATTATATTATATGTTATATATAATACAAATATATTAATAAAATATATTATATTATATATTATATTATATTATATATTTATATTTATATGGTTAATATCTATACGTTATCAAATACAGTATCCAGAACTTTCTTACTATTCTATCAAGTTATCAAACACAGTATCCAGAACTTATTTAAACATTTTAAAACAAAACATTAAACTTTTCAAAAAATTTAAAAATATTAAATTTTTCAAAAGATATCTTTTAAAAAAAACAAACGCGCCTCAACAGATAACCTACATCCTTTAATGTGAGATCCAACGGAGCACTACATCTAAAAGATCTAAGATTCAAATGTTGAGAGAGAGAGAGGTGATTCCTGCAGCATCACCAGGGCCTGTTGGGTTCGACGAGGTGAGGCAATACTAATCGCTCTGAAAACTAAAATTAGCAGGCCTTTGAAGTATTCCTGTAATCTCCGCTCTCCTTTTTTTTTAATATATTAGGAAAATTTATCCAAATATTCATGGGAGATGAATTATTTAACATCTTACCTATATCGTTTTTATTTAATTTTAATACCCATAAAATTACATTTGAAATGGTTGCAATTGAATAAAATGTTAAATAGCTCTCGGAAAATATTTTGTGGAAATTAGCATAAATTTCCTTTAATTCTTGTATTATCTAAAAAATGTCCAATATTTTTTATATATTACAATCATGTCGTTTTTTTCTTACATTACTTACTAAATAACCCCAATTTGGAACTTCAATTTCTGAATCGTTATGCTTCTTTATTGGATAGATAAATTGCTTCGAAACTTCAAATTTGGAACCGAAGCTTTGGTAAACAAACCTGTTCGGAGCTTCAAGACTCGAATCAATCGAATTTATTTGACGATCATAGTAATTTTATAGATTGTGAACTAAAAGCACAGAAATTACAAAGGTAACAACGAAATCAAATAACCCAGAAATAGTCAACTCTTGCAAAGAGACACCCCTCTTAGCGAGTCCATTGGGCAACATAAGCCTGAAGTGAGACTCCAAAGAACTGCGGATATCCATAATTTACAGCCAAGCTATCCTTAAATTCCAAGGTAAACATTGTTTTTTATTGCACCACTTAATGATATTTAATGAATCCCGCTACCAACCAACCAACCAAATGTGCTTCAATATGTTTATCCTTGAAAATTCTCAAACCTTACAAAAGGGAATAATTTATGTTTGATTTGCCGTTATACATCCCTACGGCCCACCATAACAAAAAACTACATTTCCATCTTAATTCCAAATTACTTCACCCACTCCTGCTAGTCCCAAGTTTCCTAAAGAGCTTTCATTAAAATTTAACTTAGCACAACTTAGCAAAGGCAGCTCCATCTACCGATCGGCCTAACCTTTGGATAAGACGAATTAATTAAGGTCCTCAGATGAAGCTAGATGTCAACTCTAGAAGCACCCCATCCCTCTTTGGTAACAAAAAAACCAACTCCATAAAATATGTAAAATTTGTTTTTTAATCCAATTTCCACTCAAAAGAGTTTCATAAAATGTTCTTCGATTTCTTTCATTACAGATTTCCCACGGAACAACCACCCTTAAGATTTTTCAAATCTTCTTCCTGACTTTGGCAATCCCGAGAAATTTAAATGTAATATCCCTGGGTCCCCTAATCAACATCATTACTAAACCCATTATGTGATAGGCCCACTACCAAATATTAGATAAAAAGGGCAGTCCAAGAACAAGTTTTGAATCAATCCAATAGAAACAAATCATTAAGCCCATCAGGCACTTGGTGTTTTGAACCATTTCACATGTATTTTTCACGAAAGGGAAGGGTAGGGCCTAAATCCCATTGATTTACCCTTTCCTTTGACGATCTTTTTCTCTAGAATAAAGGATTGGTTCGGAACTTGAAGTTCCAAACCTATCTTTCTCTCTAAGGAATAAAAAAATTAAATAGATTAATTTTTTAGTTTTAAGGTTCGAAATCAACGACGCTTAGTTTTTTCACCAAACAACTAGTTACAAACATCATAATTGATTTACAAAAATAGTTGGTTCAGAACTTGATAGTTGAGAACTGATCTTGGTCAAATAGAGAAACAACCCTGTTTTGACTTGGAGTTTTGACTCAAGGGCATTTTAGAAAAATAAAAATACACAACAACATGAGTAGAAAATACGAAACGGCAATGAAAAAAGAAAAAAGAGTAACAATCTTATAAGGCCCCCTCACACCTATGTGTGTAGGATATCAAAGGATCACTATTACATTTGATACGAATATCTAGAAAAATTATCACATAAGTGTGTGACTTGACTTTTTTAGATATCTGTGTCAAATTTAATGATGATCCTTTGATGTTCTACACACATGGGTGTGGGAGGGTCTCACAAAGTTATTTTCCAAAAAAAAAATATATAATGAAATCATTTACTTTAGGTATAAAGAGATCCTGGTTATACACAAAGTCTATAATAAATTTTCGTGAATGGTAAAGTATACTATATAAAGTGGGTAGGATTTCACATCCAAAACTTAAAAATGATTGTGACCTCCTTGATTTTCTTGAATGGTAAAGTTTATTATATAAAGTCGGTAGGATTTTACATCCAAAACTTAAAAATAATTGTGACCTCGTTGTATTTAAAATAAATGATAAGACCTCATTATATGTGCTTCACTTGTAAAAGAAAAATAATCTTTTCTTTATACTCTTTCACTCGCTTTAATGATCTCCATCTTTTTTAACTCTCTTTATCTTCCTCTCGGGGCATTTCTCCAGCCCCTTAAGCAGCAAAGGTTTATCTCTAAGATAGCCATTATAATATGTACCTCCACTAAAAAGCCAAAATGAATGGTAGTTTTTTTTTTTTGAAAAGCACCAAATTTGATTTGATCATCTTTATAGTTGAGATGAACACATTCTAAAATTTTACATCCAAAATCTATGCTTAAGATGGATTTTTTAATGGGTCCGCACATATCAAAAGAATGGACAGCCAACACACCAAATAATTTTATTTATTAAAATTTTATGAAAAATGATATTATGTCACCATGCCATTATATTATAATGAAACCACACTTCTAAAAAATCATGTTTGTTGTATTTGTATGACTTGAAATTTTTCACACACACTCTCTTCATCTCAATAATTAATCTAAAAAAAAAATATTTGCATCATTTATATGGTCGAAATGAGTCCTCTCTGACAATGAATTTAGACCATCAATTTGGTGAGTTTGAAGATTTAGGCCTTTATAAATTCAAAATGAATTTTTTTTTTTACGTTGTTAATCTAATGATAATAAAGTTATCTAAAATAATTTGGAAAGGAAAAATATTTTTTTAAGGCCTAGATCTAAGCATCTCAGTAAAATAGATGCCTTATATTAATTGGGCTAAAAAAACACTTTCTAGATTGTGTTTTCAATTTTTTTCGGTGATTGTTCATTAAAACGAAAAGAATTTATATTTTAAAATTTGGGTAAAAAAAATGACTTTAACATGATTTTTGAGAATAGTTTCATTATATTACTTTATAACCCTGGAATGAAATCCCTCTCCAAATTTTATTAATAGATTATTGATTGGATGCCGTAACGACACCTATAAAAAATTTCACTATTCTAAACCGGCTTCCAAGGAAAACAAAATTCATTATTTTAATATCTTTTTCCCTATTTTCTAAAGAATATTTTTTTCTCGTTTCCATATATTTTGATTGATTAAGCAACTCAATGGTTTCCTAAAATTGATTTCAACTTTTAAATTTTTACTAATATCTTCCGTTTGTTTTTTCCAAAAGAGCATCATGCCCCTTTATCTTTTCTCTAAAGACATTGATCTATTGACTTCTTTGTGATAAAAAATCTGGGCAAATACTCCAATTATATTGCCGCTACAGATGACTTGTTGTGGACACATCGATTTTATTGGATTGGTGTCAGGGGAAATGAAAATTATAACTTGATGTGGACACATCGATCTTAGTGGAGTGATGGAGTGATGTCATGGAAAATGGAAGGCGTGGGGTGCTACCACTGCGACATCAATCTCTTTTTTTCAATTGAAAAAAAAGTTTCAAAGGGATTTTGAAACTACGAACCCCAACCTCTTTCTCAATTCAAAGGCATTTTGAAAGTGCTTGAAGCAAAATCACATAGAATAATCCACTTTTTTAAAATATCACTTATGTGCGAGGGATTAAGTGTACAGTTTGATCCTGCATGGGACATGACAAGCACGTTATTTATCTTTTGGATGTTGAGTCAAATAATACCGTGTGGTCCCTTGTCTATCCAACATATATATCTAAGATGGATGCTCAAAATTGTTACATCCACTAATAGTTAATATGGATGGTGAAGAAAGGAATTAGAAAAAACCACTTTTTATATTTTTTTTAAAAAAGAATTTCCAAATTTATATCATTGTTGAGGTTGAGATTATTGATCTCTAAAATTTTGGATCTAAAATACATGTTCGAGAAGAAAATAGTTTTGAGTTAGGACGACTCTCCACCACACACTTGGTATCTTTTCGGGCATTATTGGGTGTACCGTCCGCAAATTCTACCCCTTCCTTTTCGCGAGAGAGAGAGAGAGAGAGCAAATTACATACACGCAACGAAATTGCGCACCATGCATTACATGTAAATCCACCATTTTTTAATGAAATTGATCTGATGGGTGATTAAAGGTGATGTGAAATTTCTCATGTTAAAGCCGTCTCCAACCATGCTTATTGGGTAGCAGAGCAATGTTGATGGTGGATCGTTGTTGGACTCTTTTCTTAATGGGGTTGGCATGTTTGGTTCGTGTGAGAATATTTCTCGAGCAATAATTTTACATAAAAAAATTCTGTCATGTGATTAACTGTAGAAATATTTTCACACCAATCGACTCTCAATTGGTGTGAAAAGATGCACCAAGACCAATTGATGTAAAAACATTCTCATACCTAACTACATGAGAAAATTCTAAATGGGGTGCTTGCCTCAATAACCATTGCAATTGTGGGTAAGTGCATGGTGTCATATAAACCCCTTGCTGAGGATCCATGGTTGTATAATTTTAACTACAGTGAAATAACAACATGCTCTAGACCTTAGTGCTTGTCCTGTGCGCCCTTTCCTCTTGTGTGGCTTGTGGAGGACTGGTTTAGCCTTAAAGGGTGGAACTTACCTTGGAGTAGCAAGGGTTAGCTAGTAAAAGATTTTCCTTCAAGAAACAACCATACCGCTGATTTTTACGTTGGTGTTTTTGTTTTGAAAAAATACTAAGTTTTATTTTTAGATTATATTTTTTAATTTATTTTATTTTTCAAAATGTTCAATATTGTCTTATTTGTAGAGAGATGGATTGGAGAATGTTACGCTTATATATGAGATTACCCTTTTTCGCAACTAAAGGGAGATAAGGCCCATGCCGAGCACATGGAGCGTGCGATACATGTTTGTGTGCATAACGATACTTGAGGTGCATCTTGCCCTTTCCTAAGCATCGATACTAATGTGCCCTTTGCCAACGCACGTGTGTGTTAGGCTCGTGGCTTGCAGTATTTTTGCATTGTGCGGCACTCATAAGGGTAGTGACCAAGGGGAGTGAGGGTCCTCTTTTTTAATTTACCGTGAGATGCCCCTATAAAGTCATTTTGATAATTTGATATAAGAGTTTATAAGGGCATTTTGGAAATTATTGTGAGACATCCCAATTTAGATATGAGTTCGGTTTGTATAGAGCCTACGCTCTAAACAATCAAATTAGAGCCTACCTTCAAATAGTGTGGAGAAATGTGGTTTTAATATTGGAAATCTTTGTGATACCCTCAAAATACATTTTCATCTTTATTTATAAAGATTAAAGCTTTAAAAAATAGTGCAGATGTACAAATCTATAATGGAAAACATTTATATACGGATGCAACTTTATAATGTAGAACTACGGATGCACCTCAAAAATCCATCGGAAAAGGTAGTTTTTATTGACATGTATGGCTATCAGGCTTTACGTGTCTAAGCTTACATTTGTGGGAAATTCAATATATGCAATGGTCATATAGTCCAACGTCTATATAATCGTAACCCCTCGTCCAACGGTCATATCAATATGAACGTAACTCTTCAGAAACCCGTTGCAGATGAGGGAACCCTTTCGTTTATCAGAGACCCGTTGGAGAAATACAACGATCTCGTGCTTCATCAATTTTTCGCTAACAGTTTTAATGCTGAAAAACCCTTTGATTGATCATCTCGAGATCGAGATGTATGACCATGAAAAATAAAAAGATTTAAAGTCTCAGAAATAGTGCATTTTACAACATATTATCTACACCGTCCATTTTCAAGATTTTCATATGTTTATAGATCTACTCGATTTTATCTATTTTTGAATTTTCAAATTTTATAATTAGATATAAAAATAGATTTTGAGAAAATCCTAAGAACATTTTACATCAAAATTATATACCATGATAAAATTTGAAGGTGTATCTTGCCTCTATAGCTATGGATGCATTCATGTGCTAACTGCACCCATCTATTAAACTTGAAAATCTTGAAAATTGACGGTCAAAAAATGTGTTACAAAATACACTATTTTCAAAACTTGAAATCCATTTTTTTATCATGTCCATACATCTTCATGTAGAGATGATCAATTTGAGGATATTTGGACATCAAAACAACCTCGATTATTGAAATTTTTGAGGTAGTTATTGAAATTTTTTAGGTATTTAGCATGGTGGAACTTTCACCTGTGCACCATGCACTGTTTGGTTGCACGGATAAGTGTGAAACACGCTGAGAAACGATCCTAGGCGTATGGCCAGTTTGGCTGCAACAGTTCAACATTGGGAAGCCGTAAAGCCTCCATTCATCAGTGTGACGGTCGCGTATCTAGTTTCATGTTAGGAATAAGTTTATATAAGGTTGCAACCTTTTAAATGTAGGATTACATATGCACCTAAAAATCCATCGGAAAAAGGTTATTTTAATGTTGAAAAACTTTCTAATTAATCATCTCGATATCGAGATATATGAATTTGAAAAAAAAAAAAGATTTTGCAGCTCAGAATTAGTGCATCTTGCTACACATTGTCTAGACCATCTATTTTCAAGATTTTCATATGCTTATAGATCTACTTGATTTTAACCATTTCTGGATTCGAAAATTTTATTGTAAGAAATGAAAATAGATTTTGAGATAATCCTAATAATTTTGTACATCAAATTTACATGTTACAATAAAATTTGGAAGTGCACCATAATTGGATTGTTTAAGGTTGCAACCTTATAAAAACTACACCCTTCATGTTAAGTTGCAACTGATGGGCTGTTTTATGACGGTTAAGGTTGGGAATCAAAGAGCCACAATTCAATGTCATTTAACTGCATTTAATGATCACATTGGGTGAAGTTGTAATTGCATTGTCTCTCTCTATATCATCATGATCATCATTACCAAAGCTTTTTTTTAACTAACTGAGTTCGATAACATGAATCTTGGTCCGCCATTCCTGTCATTTTGCTCTACTAAGAACCATACCCTCAGTGAGGTCATATATCGTCACTTTCTCTCTCTATATACATAATATGAATTTCTTTTTTGGAAGTTGAATTTTGAATATTGTTTTCAGGCCCACCACTTTCATGTGCTATTTTTCTCTTATTAGAGAAAGACAACTGTAGTACTCTAGATCTTGATGTATTTGTGCATTTGAACAATCCAAAATAATGTTCAATCTTTTGTTTTTTATGTATAACAAGAAAAAATTTACTTGGAGAACTTAAATATATATTGATTCTTATTAGTAAAGGGCAAATATTATTTTTGATAGTAAAGTTTGTACTTAGAAACAAGAAGACCGTTGATTCCACTCATTACCTTCCTAAATCTTTTTGTGTGATCATTATTTTATGCCCCATTTTACTCACCATTTTCAAAATTTTTGTTTTCTAATATATACTAACAACGAACTAAGTTGGTTTGAAAGATTTAGGGTTAAACAAACCCACCACTTTTTTTTTTTTAAAGAATTTATAAAAAATGTATCTTAATTTTTGATTTATTAGAAAAAAAACTCGTATTTTTCTAAACCTCATCTATACATTTTTTCTTCATTTTTCACGAATTTAGATCAAAATGGTTTTCACGGTAGTCGGTTATAGTCGTATAACCGTGAAGGCATCACGGTAGGATGTTTTGAGACATTTCGGTACTCAAACTACCATGACGACCATGAAAAATATCACAATACTTAACGTGTCTTGATGGTTTTCAATTTTAAAATGGTATCCGAACTACCGTGATGATCTTCAATTCTATTTCACTAGCAATTCCTCGTTGGAGCCACTCTTACTCCCATGAGAGCACACGAGACAAGTGAAAGACAACCATAAATCAAAGTACAAAAGATGGGCTAGAGAGAAGAGGAACCTATGTGTGTAGGTGTGACGAAGAAGGGTAGCTGATGCTTGGAGAGATGACGAAGCTTTCCATTTCTGCCTGTTTTTAGTCTGATCTCTCTACCATCTACTTGTTTTTGAGTCCCAAGGTTCTTTCTCCTTTGATATTCTCTCCCATTGTGTTTTTTATTAGCAAGCCTTTTCTAGATAGAGAAAGGGCAGCAACAGGGGCAAGATAAAGGAGAACTTGCACGCCAATGCCGTCACAATATTTTGGGTGTCGTTATAGAATTATAGACCACTACAATACTTTGTGTTGTGATACTTCTTATAGTCATCACATGTAATACTTCAAAACATCATGATCATCATAACATTGAGCTTACCATGATGCCTTTCACGATTAAATGACTACTGTAAAAATTATTTTGGTCTAAATAACATAAAAAATTCTGTTTTTTTAATTCATCGGACCAATTAGTGCAAGACCACTTTGGGTTAGTGATTTAATAATTGGGGAGAGAGAGGTAGGTAGGTGACCATACTCACCGGCTTCTAAGAAAGAAGAATTAAATTAGTGTTGAGATAGAGAGGTTAGCTGTTGATGTAATATGAGAAGGTGAAGGTCAGTTGGGCTTTGCTATTTTGGTACGTCGGATGATCCAGTACATTTCTTTATCTTTCATCACTTTTATGCCAATGGAGCCATTGACTTGTATTCCACGTTGCATTAAATAAAGGAGAAGGGTTTGATACCTCGGCCCCACCTCATTAACTCATCGAATATTGCAATTTGAGCATAGGAAAAATGTTTTAAAAATAATGTACACTGTAACAAATTATTTAGGCCGTCCATTTTGTCTTAAAAGTAAGTGTTTAATGATCACAAATTCCATATCATTTTTTGAGTTTTAAATTTTATTTTCGGAATTAAAAATTAATTTTAGAGTCATAATGGAGATTTCTATTGTTGAAAGTATTTTCTGAATAAGGATTTGACGTGACGTTTTATTCTGTTTTCATAAAACCTAGGCCTTATAGAAACTTCATCTTTAAATAAAATCACTTATAAAATAATCACAGTCAAGAAACAATGTCTTACTTGGCTGGCCGTGGCGGATGGGTGTTGTTTTGGAAATGCAAAAAACATATTCTACTCCCTCAGGAGTATACTGTCCATTACTTCATCG
>NW_006498680.1:270275-290056 GCF_000471905.2 Amborella trichopoda | reverse complement strand
TAGTTAGGTTAGGTTAGTAGTAGGTAATTATTACTAATTATACGTACGTAGTAGTAGTAATAATAGTAAGTAAACTAATACGTATATATAGTAAAATATTCCAACACTTAACTACATGAGAGAATTTTTTCATGTGAAAATATTTTTTAGAGAACAATGTCACCCAAACCAAAAGTGACCCCAAATCCCTACCCATTTTTGAATCTTTAAATTTCTTCTTTCGGGATACTCCATCTTAAATGCTAAGAAATATCATGTATGAATAGCCAATTTTATGATTTATATTATGACACACATGTATTCTTGAATTACAACACTCGTATCATTTTTACCTAGACGCTAGTATCACAAGGGAAGGAAAGGCAAACTCGTGTGAATTAGAACAGCACGAGATCAAAGTTAAAATTAACAAAAATTTTATTTAAAATTATTGAAATTTTCAGGTATTTCATTTGAACAAAATAGGGCATTAAAATTAAGACCAAAATTGTAGGGTATACAATTGAATGACCTTTAGTTAGAGATGAGGACAATCAAATACATAAGGAACATGAAAAATTATGGATACCCTGTACCCTATTTTCTAGGTATTCCCCCACCTAAATACTTTTCAAATTATATTATTAATTTTAATAATGTTTATTCTTACATCCATCTCCAAATAAAAGAGTTGTTTTTTTTTTTAAACTAAAATACTCCCCCATTTTAACCTACGTTTCTCTCCTAAAATATACCGATCCGACATAATGATGTGTCATCTTTGTGTCAAACCAACTTGTGATCTTCAAAATGTGCTAGTCTGCGCACAATGTGGGTAGCAAAATGTATTGGCCTATTAAATTTGTGCTAGACCGATTTCTATTCTATTGCTCAAAATGTCTTTTGATATACAAGTTGTGTTAGTCTCGTGACATTTTTATGTCGGATTGGTTGAGAGAGAGAATATAAAAAGGCAAGTCAAGGTACTTTTGTTTAAAAAAATCAACTTTTTTACTTAGACTAGGCTACAAAAATGAATATTATTCGGATTAGCAGTGTGATTTAAAATGTATGAGGAGTGTCAGATTTGCTTAAGAGCTTTCTTTAGTTTCGTAAAAAATCGTAGTTGGTTGCTTTAGTTAATTTGGAGGAAGCGTTAGAGTGTTTCAAAAAAAGTTATATAAATAAAATATATAAAAATAACAAAAATTTCAAAATAAAAATAATTAAAAAATAAGAATTTTGTGATTTAATCGATACAGCCCGAGGAATGCACGACTCTTGCAGAAAATAATATCTTTGGGAAGTTGGAAAAATGGATGTGGCTGTTTCTGTCATTTTTTAAAGGGTGCGATTTTTATGAGGTTGCAACCATAAACAATCCATTTAAGGTGCACTTTTAAATTTGATCATAATATATAATTTTGATGTAAAATATTTTTAAGTTTATCTCAAAATCTATTTTTATATTTAATTATAAAATTTGAAACTTCAAAAATGATTAAAATCAAGTAGATTTATAAATATATGAAAATCTTGAAAATAGATCATCCATATAATATGTTGTAAAATGCTCATTTTTTGAGACTCCAAATATTTTTTTATAGTCATCAAGGTCAATTAAAGGGTTTTTTAATATTAAAACAACTTTTTTCGATAGATTTATGAGATGCATCCGTAGCTATACATTTTAAGATTGCAGCCTTATATAAACTTTTCCCTTTTTTAAATCAATAATAGATACTATATAGTAGAAATGATAAGATATTATTCCAAATTTTCTTGGCCACGCTACACGAGATCCCACTGTTAATACATGCACTTCCTGACTCTCCATGGAAGGACCTTCTCTCACATTATAGAGAGAGAATATAATCTGTTGCATGTGGAGGTATTTTCTGTTTTGTATGTATTTTCCTCTAAAATTTGAAGCACTACATTTATTGCCTATCTCATAGTTCTTCAATTCCTAACAGTTTTAATCGATTGGGTTTGAATGAGGGTCAGTTATTAACAGTTATCTCATAGTTCTTCAATTCCTAACGGTTTTAATCGATTGGGTTTAAATGAGGGTCAGTTATTAACAGTTCTTTACTGCTGTTTCAGCCACCCATAAATCCTATTTATTCCGATTGCAACTCTGCAACTTGTGAACAGTAAAGTAGTTTTCTTATGATAATACAAATATATGTCCTTGATGAATTTCGTTATTTTTCTTGCCTGGCCTAATTAGTTACTTTTTTGGACTATTTCTTCTGCAACTAGTACGCACAAACTAGGTTTAATTCATTGGTTTGTTACAGGTCCCCTGTTTCTTTATCAGTTGAGAATATTGAATGGGGCTTTATCAGGTTAAGTTTTGATAAATGAATTGAATTACTAGTTTTACATTAATATTTTTTAGGGTAAGAAAAGCATGCAAATATTGGATATATTTATATCTCCCTCTATCATAGAGCAGCTTCCTGGAATTCAAATAGAATTTAAAATAATCGCTGCTAAACCTTTGTGCTTGATTATTCCTTTGTTGTTGTTAATGTATCATTGGTTATCAATGCCAACCAATGCTGTTTTTTATGGTTTACTTCCTTGAAAATTTAATGGTTTGGAGATAGGTGCAACATATACTCGTTGAAATTCTTCGAGACCCAGTTGGGGCAAATTTTAGAAGTTTATTTTTCTTGATTTGGCGTCTTATGCTCATGCTGTCACCTCTTCGTCTTCAGTCCCTAGCTTCCAAGTCAGCTTTCATGCTTATTTCCTTCAATAATGGAAAAAAAGAGAAAAAAGAAGTAGAATGAGTCTTCTCACATTGGAGGATTTCCTTCAGACATATTCCTAGACTTGCTGATGGGGTTGTTAACCTTTGTATGACTTCTTATTGGAGGAGTCATGCTTCTTGCTTTTAACTTGGATTGTGGTTGAAGTTTAAGGTATTAAATTCCAATTATCAAAACAAAAGGATGGGTATTAGTATTATGGTCTAATTTGTTGCTGCTGACCAACTATTGATCGTGTTTCAAAGTTGGTTTATGATGATTCGGTTTGCCCCATCAAATCCAAGTCTTTATATTTATTATTCTTTTTAACACGACTCATATTATGCGAAGTTTGCTGGAAACGAAAAATCCTTTTAGCTAATGGGAATTGTGGTTATGTTATCGCTATGTTTACCACAAATGTGCAGTTTGCTTCTTTAGTTAACAAAAGAGCTCATTCTTCTTTTTAGATGGAATACTTTTTATGGAATCCCAATAACCTCTTTTCTTTTCTGTATTATCTAATTATGAAACTCCTCAGATTCAATTTCACTGAATTTGACAAGAACGCAAACTGCTTTTCCTTCTTCCTGATGAATTTTATGATTTCTATCAGGTGTGTTACCCATTGTTAACCATCTTAGATAAATGGATTAAGAATGCCTAATGAATCCCAAAACTCAGTCGTGAGTTTTAAGCCACATAAGATGGATGGCTGTGCTGTCATGTCTATACACCTTTTTCCATGCAAAAGCCGTCATGTCTTTCTACTTTTCCATGAACAAGACCCTCTCCTAAAGAAAATGTTAATCGCATTTGTGATTTTCCTGCCATCCCACCATATTAAAAGCATGGTATTTATGCATATGGGTATTATTGACTTTTTTGTAGTTATTAGCTAACATTGTTCTCTGTGGCCGAGTTAATTTTGTAACAGATTGGTTGATTGTAACTGGAATTCCAGATTGTCACTAAGAAGTTCTGTAGTGTATACATTCTCTTCATGGTCTTGGTGAAGGATATCATGCATTGAAGGGTGTCCTGGTGTATGCAATAGTCCAATGGATGAGACGAAGGGAATGTGTGCCACTGTCCCTTGGACTACTCATAAACCATTGGATCATCGCAGCCCAATGAACTGATGTATAGTGGTTGGAAGAGATCGGACTCATCAGAATCGGACATGAAGCAGATGCTGGGTCCTACTCTCTCTGCACTACGTTCTAGCACTTCATTGGATGGTAATGATAACAATTGGCTCTGGTTTTCTGGCATCTATCTGATTATATTATAATTTTCCATATATTTGAAGCATTCAGCATAATTAGATCAAAGGCTTATATGTTTGAAGAGCTTAGCTCCTCTCTTTCACATAATGAGGCTAGGTTCACTCAAAACAATATTGGCTTCAATACCAGGCTGCCAATGTTGGCTTAAGTATCTAGTGTTAGGCCACTGAAACCAACTATAAAAAGGCAGAGTTTGCTCAAACTGGCTCATAAGGCCCTTGAAGTATGGAGAGACGAAGGCAATGTCATTCCAGACAACTTGGGGAGAAAGGATACTTCAAAATGCACCCATTTTGACAATCTTGTTGTAGAAAGGGCCATTATTGATTTTGGAAATATTGGTATTCAACTTTCAAAATCGACCCAATGGCTGGTCCAAGCCTGGATAACGGAGGAGGGTTGTGTTGGGTAGGCAGCCAGCGAAAAACTTTGCCACATCTTTTCATGAATCCTAAACCTACAATAACGCAACAAGATTTGTGTAACCGCCCCTAAATAGTTGTGATAAGGCTCAGGTGATGATGATGATGAACCTTCAAAATAGATCCAATGTATAAGTCCTTCATGTGAACTATATCAGTGGCACCTTATTTTAAGGTTGCTAGGAAATCATGCTTGCTGCTATATGATGGATGATGGATGAACCTCATAATATCATTTATGTTATTCTGTTTGAGATGGATTTGGTAACTCTAAATTTTTCTTATGTTGACAGCTGTTACATCGCACTCTTTGTAAAATTTCAGTGTTTTTAATGCTATGAATAGTCAACCTTGGGCAAGTTAAGCTTATTATATTTGTTAGGTGTAGTTATTCATATAAGTTCCATTGGCATAAAAAGGATATTGGCTTGGGCTTTCTTTTGGTATGAGTTTCAACATATGCATAAAAGTTTCCGTAACTTGTTAGTTTTTTCATGTGAAATTGGCACAGCTTTTTAAATGATATATGCAGCTTAAAGTAAACAGTAAATTCTCACTCTTTTAGTCTCTAAAAAATATGTGCTTTTGGTTCTGTGTAGGTTCTCATTCTCCAAGATGTCATATTCAGGTTCCATTTCGCAGATCAATGCCAGGATCTTATGTTACTCGACTGGACTGCATGGTTGATTTAGAGCTGCCAAAAGCAATTAGAAATGGAAAACATTTTGTACAGGCAAGTTTCTTCCAACCAATAGTTGATTCATGTTTCTTTTTATGTTAATGCTATCATACAAAAGCACATCTGCAATACATCCAATTTCTGGAAACAACAATTTTGGAAAATGGTCTTAGTTAAACTAGAGAGGAACACACAGATCATCATGTCCTTGTCTCTAATTACTTGATGTTGACTTGTTCAAATTTGGCTTGCTTTTGGAGTTCTAATAGGTACTTTGTGATAAAGGGCAAATATTGATTTTTTCTTTATGGTTTTATTATTCTATTAGTGGTAATTTTTCTGGAAATAACAACATATATTAGTATTTTCCTTATTTTAATGGGAAATAATCTTAGATATTTTAATGATGATTGTTTATTGTCATGTAGAAAGCTAGTTCAAATGCATATGTAAGTAGATATCTTTCTTTGTACTAGTGAAGCCAAGATAAATATGTCCTCACTTGTCAGCCAATATAAATACTTGACTAAATGTGTGAATATTTGTGTGGGGGCTATAGTCTGTAGAAGATGGAGATCCTCTGCTCACGGTGTGACAAAATTAAGGGTTGTAATTTATTTTAGTTTCATCAAGTCCTTGACATGTACAAGTAATTTTAGCTCAACCAAAAGGAAAATTATTTCATCCCATTTCTGAAACAAGCTTTACGAACTGCTATGGCATAGCTTCAATGCTCCATCCCTATAATGCAACCAAATTCCATTCTCACGTCTCCCATAGAAAAAAACAAAGAATATTTATTTAGTTGTTATTTTACACAGTATTTGATGATATCCATCTCATAATTTAAAATCCTTGTGTGTTAATTCCAACAGTGGAGTCACTAGCAAAGCACCCCTTCACCTTTTAGTTCATTGCCTTTTCGGAGATGATGGCATTTCTTCCTTTGATCTAATTTTCTGTTTAGTTTTCTCTAGAGGTTAATGAGATCATGTTCACAAGTTCCCAATTAATTTTACCTGCAGTCCAGTTGCATCACGAAGAAACTTCTTTCATAAGAATATGTATAATACTAGGAGCAATTCACTTGATAAGCTAGAAGGCTTTCATGGATAGGTATGCAGAGAACAGAGGGATCAGTATGAAGGGAACAGAGAAAGAGAGAGAGAGAGATACGAGCACTATTAGTTTGAGTTTTCAACTCTTTGATCCAGTAGTAGTTCAAAGTACTAACAATTAGCGGACATTTTCTTTGTTGAACTTTCGAGAAATTATTAAATGACCATTCAGATCAACCGAATTTCATGGTCTGTTGGTTGGTGGATAACAATTGTAATAGTTAGGCTCGCTGATACAGTCAACAATTATATTGCAATATTCAATACACCTTGGCAATTGCACTGCTCTTTGCTTTGCCATATATGCTTTCTCAAATTAAAACCACGTTTCCTACGCAATAGTTTCTGTTCAATCTCTCTCTCTCTCTCTCTCTCTCTCTCTCTCTCTCTCTATAAATACTAGATTTCCATTCATTTGATTTGTAATCAACCCATCGCAAAAAATGACAGGTGAAAGCCATTCGGAGGAGAAGAGCTTATTTGCAGACAGACACTTATGTCCTAATGGAACCAGGCAAAAGCGAGGAATTTGTATCAGAGGATGAATTAAAGACAAGACTGAAAGCTTGGCTTGAGAACTGGCCTGGCGAAGAGTTACCACCTGATCTTGCAAGATTCAAAGACATCGATGATGCTGTGTCCCACTTGGTTAAGTCAGTTTGCGAACTTGAGATTGATGGAGATGTTGGTTCCATACAGTGGTATGAAGTTCGACTCGAATGAGTATTAGCTTGCCTTGGAAAATTGTGAAATCTCTCTCTCTCTCTCTATATATACATCTCTCTCTCTCTTCCTACGCTCTTTAAATTGTTATCTACCATGAC
The DNA here is from genome assembly GCF_000471905.2 of Amborella trichopoda. Next base: position 282,986 of record NW_006498680.1, on the reverse strand, counting down.
ATTCTATGTATATGGTATTGAATGTTGTCTCTGACCTGTCACAGAAACCACCTCCCTCCCCCCCTCCCCCACCTCCTCTTCTCTCTCTCTCTCACAAAATTGGCATGATGTATACATGTTACATTCTACGAATGTAGTATTGAATGCCCAGATTTTTTGCTTCTTGGATTCTGATACGTGGTGTCTCATCTGAGCTATTGAAATTTCTCTCTTTCTTTCTTTCTTTTCTTTTTCCTCTCTCTCTCTCTCTCTCCTTAAAACTGTGAAATTGTCATGAAGTAAATGCATCTCTGTCGCGATCTATGAATATGGTCTGTTTTCATGTGTCTGACCTGTGTTGAGTGTTGACAACCTCCCCATACCACCCACAACCAACTCTCTGTCTCTCTCTATAAATTGTGAAACTGTCATCTAATATTTCTTTAAGTGATGGCATACTGTTGAGTATATGCCATTGAACGTGTTCTCAGTTTTCAGGTGTTGGACAGTTGGAATTTGATCAGTGGTATCTGAACTCTCTGAACTCTGTCATCTCTCTCTCTCTCTACACAAAACATTTTAGCCATTTAGCAATTTTCAGCATGTTCCTTGGACCTGGGCTACTATCACAAGCGACGAAAATTGACTTGTGTTTCTTATATTACGGAGCAAATCCTTTTTTTTTTTTTGTCTCCCATAGAATTTCTTCTGAACTGCAAAGCATTGTATTTGCCAATATTAAAATACAAAAACAATTGAGGAGAAATTTCAATAAGTAAAATAATTCTGATAATTATGAAGAGTAAACAGAGCATGGAAAGGCATGTGGTTTTCAGTGACAGAACCCCAAAACACGATTTCAGAATCAAATCGGCAACAGCCCCACATCCTTGAAGCTCGATTCCAGAATCTGTGCAGAATACAATATAAACCAACATCAGCATGCATAAGAACTAACCAACATAAGCAGTTAAGCACAACAAGAAAACTCTCTCTCTCTCTCCCTCTCTATCACAAAAATTAAAAGAGAGAGTAGTTGATGATGCCTTTGAAGCATTTGTTGTCGGAGGTAAGATGATCCCGTGCTTTCTGTTTCTCGCCAGTAACCCTTTCGACACAGGGGAGACCATCAGATCTGTTGGGCTCCTGTACCTAGAGAGAGATAGAGAGAGATCAGACAATGGCAAAAGCAAGATAATAGAAAAGGCTCTGCTTCAATGCTCTATGCATGATGGTCCAATATCCTGCTGGGTTTTTGAGAGAAGTGCATATACACCATCATCAATAGAGAATTTGCAAATAATCTCTCTCTAAAACCTAGATCTCTCTCTCTCTAGAACCTAGCCACCCTTGCTTTGTGACTGTTGCCCTACATGTGACTCGCTAGAATTCTGGAGAGAGAATTTTAGTACGGCTCAAAAATACCACCTCTTTTCCCTCTCAAGGAATCAAATAATTGATAAGATTCTGCAAATTTCGAGTTTCTCTTTAGAGCTCACCTCTCCGGAAATCTGAAAGTCCTCTGTTTTGGCACTTCAGCAAGGATTGGTGGGCTATTGTTTCTTCCATCTTCGATGGGAATTCGAATTATGCGGTGGTCCTGTGGAGTGACATCCTTCTCGACTGCCATTGTAGGCAGTGTTGGTGTTTGTGTTGTCTCTGAACTGGGACATATTTCTGGGTCCGTTGTAAGGTCTTTCTCCATTGGAAAATTTGAAGAGAGAGATGTGATTTGGGTGAGAGGAGAATTGGAAGTTCTGAGAGAGAGATGTAAATTGGGGAGCGACGAGACAAGAGAGAAACAGGGTGTTGGGCCTGTGAATGAGGGGTTTAAAAAAATCGAAATGTAGGGTTAGACGAGAGACGTTGGAAAGGGAATGAGTGATAGAGAGAGTATCTTTTTTTTCTCTAACGGTAACAATTATTTGTTGTTTGCTTTTTTGCCAAAGAGCATATTCTATACTCCCTGGGGAGGATAGTGCGCATATGTTATCGAGATAATTTCTCTGCCAACCTTACATTATTGAAGTAAGGTGCGCCTCAAGACTATGCCGAAAATGCCGTTTCGGTACCACAAAACCTTGAAATGATATGAAGATTTTCTGTTGCCTCAATAATGAAATTCGAAGTTCCATAAATAGTGACGATCAAACAAATCTATAAACATTTGAAAATCATGAAAATGAAAGGAACAGATAATGTATTAGAAGATGAAACAAGAAAGCCTGTAATTTCCTTGACATTCTAGTTGGGTGGACGATGAGAGTTCTAGAGAGAAAGAAAGTGGCAATGGGATGACTTGACAATAGCAAAAAATGGTGGTTTATAGTAAAATATAGAGAATGGGGCGAGCAAAAAAGAGCAACAATTTATTGTTGGAGAGAGAAATATAGAGAACCAGAGAGAGAGAGACTCATAGTAGTGGGTGGCTGAAAATTAGCAAAAATACTGGTTTATCATAGAGAACCAGTGGCCAAAACGAGATATTTTGGACTGATCTCAGTAATGGGGTGGCCAAAAAATTGAATACAAGTAGCGGAGTGTATTGGTGGTGATGGAGGTCGGAGGTTTTAATCCTAGACGAAGAGAGGGTGATATGATTCTAGAGAGAGAGAGAGAGAGAGTGAGGTTATAGAGAAAGAGGGGGCGCTATGATTCTAGAAAGAGAGTGTGGTTTTAGAGAAAGAGGGATGTTAAGATGAAAAAGAAAAAGAAAAAGTATATACGAGGATGCAACCTCATAATGTAGAACTTCAGATGCATCTCAAAAATCTATCGGAAAAAGTCATTTTAATGTTGAAAAACCTTTTGATTAATCATCTCGTACATTGAGATATATGACCATGAAAAATAAAAATATTTTTAGTCTTAGAAATAGTGCATTTCACAACATATTATCTACACCGTCTATTTTTAAGATTTTCATATGTTTATAGATCTAATTGATTTTAACCATTTTTAAAATTTAAAAATTTTATAATTAGATATAAAAATAGATTTTGAGATAATCCTAAAAACATTTTACATCAAAATTATCTATCATGATAAAATTTGACGGTACACCTTACCTCTACAGCTACGGCTGCATCCGTATGCCAATTGCACCCAAAAGAAAAATGTATCATTTAAATATGTGGTCAAACGAGTTATTTGGGTCCACGGGTTGGAAAATACAAAAATTTGGAGCTCTGTGCTTCAAGAAAAGTTTTGAAACCTTAGGCCTCTTTAGATATGGATTCAAAAAATGGGAACTATATATAGAGAAATTCTCCAAAATTCGGATGGTATTCTATTTCAAAAATAAATTTATTAAGGTGCCCGCATTTCTACATGTGCGGGCTTGGCCGCATGCTAACCGCCTCCTTCTATAGTTGAACCCTTGTTCAAATTTTTTTCTAAGGCAAACAAAAAAAAAAGAAAAAAAAAGAAGGGAAACACTATCAAGGGCTTGTTATGGGAATGAAGAACTTTATAATGATACAAGGTAATTATTCCCATGAAAAGAAAAAGGAACGACGAACAATGCCTTTTAAAAGCGAAAATTACAAATAACCCTCAATAGTAAACTTGTTATGCAACTTACCCTAAACTAAGCTTTTTCCCACTTTTTACCTCATAATATACTTTCCTAATAAATACACCCAAGTAAAAAAAAAAGCATTTTTATTTATTTATGAAAATACCCTTTTTGTACAAAAAAATAATTTTGGTCGGACATTTACGTGGGCTTACGTACAGTACTAAAAGCTACATGGGCTGCCGAATCGCCATGTACCAATGGTTGAATCCCGTTAAACTAAAAAAAAGTATCTGACCGCTCTTTGACATTGTCGTACCGCACTTTGGACCTGTTGCTAGAACTCATGGGCCTATTGCCGGATTGCATGAGTCTATTGTCGGACTGCTCTTTGGCAGTGCCAGACTGCACGAGCTTATTGTTGGACCGTTCTTTGTCAGTATCGGATCATTTTGGGATGTTGCCGGACTGCTTGTTTATACTGTTGGACCGCCTTTTTGTGTGTTAGCAGAGAGAAGGGCATTTTGGTTCTAAAAACAAGAACTTTTTGGCTAGGGCTATTTGTTAGAAAAGTTTGTTTTGAGGTAAATGTTGCGATAAAAAAAGTTATTTGGGGTAGGCTGTAAACAAATTTGGGTCAAAAGGAGTTTTTGTAATTTTTCCATTTAACAAATGATGTTTTTCATGGTACACTATAAGACTAGGTTTATAATGTTTTTATCCACTTTTGACTCAGGAATGCATGTTTACAAGATGAATAACACATCAAAAAAAAAGGACACAGTTTTTACGAGTCCAAGTAGAGATGAGTCACCTCTTAAATAAATAAGTTTTGAAAATTAAAAATAATAATTCTACTAAAAAAATATTTGAACCGTTAGTTTCAATTGTTTTTAGACAGATCACCTATTTGCATCCATCAGTAAGATGGATGCTTTATACCTCATGGATCACATATGTAAAAATACGGTCCACACCACATTAAACAATATTCCAAAAAAAAATTCAACCATGTCCTTATATAAATGAATCAGCCATTTCTAACTAAATCATGAACGACAGTACAAATCGAGAATAAATATAAAATATACCCCTTAACAATTAGATGTAACACATGGCACAATTGCAAGGGAGGTTATTAGAACTTAAGCGATTTACAAACATGGTGAACAATGCCAAATACAAGATGTGTGCAATCAAATCCAATATATTTGAACACTAAATATGTTTCCTAGTTTCCATATCATTGAACTCCATATTTTAAATGAATTTATTGACTTCACCATGCCATTATCTAACATTAAGATGGAAAAGGGCAAAACCAAAACATATGTTCCATATAGAACCCAATGAAAAAGTTTAAAGAGAAAATGAAAAAACAAAGACAAGCTGATTAATAAAATCACAGTTTTACAAACAACAGATAATGAAAACAATATTAGCTATTAAAACAACAAAAAAACAGTAACCTAAGTTTACAAGACAACCAAAAGTAACAAGAAAAACTCACACTCTGGTAACACGATAGTCATGGTTACAGGTGATGTGAAACCAAGTGAAAGGATTAACTAGGGTCGGATCCTAGTTATGTAACACGTTACCTGGGTCTGATAAGCTCCTCCTGAGCATATACAAGGCATCACCTTCAGTTACAGAGGTAGAAATATCGCAAGCCAAAAATAAAATTAAAAACAAGAACAAAAAGCCCTAACTCGTCATTCTTTCTCATTTTCCTTCAAATCTCAACTAAAAAAATTGAATTTTGTTCCAAAATACTGCTATTGCTAAAGGGAGTATAATTTAGATATTTGGGAATCAAGGAGAGCCCTCAAATGCATTTATTATCAGAGCTGAGAGGGAGAGGCCAATGGTTGTAGAGAGAGAGGGTGAGATAGGAGAGAGTGCGAGGGTGAGATCTTTTGAGAGAGAACGTGAGCAATGCGAGGGTGAGATGGGCAAGAGAACGGGAGAGATGGAGAGAGCAACCTGGTTGTAGAGAGAGGGGGGCACGACCTGTAGAGAGAGATGTTGAGCTGAGAGAGAGAGGGTGAGAAGGGCGAGAAGGTAAGATAAGAGAGAACGAGAGAGACGATACAATAGGGCATTGCATAATGTGTCAGGTACCTGACAACCCATTAAATAGGGTTTTTAAAATTTGAAATGCGGTCAATCAGCCAGGCATTATCTTAGGCGTTCAAACAAGATGACATGATCTGAGCCGTTGGGCTCATTGGTTTCCTATGCGAGAACAAGCCTACATGAGCATTTTCATATATATATATATATATATGGAATATACTATAAAATGCCTATAGGCGAAAATAAATAGTGATTTCGCCTACCCTCATCACCATCTAAACTTTATCGCACGGTCACAGTTGTCCGGTAGTGTTTCATTTTTCTTTTTTTTTATTAATTGGAATAATTTGAAATTTGGAACGTGTGTACATCTTAGTGAGAAGCACCTAATAAGAATATGAAAAAAATAATTCGTAAAATATAAATTGACCAAAATACCCCCATAAAGCAATGATTAAGGCATGAAACGAGTGTCTCTGAAAACCAATTTGGTTTTATGCTATGAAGGTCAACAATTGAAGCTATTTTCCTATTTAGGCAACTGATTGAAAAGTTTAGGGCGAAGGAAAAAGACCTCCATATTGTCTTTGTTGACCTAGAGAAAGTTTACAATAGAGTACCCCGAGATTTGATTTGGCAGGCGTTGGAAAAAAAGGAATCTCTAGACACTACATCGACTTGGTGAGAGATATGTACGATGAAGCCTAACTAGTATACAAACAACTAGTGGAGAGGCGAGTGAGTTTTTAGTAACAATAAGTCTACATTAAGAGTCAGCATTGAATTTGTACCTCTTTGTCTTAGTTATGGACGACGTAACAAGGCACCAACAAAGTCCGGTGCCATGGTGCATGTTGTTCATAAATGACATAGTTTTGATCGATGAGACCTGAAACCGTGTCAACACAAAACTTTGGAGAGATGCTTTAGAATCCAAAGCATTCAAAATTTGCTGGACTAAAATAAAGTATACGGAATGCTAATTTAGTAATAATAGAAGTATAGCTGAGAATAATAACGGTCAAGAAATACAAAAAGACCGCAGTTTAGATATCTTGAGTCAATAATCCAAGAGAATGGGTCAACAATCCAAGAGGACGATGTCGCACATAGAATTAAAGCTGGGTGGGCAAAGTGGAGATGTATAATTGAAGTTTTATGCGATCGTTACATACAATAAAACTGAAGAGCAAGTCCTATAGAACAGCTGTGAGACTATCTTTGCTTTATGGGATGGAATGTTGGATAGACAAAAAATAATATACCCATAGAGTGAGTGTAGCGGAAAAAAGGATGTTAAGATGGATGAGTGGCAAGAAAAGAAGGACTAGAATTCGAAATGAATTCATTCAAAAAAATTTAGGCATAACACTAATAAATGATAAGACGAGATAGAGCAAACTTAAGTGGGTTGGCCATGTGTGGCGCGGACCTAGTATATCACCTGTTAGGAGGTGTGAGTCAGTTTAAGTGGAAGGATTGAAATGGGCAAGGGGTAGCCCTAAAAGGACGTGGTTGGAAGTAATCCAAAAGAATATGAGGACTTATGACCTCATTGAGGATATGACATCTAATAGAGTAGAATGACGGAACATGATTCATATAACTGACACCAAGTAGTTGGGTAAGGCTCGGATGATAATGATGATGATGATGATGATGATATATAGAGAGCAAAGTGATGGATTATTTATCCCTTATTGAAGATGTGGCAGAGGGAAACCTTGTTTAAATATATATATATCATTTTCAATTGTGGTCTAAGAACCAAAGGAAAAGAAGGCCTATGCGGAGCACGCGCTGCGTGCAAATGCAATTGAGGACATGCACAAGAATGCAAACATGCTTGTGCAAGGGCGGGGTGAGGACGTATAGGCGCTTGATATCACACTTTTCACTTCACACACTTGCATCGGCATATGAGACACCCATCACCAGAGCATGTGTGCTGCTCGAGCTCATGGCTCGTCTAAGTTTTTGCTGCTACACATAATGCCTCCAATCGTGTTCTCCGGTGTATTGTTTGTCGAAGGCGTTCCTATAACTTTGGCTCCAGTGGTTCGGTACATACTACTGAATAGGGTCTTGTTGGTGAAGACATGTATATGAAGCGTGTCCTCCAATAGATTGCTGCAAACTGATGATTTGTGCCCCTCCGGTGGAGACGATTATTTTGTCGGAAACCAACAGACATCATGTGATTGTGGCTGCACTAGTAATATCTCAGGCATGCAGGTCTATACCCATTGCAAGGGTGAATGTACCAGAAAACTACCACTAAAATATCATACCCATCTCAGGTGCAATTTTAATTTGGAATATGCAAGTTAACATATTTAGATATATACTAACTAAAACAATTTTTATTGCAAGTTAATGTACCTCACATACCTGACGACCACCTTTGAGGTAAGTAGTAGATCTAAACAACTCAATGAACACCTCTAAGCTATTTGAGGAAGCTTAAAAAACTATTAAGGTCGTGGCATGTATGATTGGCTAGTATTAGCAATGCTTTTCCTCTTTTTTTTTTATAAGTGGCAAAGGTGTGCCGAAATAGTTACTGGGAAAATGAGTCAGCTGAACCAGAAGAATGATGAATAGAAATGACTAAATACTGAACTAAGCAATGATTTAAAAAGCGGACCGCCCAGTGACTATGCGGTCTAGAAGGTCTGAGCGCATCGTCCAGTACTAGGAGGCAAAATTAGGCGGGTTGTCCTGTGCGGTTGCCTAGGCAGTAGGACACCCACTTAGGCGGACGTCCAGGACCTGCGTCCCGCTTAGGGGCGGAATTGCTATTTTGTTGAGAGGCTTTTTTTGGTTTGTGTTTTTTTAAAAATATTTTTAAGGATTATAGAGTATCACCATATACAACGGCTCTAAGACCTTCAATTAGGCCCCTCGCTCTACCTATAATGTCACCTTCAAACAATCCACAACCTGTGTAGAATTTAACGATCTCTTTCCATGATATTCTATGAAAATCTGTTGCATCACTACCACAGTAGATGAGCTCCTTTATTGAATGGGGAATGGCACAATAGAGGAACATGAGCCACTTCATTGAAGGCGGAATGAACGTGTTACGACGGTTTTGGAGAGGGAAAGAAAAGAAAAACTGGGAATTTGGGGGAGGGGATCGAGGTTCAAATGGGTTTAGGGTACTAGTAACTATGTCAGACGTCATAGGTCGAATTGAAGCGGACATTTGACTCCTACCGTTTTTTCTAAATGTCGTGTATACACATGGTCATTATATTTGACCCTCCATCGTTGCGCCATGATCATCCTTGGGGCCCACGTAATCCTTCTTTAAGAGCCCCTTGCCTCTCACGTGTGGAAGCTCATTGTACTATTGATGAGGGTCCATGTCATATTCATCATTGGAGCCCATCTCACGCGTGGAAATAGAGGAGGACGAGCATTATGTTGAAGAGGGAGATAGTTGTGATAATGATGATTTCGAATCTGATGCCTATGATGATGCTTACCCAACTCCTTCTGATTATGATGATGACCGAAGAATGAAGATGCTTGACTCTTGGTGATGACTATTGAGTCTTAGACAATATATTTTCTTTTTTTTTATTTTTCAGTTTCTAGTTTCTACTATCTAACTCTTGTGTGTATGCTTGTATGGTTCTAACATTGTATGGAAATATAGATTATGGACTATCTAAATTCTCCTCATTCATTGAAATATGGATTATAGATTATGTGTTATATAGTTATAATGTATGGATTATGAATTATCTGTTATATAGTTATAATGTTAACCTTAGACACTTACACTACATACATTTTTCTTTCTACTGGGCCGCTCAGGTTCTGGGCACCCGCTAGGCTCTGGGTGGTCTGGATCCCCCGGCCGCCTAGGTGTCGCCTACCGTTTTTTGAAGCATTGGAACTAGGTGTCATATGGATAAACAAATTGCATAAAAAACAGTTTAATCTTTAAAATTTTAAATGGAAAAATGATGCAATATAAACATCCAATGCCTAGACTAGTCAAGTTGTAAAATCATATTTTACAATATGATTTTACAATACGGCACGTGAAAACAGAAACATGAACAAAGCATAAATAGCTAAGCAACTAAATAATATAACTAACTAGAAACAAAAAACATGTAAATACCCACATATACGAAGAAAAAATTTGAGAACCCACTAATATTACATATTGCCAGCACAGAAATCCAATTTTTCCATTTTTTTTTTATTTTTTGAGAGAATCCTTTAATATAATTTTCACACTAAAAAAAGTTCAACCCTTAAAAAATATTGAAGTAACAAGAGCACGTGAACCGCTTATACATCTACAGTAACCCATGTAATTTGCTTTCAAAACAAATGTCGAAAACAAAAGCAACAAAGACAATATCCCAATACCTCAACAAAATCACGCCTTCCCAACATGAGCTCCAAAATTTGAAACCCATGTACATAGATGTGTAATCAATCAATGTACCCATAACACAAGTTAACCTAGCTCTCTCTTCCACATATTATCTTTGATAAGCATCAAGGCTTAGATTACCCAAGATTACCCAACATAATAAAAAATAAAATAACATAAAATAATAATCCTCCTTAAGTGAAGGTCCAAACATAAATAAACCAAAAAAACCAAAAAGTAAAGAGAAATCAACTGGCAATATATTTCTTCCCCAAACCACCCGCCAGCCCCCCAATTACCCTAGCGGATGCTGTTGCCTCAGGCCTGGATTTGACATTATAAAGAATCCTCGTCCAAAAACCAGCAAAACTACCATTGGAAATATGATCTGTGTGCTTAAATTCTGTGATGTCAATTTTTAAGCTAGTACAAATCATCCCTTTAGCAATAAACTTGCACGCATACATCTCTCTTGTGAGATGTGATGTATTCAAAACCCTATTAGCCCTAAGTTTAAGGGTATCACCATCTTCAATGTCTCTAAGTACTTCGATTAAATCCTTCACTCCACCTGTAATGGCACCTCCAAATAGTCCACAACCTGTGTAGAATTTAACAATATCTTTCCATTGTATTTCATGAATGTCTGTTGCATTACTAGCACAGTAGATGAGCTCCTTCATTGAAGGTGGAATGACACAATAGAGGAACGTGAGCCACTTTGTTGAAAGGGGAATGGGCACGTCTTGAGGTTTTTGGAGTGGGAAAGAAAAGAAAAATTAGGAATTTGGGAGAGGGGACCGAGGTTTCAAATGGGTTAGGGTTTAGGGTTTAGGGGTGGGGGATCGGGGTTTAAATGGGTTTAGGGTTTAGGGTTTAGGGTTTAGGGGTGGGGGATCGGGGTTTAAATGGGTTTAGGGTTTAGGGGTGGGGGATTGGGGTTAAAATAGGCTCAGCGCAGTCGGGGAATATGAGGAGGAGAATGGGCCTCTCCGATCGACATGATGTACTCCTCCGAGAGTGTATATATTGTCCATCTACTCCTTTGGGCAAAATTCATTCTCCTAGTATTTTCTTATATCCTTAAATTTTTGTCATATAATCTCTAAGCATGTAATAATTAACCTCGAATAAGAAGAAAAAAAAAATAAAGGACATAAATAAGTCATTTTCATTCTCTAGGTGCCTTAAAAAATGGCATCCCAAGATTTCTCAAGTGCCATCTAATTCTTGATGGGAGATACCTAGATGTTCAATACGTGAAAATCCTTTTTTATATTTATATAGCCGTAAGATCTTCATCATGTTGTTCAGAATGCATATCGCCATATGAATTTTAATTGTTTTTCTATAAATCTGATTAAGATGAAATTTTGAATGTATATACCTAATACTATTTCACACTATATAAAAATAATAATAAAAGTCTATTTTCAATAATTTAAATTGACCAAATTACCCCCATCATTTTTCAGGGATATTTGGATCATTTTATATTTTGAAAAAAAAATTAATATTTTTTTAAGTATGCCCCCTATTTTTTAGTACGCAAGTCTAAAATTTCAGTACGATACAATTTCTAGAAAAAATATTAAAATTTATGTAGTGATATGCATTTTGAACCACAGGATAAAGATCTGACGGCTGGAATTCCACCTATATTACTATTCATTATAGCTGTATATATATATATATAAAGCTTATGATAGAGTATCTTGAGATTTGATTTGGCGGGTGTTGAAAAAAAATCTGCTTCTAGACATTACATCGACTTGGTGAGAGATATGTACGATGGAGTGGTTACTAGTGTACGAACAACTAGTGTAGATACAAGTAAGTTTTTAGTGACAATAGGTCTACATCAAGGGTGCAATGAGCCTATACCTCTTTGTCTTAGTTATTGACGACTTAACTAGACACCTACATAATGAGGTACCGTGGTACATGTTGTTCGTAGATGATATAGTTTTGATTGATGAGACTCGAAACAATATCAAGACAAAGTTAGAATGTTGGAGGGATTTTCTAGAGTCCAAAGGTCTTAAAATTAGTCGGACTAAAACAGAGTATGTGGAGTGTAAATTTAGTAATGAGAGTAGAGATGAGGAAGTAGTTAAGATTGACAGTCAGGAAGTACAAAAAAGACCACACTTTCGATATCTTGGGTCGATAATCGAGGAAAATGGAGAGAATGAGGAAGATGTTGCTTACTGAATTAGAACTGAGTGAACGAAGTGGAGATGTGCAACTAGAATTGTATGTGATCACCGCATACCAATAAGGATGAAAGACAAGTTCTATATGACAACGGTGAGACCAACTTTGATTTATAGGGAAGAATGTTGGGCGGAAAAGAACAATATACCCATAAAATGAGTGTAGCTGAGATGAAGATATTGATATGGATGAGTGATAAGACAAGAACAGGTAGAATTCACAATGAATCTATTCAAGAGAATTTAGGCATGGCACCAATAGGCGATAAAATATGAAAGAGTAGACTTAGATGGGTTGGCCATATATGGCACCGACCAAGTACAACACCTGTTAAGAAGTGCGGATTAGTTCAAGTGGAAGGACTGAAAACGGCAAAGGGTCGGCCCAAAAGGACGTGATTGGAAGTAGTCTGAAAAGATACGAGGACTTATGACCTCATTAAGAATATGGTCTTTAATAAAGAAGAATGGAGAACAAGGATTCATGTAGCCGACCCCAATTAATTAGGAAAAGGCTA
>NW_006498680.1:173554-269742 GCF_000471905.2 Amborella trichopoda | reverse complement strand
GTAGTTTGCATAAGGTTGCAACCTTAAACAATCCAATTAAGGTGCACATCTAAATTTTATCATAAATGTAATTTTGATATTAAAATATCAAAGGATGGCTCAATAATATGCTTTCATCTCTAATTATAAAATGTTAAACTTTAAAAATGGTTCAAATCAAGTAGATTTATAAACACAAGAAAATATTGATAATGGACGGTCTAGATAATATGTTGCACGATACATTATATAGCGGACTCAATTTTTTTTTTTTCTTTTAAATAATGTTGCAACATTCAAATGTAGAATGAAAGATATTCCTAAAAAATTGATTATAAAAGATGCCTCATCCTGCTCACTGATCCATTTTTTAAATCATTGATAATAACAAAAGAGGTCCAAAACATTTGGGCCAATGACAACTATCAGGTTATTTTCTATTACTCAACACACTCCTCTCTCTTTTCCCACTCTTGCATTAGGGCCCATTAAAATGGTATGTTTGGGGAACACGCTTTTTAAGTTTCAGACTTCAAACCTTTTGCCACTCGTTTACAAACAGGATTTCACCCTTAAATTCCAATGAAATAGAAGTACCAAAAGTGTAAATGAAAGCAAAGGAAAACCAGTTGATGTGAGCAAGGTCCATGGGCATGGCATCTAAAGTTGGGGCCCATATTAGACTTAGATGGCAAGGTGTCCTTCTCAGCGACCCATAAAGTTTACTTGAACCAGAGAAGTTATGCTTGGACTTGAAAGAGGGGGTTTTCAACCTAGGGTGCCCTAGGTTTTTTACTTGAAAGTTATTTTTCGTGTTTTAGACTAGAATGAGGACCTAGGTTCTTGAAGTTGCAGGGTTCCAAGGTGGCTGTGCAGCCATTAACCTCAAAAAAAAAAGAAACTTTCAAATTGCATGTTCTATATGCTTGAGAAAAATAGCATCCTGAGAAGGAAAAAGGAACATCCAATTTTTGGAGGGTAAGATCTAGGTGTTTTGAAGAACTCAAAATCTACCTTTAGTGGTTTGAAATATGAAAAAGTTTATATAAGGTTGACCTTAAAATGTAGAACTAAAGATGTACCTCAAAAGTCCATCGAAAAAAGTTGTTTTAATGTTGAAAACCATCTAATTGATCATCTCGACATCGAGATGTATGAATATGAAAAAAAAAAGAAAAAATATTTTGAGTTCTAAAAATAATGCATCTTGCAACACATTATCTTGACCGTCAATTTTCACGATTTTCACATATTTATAGATTTACTTGATTTTAACTATTTTTGGAGTTTGAGATTTTATAATTAGATATGAAAATAGATTTTGAGATAATCCAAAGAATTTTTTATGCCAAAATTACATGTTAAGATAAAAAATTGAGGTGCGCTTTAATTGGATTGTTTAAAGTTGCAACCTTATAGAAACAACACCCTCTAGTTATTCTTAGTTGGACAATAAAAAAAAAAAACTCAAATAGAAAAGATTTCAAAATATCTCATTTACTCGATGGAGTTAATGCATAGTATGATCCCGTGGGAGTTAGAAACCTTGCAAGCTCCCGTGGGAGCTTGTTCTATTAAAACCTTGGGATGTGTGTACTCTCAAAAGTTACTAAAACACCGTTTTGTACTGGTACGATTCCTCATCAGCTAGATACTAGTTACCCTTGAGTTTTGCACCAAGAGATGCATAAGCTTGTGTGCCCCTACACATGCAGAGTGCTCCCCCTTAAATTCTATCTTTTTATTGATAGAGAAGTAGAAAAAATATCACTAATTGGGGCCTACTGAAATGCGCAATTCATATTGCATGTTGAGGTGACATTTATACGGGTTTCCTTGCGATAGAAATTTATTTCTTTCCAAATCTTGACATCAAGGCTTCTAAGTTTTAAAGCCCGACGATGGAGGAGCAGTCGGAACTTAACCAACCAATTCTAGGGTGGTGTGGGTCCTCACTCGGTTCTCTTCTAAAATTCTCTTTTTTGTATTTTGTCCTTTTTTAAAGATTTGAAAATTCCTCCCTTCTATATTATATACCTTTTTTTAAAACTTATCCAATATTTTATTGTGTTTTTTTTAAATCTCCAACCTATAAATCCCTTTATTAGTTTTTATTTTATTATATCTATTCTGAATATTTTCTATATCATCTATTTGAACCGATCTAGATTGCCGACCCAACATTCCAACACGGATCTGTAGGGTAAATGACCCACCCTATATGATCTGGATTTTGATTTGATGAGATGGCGCCATAGTTTTTTTTACTAAAGCCCCAAGTACTAGTTGTATATATTTGGATAGGGTTTTGTTATGCTACATCACTTGGTAGTGTAGACCTTTAAAGTGCTCAACATTTTTTGACACTAAAATACCCTTGAATTGTGATATAAAATTTTTCAAGTAAAGGCATTTTTGGTCATTTAGAAAGGTAGCATAGATATTTTTATAAAAGAATATTAACATTCTATTAGTAGTTAAAAACAATTAATGCATCTTGTGGGTGATGTAGTGTTCGTAAAATCGAATAGGAACGGTTAACTGGACAAGGCCCTGGAAGCAGTTTAACCAGCTTAACCGATAAACCGGCTGATTCAATCTCTCTAATCGGGCAAGTCCTGAACGGTAAAAAAAGTGTTGATAAAAAAAAAAAAATCAACTAAAATATAAAAAGAATATAAAGAATGATTAAAACAAAACACATTCAAATGAAGTTGAAATTAATGAAAAAATAGATTTTAATCCATTTTATATTTTCCAAGGGCTATTTTTAAAAAGGATGAAAAAATATAAAAGTGAGTGTCAATGACCAAAACAATTTTTAATATTTACCATAATGCAAAGAATATTTAAAAATGTAATACAAATCAAATTCCTTATTTTTGATAATTTATATACATTTTTTTGATTTTTTTTTAAAAAAATACCAGTTAATCACTCCAACTGCCCAAAACCGGAACCGGCCTATCTAACCAGACGGTTAGCGGTTTGATCGGGCGATTTTGCAAACAATGGGGTGATGTCACATACCATATCGGTAATGTCATTATCCACTATTATTAATAAATAATTTTGTTTCTATTAGGAATTTTTAGTTTACCCTTGACTAATTACTTAAAATACCCTTAAACAAAAAGTTATTATACCTTAAGATAAGGGTATCTAAATGTCTAAAAATGTTAAGCACTTTGAGGGTCTACACCACAAGTGGTGTAACCTAACAAAATCCATCTAGATATTGGGAAAGCTAAAAACATAGCAACCCAAAAAAACGAGTTCTTTCATAAATACTAAATATCAGTGATTTAAAAACCAGATCTGTGACCTGGATCGAGCACCCAAAAAACCGGTCCAGATCGATGAGTCAAGTGTCTAAATCATTGTTTTACTGTGTGGAAAAAAACAATGAACTAGCAAACAAACACATGAAAAAGTACGTAACCGTCCAAAAATCAATCCGGATTGATGAATCGACAGTTCGAAACGCTGTTTTATAGTAGAGAATCGTCGTTTTATGGTGCGGAACCAACAGTTCCCTTCAACTCTGTTGGTTTCCTACATATATGCATAATCGCAACAGGGTGACATTTCCCTGGTGATCAGTGGATTCCATACTGTCCCGACATTTTTTAAATCACCCTGCTAAATACCAATTATGGTGGTCATGAATATCGGATATAACTAAATTTCTAAATTTAAAAATAGAACATTTTATTTATTTATTTTTTCTCACCGTTTTCACTTGTTCATAAATCATCGGAACTACACTATGTTTAAAGCTGCACAAAGATGGATATACCAAAACTGTATTTTCAGTGACTTAAAATGTGTTTTACATCGTGTGAAAAACCTTGGTGACCTCTTAAATCCTGATAGACCTTTCTTTGAAAAATTTGGGGTAGAGACTAACCTATCCCTAAATCCTCCAAATTTTTGGAAGTACTTGAAGGCCTAGAGTGGTCTAGGCACGGGGTGGGAATTGGGTCGGGTCAACCTGCGGACTTGATCAGGTTTGGGTTTGGACCCAACATGTCGGTCTGGGTCTATTTGACCTTGACTCGACCTGGGTCGAGTCGGATCCAGCTCGAGCCTAAATGCAATTTAGATCTTATCAGGTTTGGTCAGGTCCAGGTGAGATCCAAGTCTAACTTATAACTAACGCCCCGGATCCGACCCAATCCATTCCGACCCTAGGGAGCTAGGGAGGGAAGGAGCAGATCTCGTGAATGCCTTGCATCATTTCCAAATAAATGCCACGAGACCTCGTCTTGCTACACAAGTTGAGTGGATTCCGCCCACAAATAAATGAAGCCTGACCCATGCATTAAATATCCCAAAGCATGCAAATTCACTTAATAAATGACTGACTTAGAGGGAAGGTAAATAAATGCTGGTAAGACTACTCCTACCTATTCTCTCTAGTTGTGGAGTTTCTCACCCTAAAGATAAGGTTCCTCTCTTTCATGCGACCTCTCTCACTCCTTTGGGTTGTGTCCTCTGTTCCTCTAGGGAATGCTATACAACAGTAAAAAAAAATGAATTTGCTCCGCGGATTGGCCTGCAAGTAGATTGATCCAACAAATTGGTTGATCTGAATCGACCAAATCAACGATCCAATTGAAATTTAGAAAAAAAAAAAAGAAACGAAAAAATACAACTTAGATACGTCTTTCCCATATGTACCATGTTTGTTTGATTATTTAAATCATCATACACAAATATAATGTACATGAGAAATATTTTAAATAGGATAGAAAATGGAAAATCGAGAATCGACCCATGAGTTATTAAATCTTATGTAGATTAATAATTCTTGATCTGAATCAGCGATTTTTTTAAATTTTCGTCCGGGCATGCAGGGCTTCATGTACCTGCCCAATTTGCTCTCTGTTGTTAGTGTGCAAGGGTATCTCTTTTCCATTGAGGAGGTGCCTCTCTTTCACTATTGGTTTCTCGTTTTGTTTTCTTGTGTGTCGGTGCCCTAGGATTAGATAGATTAACATTTAATGGGATATGAGTTTTTCAACAGACAGTCAGACTGCGGGCCTGCATGTCCACCAAGAAAAGGGCCATTTTTATAAATGCATTCTCATTCCTCTAAAACTAGATTAAATGGAGAAATGGGGTATTTTTCAAACATTTATGTGCTCCATGCGAGCATATTTCCATTGACACCCTTGGATGAAATTGTTGGGATAATTGCATAAAACCCCAAGACTTTTTTAACAATTTGCCCCAACTTCATTTTTCCTAGCAACTTTTTCTCCAAAACTATGTTTCTTAGCAAATACCCCCAACTCAAAAAAATGAATAAAAAAGACTAAAATACCCCTCCCTTACCTCACACGCTAACCATGGCAGTCCGGATTTTGGATGAGGCGGTCCAGTGCTTAATTCACTGATTTGGAACGGTCCGGCACTTCATCATGGCGGTCCGGAGTTTGGAAGGTGATCCGGCATTTGTTTTTGGATTAATGAGTGGTTTGGCATTTGTGAGCGATGGAATGGCAAAATTGTATCTGGACTAGGCGGCCCGATAGTGTACAGTTCCAGGCCAGCAGAATGGATGGGTTCGACAATTACAACCGCGGGTCCGGCGTTTCTTTTTATTGGGATCCGAAATGATTTGTTATGTACGGGAATGGTATTTTCGTAAAAAAAAAATGAACTTTTTGTATTGGGGGTATTTGCTATAAAACTTGATTTTTGAGAAAAATATGCTAAGAAAATTTAAGTTGGGGTAAAGTGTCCAAAAAGCCTACTGTTGGGGATTTTATGTAATTTTCTCGAAATTTTAGCTCTTTTTGGGAAAGCAACCTTCTCCAATAAATTTCAAAAGAAAAGAAAGGCCACTGGGCTTGAAAAATGTTTTGAGAATGTATAGTGGTAAAATCCAGAATTAGAAAAATCAGCCTGTCCCGATTTTGACGGCTTTAGGTGGTCCGGCAGGTTATTTAAAAAATATATATAAAATATGAAAATTTCAAAAAATAAGAGATTTGTTTGTAATGTATTTGTTTAGCATTTTGGCAAAGATTAAAATGTATTTAGCCATGAATACTTATTTTTACATTTTTTTTTCTTTTTTTAATTATTTTTAAAATACTCTAGCACCTATCGATTTTTTAAAATCCATTTTGTTTCTGCTTTTCAATTTCATTTTGATGTGTTTTGTTTAATTATGCTTTAAATATGCTTTTTATAGTTTTTTTAAGATTTTTTTTGTATTTGTTGAATTTTTTTAACACTTTTTTGCCTACTCAGGACCTACCCGGCTAGGCAAAGGTGAACTGGCCGGTTTCCGGGTCTGGTTCGATTTGTTCAACACTGGTCAGCTCTAAGTCTTTAGACATTCATATTTATTTTTATTTTTGGAAAATTAAGCGTGATCCGAATAAAGACAACAAATAATCCAAAAGAGTTTGCTTGAGGGAGTATGTGTCCAATAAGAGTTTGCTGCACTAGAAACTTAAATTTGTAGAAAATATAATCTAAGAGAAAATTAAGCGTGCTTGAATAAAGACAAATAGTCCAAAAGAGGGAAAAAAGGGAGAAAAAACATGAAAAATAATGAGAATGTGAGTAAACCTATAAAATCGCTTCTCTAAGAGGTAGTGTGAAAGTAACTGCACCTTGAATTTATTTATTTATTTATTTTACCTGTTTTCAAACCAAGAATGTTATTCTACTACCATAACTATGTTTCCAACGGGATTTGAGGTGCAACTTTATAATGTCGCAAGGCTTCATAAAACTTTCCCAATAGACAATGCCTGTCTGTTTTTACTTAGATTAATCTCTCTTTTCCTGGTATTTCTTTTGCAATAGGTCAATCTCTCTATTTAATTTTATGGATGGTATACTTTAAAACCATTTATCTTTCTCATGGGGAGCCCACAATAACTCCTAGAGTGTGTCATGAAGTTTGAGATTTTTTTTTTTTTGAACTTTGGATCTAGTCAATGACGTACTCACAACCACCTGATTTAAAAGCTGAATGACAAAAATGATTCTAACTAAAGGTGGAAATGGACCAAGCTTGGTCTAGAACAACCTTAGCTCTGGCATGGTCCTTATCCCTATAAGGCTAAGCCAAAAGAAATATAAGAAGAAAACAAGTAAAAAAGAGGTTGGGCATGGATGAACCGGGCTGGCACTAGCCCTAGCCCAACCTTCAGTTTGTGACTAGGCCCTCCTTTTTTAGGGTTGGGACGACTGTATCGGGCCGGCTGCCCGATCCATTGTTAACCCTAATTGTGACTTCTTTGTGTTAAAAATAAATAGTATCCAATTTTATTTAGATTGCGCTATTCTTGTGCCACTCTGTCCATGTAATACGGTAGAATTCTATTATCTATCTCCTTAATTAGAGGAATTAATTGAATGAAAAAGTGTAGATAAAGCTGCAATCTTATTTCTAGAAATAGGGATGCATTAATCTACACCGTCCATTTTATTTGGACAGTATAGAGTAGACATTATCTTAAAAGACATATCAAGTATTGACATTCTTAAAAGATGTGTCAAATCTATATTGTCTAAATAAAATGAACGGTTTAAAATATCGAATTCTTATTTCTATAAATAAAGATGTAACCTTATACAAGCCACGTCCTTAAATTAACAGGGCTCTCTATCTATATAAATGATTTGATGTATTCTTTTAAAGGGGGACCATTTGAAGAATAAGATAGAAAGGTAATTCAAAGAGACGAGAGAGCGGGAGAGTGTGTTTCAAGAGCTTTTTTTTTTTTGGTCAATAGGTTTTCATTATTTGTATGGCTCTATTGGCAATTTCAACCCACTAGTATATTTGTAAATGAATTTTTTTTTTTTTTTTCCGACAAAGAGTGCTCAACTTTTATTCAAGAGTAATTTGTAAAGATACATTATTCAAATCAAAATGGGAGAATCAACTAAAGAATATGCAACGTCACTAGCCTCACAATAAACATGGTGAAAACCAACCACCATGTGCGAAAGTAGATCCATTATTCTTAACCAAGCGTCGCTCAATTGTTAAGGAGGCATAGCTATTTTCGAACGCCAATTTATGACATTCATTGAATATCTTTCTATTGATAAAGTGTCTCCCAAACCTTTCTCACTCCAAATCAACAGACCTTGCAACTTAGCATACGCCAGTTTGAAAATGATTTATTATTCCAATGAATTAAAGATTCCAAATTAACACACTATAAGATGAGAGAGAGAAATAGCACAAACTATCCAAAAGAGGTTATTGGAAGAAGGGTGTAGTTTGTATAGGACTGAGGCCTTAAACAATCAAAGTAAAGTGCACATTCAAATAATATTGAAAGATGTCATTTCAGTATCAATTTTTTTTATGATGGCCTCAAATTTTTTTCATGAAAATCTTTAAAATTGATAGTCTAGATAATGTATTATAAGATGCAGTATTTTCAATATTTGAAATCTATTTTTCTTAGGTCCATGTATCTCAAGGTCGAGATGATCAAGTTTGGGGGTTTCTTGACAGCTAGATAATTTTTTCTAATAAATTTTTGAGTTACGCTTTTATTGATAATTTAGAACCTCAACCTTATATAAACTTTTTCCTTAGAAGAATAACAAGACAAAGAACTTGCACAAAGTGCCTAATAAACAAATATTTCAACCCATATTTTATCCTCCCCTAGGAATATATTATCCACTTGCACTTCGGGAAAAAAGTAAGGTAGATTTTAGTCTAAAATTTTGAGATCAACTTAAGAACCATTGAATGATTATTTTTAAAAAAGAATTTATTTTTAAGTTCTGTAATGCTTAAATCTCAATGTCTGAAAATTGGATGCTCCACATTCACTTTTTAGGATGTTATTCTTTGAAGTCCCCCAAGGACTATGTTTGAAATTCGGAAATGGGGTCAAGGCATCAGTGTTAACCAAACGTCCTAGGCTCTATTTCCAATTAAAAAGGAGAGAGAGAGAGAGAGAGAGAGAGAGAGAGAGATTTCATTTGCTCTTCCAAGGGTATTGTATACTTGTTCCTTGAGGCAAAATCCTGGCTTAGGGGTGCTTTCACAATTCTGAGTAATTCGAGGATTCTACATTTTGTTATGCGTTTTCATCAACCTCATGACCAATATCAAACAAAAAGAAAGATTCGCTTCGTTTTGGTCGAAAAGTCCAAAACCTTCGGATTTTAGGCTTAGAGTGAAACTTGGTGCTATCGTTTCGGTTAAGATTCAAGCCGCTTTGGTTAGATTCGGGTTCGTTTCGAACTGATTTGATCGAAGTTTCGACCTTTGCAGTCTAAGAAAAAAATATCTATATAAAGAAAAACGTACTTCTAATTTTTAATTTTTTCATTATTTATATATACAAATATTTAATTTATTTATATTTAAAAAAAGTATAAAGTCTTTTATCTCAATAAGTTGAAGCGTCGAATTGTTTCATTTTTCTCACCAAACCAAAAACTCCGAAACAAATATTGCTTCTATGATTTAGATTTTAAAGAAGGAGAGGGAGAGGTGGGGATCATTTCAAGGAACGGAAGCTGGACAGACAAACAAGAGAACACTTATTCCGGCAGCATCCGTGAGGCAGCTAATGAGAGAGAAAGAAAAGAGTGACGATGGTGTTAATGATTAAATGTACCTTTAAATACCATACCGTAAATAGTAAGAGTTGTATAGCGAGAGATGCAAGCAAATAATTTACAATCCCGTATTTGCTTGTAAGGTAAAGATATCATCATTATCAATTATTGTTACAACCGTCTCCATTGCCTTCATTCTCCACAACACAACACAGTACATAAAAAATCATAATCTCTCTCTGCATATTCCACAATGAACTCTCTCTTTCCATGATTTAGGTTCCCCACCCCGCGTGGACACGAAGCAAGGGGCTTCTCTCTCTCTATGACTTTTGTTATTTTTTAATGTTGAGATCAATGTTGGTAAAACCGAACTGGAAGATCGGACGATTTTGCGAACAATTGTTAAGACTTTCTCTTAGTGTATCTAATGATTTAAATCAAACATTTATTCTCTCTCTAAGGACCGTTCAGTCAAAGGACCCAAAATCTTCCTTTGCTTTAAGCATTGGAGTTAACTTTGGTGGTTAGGCAAATAAACAGTTAATTAATTCATTCAAACATGCTAGGGCCACGTCCTCCACTTCAAATAATATGGGTCCTCAGGTGAGAGTATGCAATGCTACCTAGGCACGTAAGGGCAGAGAGAGAGAGAGAGATTGGTGTGAGACAAAGACCTGAGGGGAGAGAGACTTGTAGAACTAATTAGGGCTGACCCGGCTGGCAATGGGGCTGGGCCAGCCGTGGCCCTAGCCTAGCCTTAGTCCCTTGACGGTCGACTTAGGCCCAGGCTCAGCTCTCGCCTTAATAGAACTGAGCTTCTTTGAGTAAAATTAAAGAAAAATAATTGAAAACAAAATGATTTACTTATGGACCTTACATTTTTTTCTAAAATACGAAATGCTCTATTTATAGGTGGAAATTATAAAGAAGCTTGATCAACCCGCATTTAAAATTTAAAATTTAAAATTTAGACAGAGGATTCCATCTTTAGACTAAAGAACAATTTTGAAAAAAATAAAAAAGGACAGCCTGACCGACCTTATTTGTAATTTCTACCTAAGAGGATTTTATATTTTAGAAAAGAAATTTAAGATCCGTATATAAATCACTTTTGAAAAAAATATAAAAAAATAAAAACTAGGTCTGTGTTTGTGGGGCCGTACACGGAGACACATTTTGTGATCCAAGCCCTAATTTTTTAAGTTGTTGTGCCCAGTGCTGGCAAAATTGAACCAGAATGGTTAACCGGACATAGCGTAGGAAGCGGTTTAACAGGCCTAACGGTAAACCGGCCGATTCAACTGTTCTAACTGGGCAAATCCCGAGCAACCAAAATATTGTTGAAAAAAATAAAAAAGATGCAAAACAAAAAAACTACTAAAATATAAAAAATATATATATAAAAAAGGAAAAAGCTTACATAGTGCCGAGGCTCTAAACAATCAAATTTGAGCCTACCTCAAAAATTTCTTTCAAAGATGTTAAATATCCGTTCATCATCTCGACATCAAGATGCATGGACATGAGAAAAAAATGGATTTCAAGTATTGAAAATCGTGTATTTTGTAATACATTTTTGGATCATCAGTTTTCAAGATTTTCAAGTTTTCATAGATCTATCAATCTACACTATTTTTTAAGTTTTAAACTTTATAAATAAAGATGAAAATATATTTTAAGGCTATCACAAATATTTTCAGTATTGAAACTACATTTCTCGATACTATTTGAAGGTAGGCTCTAATTTGATTGTTTAGAACCTAAGCTCTATACAAACCACACCCTATAAATAATGATTAAAATATAACACATAAATGAAGTTGAAAATTAATGAAAAATAGATTTTAAATGTGAGTATTAATGACCAAAACAATTTTTAATATTTACCATAATATAAAAAAGTACTAAAAAAAATATCACAAATCAAATTCTTTATTTTTAGAATTATATATATATATTTTTGAATTTGTATTTTTAAAATACTGACCGATAGCGCAAACCGCTCGAAACCGGAACCGGCCGGTGTAACCGGGCCTGGACCGATTAGATCGCGAGGTTTTCTCTAACAATTAAAGCCCGTGTAAAAGGAGAGGTAGGGGATAGAGAGCATGTAAGGCTGATGGTCCACGTAAGAGAGAGAAAGGGGAAGAGAGAGATAGGTCAAAAGAAGATATAAATAGAGGAGTTATGGAGATTTCCCGCACTGTTTTCTGGGCATGCGAGGGCCATGTGACTGCCCACGTCCTTTCTCTCTCTTCTTTATTTCGGCATTCAACCATAATAAGCATTAAAGATCAGAATTTCATCTTTTTCAGCTAAACCCATTATTCAAATCTCTGTTTTCTTCCTCTGTTTTTCTTTAGTTTTTAGCAATGGCCAAGCACGTTGCGCTCCTTCTTGTCCTTTGCGTTGCCTCTATCACAGGAGAAGTTCTTGGGGTACAGAGAGAACAACAAAGCACAGCTTCCGGGGTAGAGAGAGAAGAAGAACAGGATAGGATTTTGCGGCTTCCCGGCCAGCCTGAAGTGAGTTTTAAGCAATTTTCAGGCTATGTTACGGTGAATGAGCAGGTGGGGAGAGCCCTGTTTTATTGGCTTACTGAAGCAGAGCTTGAGCCCGAGTCCAGGCCCTTGGTGTTATGGCTTAATGGAGGTTGCAATCTCTCTCTCTCACACACACACACATACACTCACACGGTCTTCACTGAAACAGACATAAACCATCTCTCTCTTTCTCACTCTCTAATATAGTTTGTTTTTGTTGGTTTTCCTGATGCAAATGCCTTCCACTCCCTCGAATTCATTCCCTTTGTGTGTGTTAGAGAGAGAGAGAGAGGTAGGGGTTTTAAGCGTGGTGTTAGAGAGAGATTTGTGCGTGTGGTGCTAGAGAGAGATACCAATCAAAAGAAGAGGGAGAGAGAGCATGTGGTGGTGGATATAACGTGTGTGTGTGGTATTACAGATAGAGAAGGAGATGGAGATGTGTTTGTCTAGAGAGAGAGATTGGCTACTCGAAGAGAGAGAGAGAGAGAGATTTTCTACTCGACGAGAGGGAAAGAGGAGAGAGAGAGGTTTTCTACTCGAAGAGAGAGAAAGAGGAGAGAGAGGGGTTTTACTGCTCGAAGAGAGAGAAAGAGAAGAGAGAGATTTTGTAGTCGACCAAATGGACACATAAATGTAGGATCCAAGACAAATGAGAAGCCTCACGATACAATGTACAATCTATTTAAAGTAGACAGATATGACCCTCCTCAAATTCTATAATGACGGAATTGCCCCTATTAAGGCTTCTTCAATTCAGTCTCTTACTGCAAAGCAGCTCTCCATGTTCCCGAGTCAGGAGAAAATAAGAAAAGGAGAAATAAATATTCCTCTTTTTCATAATTCTTTGGACTCTCCTGTTCATAGGAAATGATCATGGCCGTAAGTTTCAATCTGCTTCGTTGGATCGATGCGATCGAATGCGATGATCTCATAATCGAAAATTGGGAGTTGAGGACTCCCGAGGATCCACGTTGCAAAAGAGCATAGTGTGTATCTACTCCCTCGGGCATACTTAGTAGGAGTTTTTTTCGATTTTGAATTTTATTTTGGACTCTAATTAGAATTGTCATATGAGAAATTTTGATCAAAAGAAAATTAGGTTTCGGGTTTCTAAATACTTAGATCTAATTGTTCTCGACAGCCTCTTTTCAATCTTAAGACGTTATTTTTTTTTATTTTTTTTTGTGGCACATATATAGTCTACATGAATTTTCTTTGTCCTTTCTCCTCGTATTGATGTTGGCAAAGTTCTTAGACAATACAATGAAGTCGTACTAGAGGGAGTAAATGTTGAATACTGTATGCATTTATTTTCTAAATTTTGGAGCAGTTAGCTTTTTGTCTGTTTCTCTCTCTAGTTTTTTTCTCTCTCCTATGTACTTGCAGTGAACAAATGAGCTTTGGCAAGGTGAGGATGGTGATGCGTGCAAAGAGAATTTGTCGCCAAGCCAACAATAAATTGGTGAATAGTAACCGAAAAGGTCTACTCATGATGATTGATTCCAGTAATTCAGTGGCTTGTTCTATGTAGTTATGGGGATCTCTCTCTCCCCCCAGTTTCAGTGATAAATAACTGATTCCAGTAAATAAAAAATTGTTTTAGTGTTGGAAATCCTTATGATGGTCAACAATCTATTTCACCTACGGTTATGAAATTTAAATATTAAAAAATGATGTAGATCATGCACATCTATAATCATTTAAGAATCTTGAAAATAGACGGTCTAGATAATATATTACAAGATACATTACTTTTAGAACTTGAAATCCATTTTTCTTTCGTATACATAGAATGATGGTAGCTGAGATGAGTATGTTGAGATAGATGAGTAACAAGACAAGAAAGGATGATATTCGGATTGAATATATCTGAGGGACCTTAGGTGCGGCTCCAATACGTGACAAGATGAGAAACAATAGACTTAGGTGCAACGCTGACCTAGAACAACACCGGTTAAGATGAGTGATTTGGTTTTAGTAGAAAGCTCTAAAAAGGCAATGAAAAGACTCTAAATGACATGGATTGAAGTAGTGAGAAGAGATATGATAACATATGGTTTGACTGAGGGTGCGGCCTTGATAAAATAAAATGACGGATGTAGTTGACCCCAAATAAGGCTCGGATGATTGTGATCTATACATCTCAAGGTCTAGATGATCAATATAGAGTTTTTCGACAACGAAAGAACCTTTTTAAGTGGATTTTGCAAATACACCTTACTTCTCCAGTTTGAGGTAGCCACCTTAAACTTCTAGCCCATTAGGTCCAAATTTCTTCTAAGATTGTTTCTTAGCCCTTTAGTATTTTCACGCACTCTCTCAAACTTTTCTTCTTCTTTTTTCACTTGTCGTAGTGTTTTATTTATTTTTTATTTATTTTTAACTTTTTAACCCATTCTTAGAATGATATAGTCTAAGGAGGGTGAAGACCTTAAACTTTCTCTTACCATGTCTTATGCCTGAGTAAAGGTGTTGGGTTGTGTTAGGTAGGCTTCTAACATTAAACTTTGCCAACTTATCATGAATCCTAAATCTACAACAGTATTGGAGAGATTGAGGAAGATGTCGTATATAGAAATAGAGCTAGATAGACGAGTGGAGATATGCAAACAGAATTTTATGTGATCGCTACATACCAATGACGTTGAAGGACAAGTTCTATAGGACAATGGTGAGAGCAACTTTGTTCTATAGGACAAAATGTTGGGTTGTCGAAAAACAATATACCCATAGAATGATTGTCGCGGAGATTATGATGTTGAGATAAATGAGTAACGAGATAAGAAATAATAGAATTTGAAATCAATATATTCGAGAAAATTTAGGTGTGCGACTAATAGGTGATAAGATAAGAGAGAGTAAACTTAGGTAGGCTAGTCATATGTGGTGCAGTCGCAATACAATACTTGTTAGGAGGTGCGGCTTAGTTCACGTGGAAGTCTAAAAAATAGTAAGAAGTAGGCTTAAAAGGATATGGTTGAAAAAAGCTTTGACAATGATGATGATGGTAATTTTTAGAATGACAGATATGTTTTTTTTGCCCTACATTTTCCGAGCATATTCACATTTTCATTTGGAATGCCTAGATGAGGTGCATGTGTATGCAAAATTTTAGGTCCACAAAAAAATTCAGCGAATCGACATGCATTTCAAGATCCTTCAATCTGGTAATTTGGACTATACTATTCATTTGAACTAACAATATCATTTTCCAAACATACCCTCATCCTAATGCTAAAAGTGCCCATAATTTTCATTTTATTTCAGTCATTATTTTTCCTTTTTTTTATTTGTTGCTCACACCGCCACTGCCTATGTTCATTGGGCATTACCCATGCAACGTTCTATTTTCCGTTTTTTTAAAAAAATTTATTTTTTGTGATCTAATTCGGTTGGTATTTACATATATATATATAGGTCCTGGGTGTTCTTCAATAGCTTATGGTGCATCTGAAGAGATTGGGCCATTTCGAATAAAAAAATCGGCCTCAGGCCTCTACCTTAACAAGTTCTCATGGAACAAAGTTGCAAACCTCTTGTTCCTTGAATCACCAGTTGGAGTTGGTTACTCATATACAAATACATCCTCAGATCTCACAAACTTTGGAGACCTTCAAACTGGTAAATCTATGACACCTCTGATAAAACCTGTCTTTTTAGCTGTAACTACATATATTAGGAATTTATGAATATAATATGCTATGTTGTTTTGTTTATTTGGGTGGTTTGCTTTAGACATTATTACTTACATAAAAATTTTAGAGGATTTTGTTGGTTTGTTCCTCTAGAGATATGGTTATCCTATGTCATTGCTGCAAGTCTTGATTGCTCTTTGTATTTTTTCTCT
The DNA here is from genome assembly GCF_000471905.2 of Amborella trichopoda. The sequence continues at coordinate 253,806 of NW_006498680.1, read as the reverse complement.
TCTATTCCCAGTTGAGCCCGTATTATATGAAGGCTAGGTTAGCTCCTTAGATGGGAAGAGGCTCAAAGCTATGTGGTCAGGATGGTGGGACGTCACAACATGATGTCTTGAGTTCTATTATTATTAGAGGTCCCGCTGAACTACCTTTAGAAAAAAAGTTAGTTTGTTTGGATTTTTTCTTATGCAAACTTCAAGGATTCAAACTCTAGATCTCTCTCAACCCAACCTCTATATTTACTACAACCCCTAGAGTAAAAGACACGTCTTATTTTCTTGTATTGATGCTACTGTTGTGGCCACATCAAGGTTTATCTTTGAGGTCACATTGTGATGAACTCCAAAAAAAAAAAAAATAATGAATTGGAACTCCGAAAAGCTCTGAAATAGTACACATGATCGTCCATCAAAATGGATGATCCTAAAAAATGGACAATCCTCAATCAATTTTGGAGTTGGAATTGATTTGGACCATTTTTGAGCTCCAAAGATCTCAAATATAGATGATGGTTTGAGATTTTTTTTTTTTTTTTTTCCGTCAAACAAATTGCACTTGCATGGTGTTTTGGCCGTAAGACCAAGTTTACAATTTGGTTGTGCATACCTATCAAGGGGTTCATTTGGTTTGTATATATGTTCTCTCCTTGACAGAATTTCCCCATAAGACCACCACTTTTCGTGTTTGGTTCATGGGAATGTGGGTTCCTCCATGTAAAAGTGTAAAAGCAGGTTCCCATATCTCCCGAAAAGCATTCCGTCAATGCTATCTTGTGGGAAAGTGCTTACATACCTAAAGAGGTGTGAACCCATTTCCCGTGGGTGTACCATCCGATATGAGAAAGCTCTCTCTAGTAGAGAACTTATGAACAAACCAACGACCTGAAAAGGTTCCTAAATTTTCTCCTTAAGTGAGGTGCAGTGTTCATGGGGCCAATCGAGTCTGAGCACACCATTGATGACATTTTAAGAGTCTCCTTGATGAATATCTGATGCATACTATGCAAGGTCTGAATGGTTCATTTGGTACAGTCATGAATGAGGCAGAGCCCTTGTAAGGAGAGCTCTGAGTTCTGTTACATTGGTGCTGCAAATCCCAACTGGACCTGAAACATGACACGAGTACAAGTCGTGTGATCATGCAACGACTACTTTTTTGAGCTGCCCTCAAAGTTCAAATTCAAGGTGCCCATTGGGTCCAGTTCAGTTTTCCCGTTCAGTTTTAGTTTTATGGCGAGTTTCATGAGGGAAATTTCTATTAAATTAGCATAAAGATCAATGACATCGTATTAAAAGGAATTACTGACCTATTCAGAATTATAAATTGCATCACTTATTAATCTAAGCTTTATTTCCTATGCCTTTTTTGAATAAATTTTTGGTGTACCAAGTTTCTAAACTACAGAGTTTTACATGATTCGCTAATTATTCATGTTTGCTTGTTTCTTGACTTTGAGCTGAACTGAGGCCAGAGAATTGGAACTTGAAATGTATTTGAGGTTAAGCATCTCCTCTCTTTCTTCCATTTTCGCAGCCAAGGACTCCTTGCAGTTCTTGTTAAGGTGGTTCGATCGTTTTCCACGGTACAAAAATAGAGAGCTTTATTTGACAGGGGAGAGCTATGCTGGTCACTACGTTCCTCAATTGGCTCATCAGATTCTCCAATATAACTCAAGGGCTCCGCATGGCATCAACCTCAAAGGAATTATGGTACGAAACTTCATCTATTCTTGTGTTGGGCTTGTATCTATGAACCAATACTATTTTCGGGTCCGGGTCCGGACATTTTGCCACCCTAAGATAAAAGGATATTTTTGTGATGTCAGAAAGAGATCCATCATCTCTATGAAACAAGATAAAGCAAAAACGATTGCAGGAAAAAGGTTAAAAACAAATGAGGTGCTTGGGGGATTGGGTCCATTTTTGTTGTTAAAACTGATTCATGTGTGGTGAATCGGAATGGGGCTCTGTCTCACATAGATCCGAGTCCCACAAGTTTGATATGGGCGAGTCTGAGTCAGAGCTATTGACTTCTAATAAGAAAATTGAAAGATTAGTAAAGAAACTTTAGGAGACTTGGGTGATTCTATTGTTTTTGGCCCTAGAATGCCTGGCTCTAGACATCGAGCTCACTCCTGCAATAATATGATTTGTAGATCACTGATCTTGAATCTTGACTTGATGCAACAGTGGATGATGTTTCTATCATTTACAAAAATCTGGGGCATGTGGGGATTTAGAGGCATCTTCCAAACCAATATTATAGTAAATACAAATAACTCAAGAGTAATTTTTTTTTCTCTATATGTGAGTTTGCTGATCTTTCTGCAAGCAATGTTGCATTCTTTTAGGAAAAGTTATTTATGCGTCAGGCACGCATATCTATAGTTGCCTTTCCTGAGGCATAAAACAACCATCTTAAAGAAGGATGCTCAGGCGTAGTCATTCTGAAAAGGATAAAAATCAATGGTCAATAAATTTTCTTTTAAAAAATTGTATTTTTTAGTTTTAAAATTTATTTGGTTATATATATAATCCATATTAGACATCATATATACCTAAGAGAGTAGGTCTAAAATCCATCTCAAAATTAGTTTTGAAGAGGGAGCACATATGCACATATGAGTTCTAGGACTAATGGTGTGTCCTTTTTATGAAAGCCAAAGTTATTTTAATTACGGATGCATTACATATTACAAGCAATATAGTTATGGCACACGACACCCTTGTAGTAGTATGGTTGTTCACATTATTATTATGTTGTACTGCAGTAGTATTGTATGGTTCACATTAGTAAGGAACAAAAAGATCTCAATTAATATTGGAGAGCTTATTTTTAATTAATAGACCTCCTAAAAAATTACATGAATTGCTCATTTTTATGGTTGAGAATATTAAATAAATAGGGGTATTTTAGTAATTTGATACACTCATAACGAGCAGGGGCACTTTCATAATTTGGATGACGTCTCTTATTTACGTCAAATTATTGAAATGTGTTTGCTTGTTTAAGATTTCCAATCCTAAATAGAGACAATTTGAGTATATATGAAGATATTTTTTAAAAAAATGTTTAATTAAATGAAAAATAAAAAAAATGAATCCTGAAACGTTAATCAGCATGTTTTGACCCCTCAATGATTTTATACGAGGTTTTAACCCGTTATGCAATCTTCCTTTTTATAATTATTATGTTTTTGTCATACATTGTAATACTTATTTCTTTAATTATCATATTTGTTTAGCATTTCATACAATTCATGCACATCAGCGGAATATGGGTGAGACAGAGACTTATACATGGGAAAGAAATGAAATTGTAAGCAAATGACTAAGGCCCCATTTGGATGTCCACTGTTTTAGCAATGTTGTCATATTCGTTTCGAAGTCTTTTTTCGGTTTGGTAAGAAAAATGAAGCAATTTGGTGCTTTGGCCAATTTAGAAATCTTCTAACCTTTTTTTAAAAAAAATTTAATATAAATAAATTAGGTGTATATATATATATATAATGGAAAATTTTAAAATTAAAAACAAAATTAAACAAGTACTTTTATATAGGTATTTCTTTTCTAACCAAAGCAACCTGAAGCTTCAGTTGAAGCAAACCCGAATTTGGCTGAAGCAATCTGAAGTGGCCCGAATCTGACTGAAGCAGCAGCACCGGGCTTCTCTTCATTTTGGTTTATGTTTAAAAACTGAAAAGCTAAAGCGAAGCAAATTTAATAACATTAATTTTCATCCCTGGGATAAGATATCGGATAAGATATCGCTTATAGTTATGTATGAGTGGGTGGTGAAAGGTTTGGCTCAATGGTAGATATATTATTCAAAGGCACAATTTCGGGAATGTAACCCTACTTATTCACACAATGCTCCCAGTAATAAGGGTTTCGCCGATAGGCAAAGCCGATAGACAAAAAAGGAATAAAATAAATAAATAAAATTAATAAATAAAAACTTCTTTTATAGCTATTAAAAAAAGGCAAGCTTTCTATGTTTCTCCTACTGCATAAAACTTATATATGCTCCTCTATTTAACCTTTCATTCTGAACGGACGGCTGAGATGGTTCTAATCACAATTTGACTTCTCTACACTATTTTATTTTTAATTATTTTTTACAAACTATTTGGGCGGCCACTCCTCTCTCAAACTTGCATTTGTAAAAAAATATAAAAAAAAATATCAATAAAATAAAATAACCAAAATACGCCTGAAAATTTCAAGGGGTATTTTGGTCATTATATTTTATTGAAAAAATTACTTTTTAGTTTTTCTGTTTTTTTTTTTGGTGCGCTCTATTGAGATGATGGCACGTACCAAATTTCCTATTAATATAATTTTTAAAAAAGGAACTAAAAACAAAATTCTCTGAGGTGTCGAATCTAGATCAAACGGACAGTGGTTCACATGATCTAAATTGGACGACTAATGGGGGAAAGTATATATCTTCTATGCTGCAGAGGAAGTGTAGAAAACCTTATGCTGTAGAAGAAGTGTAGAAAACCTTTCTCATTAGAAAAGACTTGTATTTTGAAGTAGGGGAAGTTTAGAAAACCTTTGTCATTAGAAAAGACTTACATTTTGCTAGAGTTCATTATGGCCATTGAAAATTTTATATCTTCATGACTGCCCATAAAGGTAGTTAAGAATAAGGCTTTTCTGAGGGTAGATAGATCAAAATAATGAGAAAATCACATGCGATTTGAATGAACTTTAAGTTGAAAAGGACCAAACAAATGTTACTAAATTAATGTATGAAAATTTCCAAAACTATTGCAGGTTGGAAATGCAGTTACAGACAACTACTATGACAACTTGGGGACAGTGACATACTGGTGGAGCCATGCTATGATCTCTGATAAAACCTACAAGAACATACTAAAATCCTGTGACTTCCATCTTGAAAACCTTACAGGGGCTTGTGATCGCTGGTTCACGTATGCAACGAGTCGAGAATTCGGAAACATCGATCAGTACAATATATATGCACCCCCTTGCAACTCGTCTGATGGCGCAACAACCACCAGAAGGACACTGTCTTCACCCCTTCGCTTCAAAACTTCGGTATTGAGTTTCGGCAAATAAATATTTTAGCTATTTTGCTAGTTCTATAACAATGATAATCATCGAGATGGTTTTCTTTCAATAAGCATAATAGTAATAGGAATAGTGATGATGATTAGTTGTTCGATAATGAATAAATTAGCAAAAATGTGAGATAAATCTACAATACTTTTGGCTATTTTAGGTAGTGAAATCTAGGTATTTTTGTTGATGCTTATAAGAGATTGTATACTGTGAGACCATTTATCTTTATTATAAGGAGATTACAATTACTCTTAGCTATTAGATGTCAAATTAGATAGCTTGAGGTATGTCGTGAAGTTCGAGAATATTTGGAAACTTTGAGTCTAGTAAATGACATGTTCACAACCATCTCTAATTTGAACTCTGATAGAAAAAAGTAATTGTGACATCCTTGTAAAAAGTAAGTTTAGTAGGTTGGCCAGTTTTAATGAAGTTAATCCAATTAGTCAGGGACATTTTTCATATGAGCTTGAAAATAGATGGTCCAAATAATATGTTGCAAGATACACTATTTTGGGACTCGAAATCTTTTTTTCAAACATCAAAACAACCTTTTATTATAAATTTTGAACTTGCATCTTAGTTATACTTTTTCCTTTAACTAATCAAAGTTTTGAATATTTGGTAAAGGTTATTGGAGGATATCGAGGAGGAGGATATGATCCTTGCACTGAGAAGTATGCTGAAATATATTATAACCGCCCCGATGTTCAAAAGGCTCTTCATGCCAACACCACCAATATCTCTTATAAATGGACGGCTTGCAAGTATATTACAATCTCTCTCTCTCTCAAGAACACCACACCTCTCTCACACACTTTTTGTTTTTAACATTTCCAAGGAATTTTCATGAAAATAGATTACAAGATAAAAACGAAGTCATTGGAAGGCAGTAATCTCCAACGAAAATTGGTGTACTCGCTCTTTTGCAAGACAATCAGCTTCGGCATTAGCCTCCCAATAGCAACGACAATCAGCTTCAGACGTTATAGTTTTAAGAATATCTCGTATCTCATAAAAAATTATAGTCAGCCTTCAAGCTATAATGTTTATTGAATCCTCTACTATGATCTTCGCTCCTTCAAATCTTGACAAGAGTTTAATGCCTTCCCAAAAGCCTCTAACTTTAGCTTCAGCTTCATTGACGGTAGTAACATCACAAGGGCCAGAAAAAAACAAAGAATATGCCCCGCAAGATCTCTTATCAATTCACCAAACCAACTACGCCATATGATCTCTCACACACGCACACTCTAAACAAGCGGCCATATTCTAATTTTAAGTGGATATTTTGTTTACAAACACTACATTTACAATAAATAAGTGGAAAAATCTCTCTCTCTCTCTCTCTCTCTAAGACACACACCTGGGATTTAGGATAAACAAGTGAATAAATCTCTCTCTCTCTCACACACATACAAAACACAAGCACTAACATAGATAAATGACAAATAAATATCCAATGTCTCCATTTCTAAATCAAGCGCGCGAGCACAATTTTCTTATTGTTTTTTTTATTCTTTGAAAAAAACCTAATTAAGTTCAACAATAGTGAAATTCTGAACCGGAATTGGAAGGACTCGGCTAATTCCATTCTACCAATCTACAAGGAAATGATCGCCGCCGGATTGAGGGTTTGGGTTTTCAGGTGTGTGATCCCCTTCAAAATATTTCATAATTACATTCCATAAATATTCACTTGTCAAATTTTCTATCGCGAATCTTACGTCGAAATCTCTCTCTCTCACTCACACACACAGTGGAGATGTAGATTCTGTTGTTCCTGTGACTGCAACTAGATTTTCACTTGCACGCCTCCGGCTATCAACAAAGATACCATGGCACCCATGGTATGTTAAAAAGCAGGTGAGAAAACCTTTGAAAACTTTACTCTTTAAATTTATTCCATATATGTCTATGTGAAATTAGGTCCAATATTGCTAATAGACATGCATAAATTCCTGATTTGATCTCTAATTCATTTCTTATATGATTTATGATGTATATTATGGTTCTCTTCTTGCTGTTAGTAGAGACTACTTTCATATGGCAAATAAAGGATCTTGTGATGAAAAATGATGAAAATTAACCTTGTGGTTAAATCCATTAGGTTAAATAAAAAAATGTTTTCAAGAAAGTGGTTACTCATTAAAACCCGTTCCACTTTGGTACCTCATCACGAATTTTATTGAAAAGGAATCCAAATTGTTTTTATTTTGGGATCGGAATGATCAATGAGATCATTTGGCCCAGTTGAATCATTTAAGCCAAATGACGTAAATACCGTTATTCTTTTTAGAGTCCAAACTTGAAATATGTTTTTTTAAAAAAAAACCTCTTTCAGGTTTGGAACCAAGAATATAAATGCGAGCATTGCGGTAATTTGACGGTTTTGGGTATCTAGAAGAAGCATGTATAAATCATTATATTGAAACTATTTTGATTTTTTTTTATTCGTGTCGTATGTAAATTGTGAAGGTGGCAGGATGGACAGAGGTTTATGAAGGGCTGACATTTGCTACCGTGAGAGGAGCAGGTCATGAGGTGCCTCTTTTCAAGTCTAGAGCAGCCTTTCTCCTCTTCAACTCATTCTTGGGTGGAAAACCTCTCCCAAACTCCTAGATTGGATTCACAAAAGGAGAAAGCTTGCAATTGCTCTTTGATTCAGGCAACAATTTATTACTTGGGGTGGTCTCCCACTTCAAAAAAAAAAAAAAATTCCCAACTTTTCATCGCATTTTGAAAACCAATTCCGATTGAATTGTGGCCACCCCCCAACACAAGTTTTTAGAGAGAGAGAGAGATATATATATATATATATATATATGGGTTATATTCAATTTGAAGACTAGTTTATGAAACAATAAAACAAAGTTTTGCAGGATCTTGATGAGCTTGTTAAGTGCTTCTTTGAGTTACTTGTAGCAATAGGTAATCATTATAAATTTATAGTTATTGTAATCACAGCTAAGTATTATGGCATTTTTCTAAGTCTCCTTTGCCTGTGATGGAGAGGGGAGCGCAAATGGTGGTCCTGTTCCAGAGATATGTATATGTTGATGCATTTTATACAAAGCCTCATAAAAGAAAGTAAAGTTGAATCTCAAAATTTTGTAAAATGTAGTTCCTTGCAAAAATATTTAGGATGGTTTCAAAAGTCAATCATGCTTATAATTATGAATTTGAAGATCAAAAAATAATGCACATAAACTTTTAAAATGAAACCCTAAAAACATAAAAAAGTCTGTCCATAAGATTTAATAAGAAAATTTCATAAATAAGTAACATCATGTCTTGCATCAGCCTCCCCTAATTAGAGAAAACACGTCATCGAGTTTTGAAATGTATTATGATGCATCCTCCAACAAATCCACTATCATCTTCAACCCAAGTATAGTGCACTTGATCCAGGGACTCATAGGTTTTGGGTAGTGCAGAAAACCGTTAAGAAACGGATTCTAATTTCAGAAAGGATGTAGGGAACTCGAAACTCCATTTTTAAGCCTTTTTTAATAAAATCGAAACAAAAAATCAACAAAGTCTATATAAATGTCATAGCGCTATGAGTAACCTTTCCGATAAAAACCCATAATAGTGATTATCATCTACGAGCTAAAAGTTATGCATGTGTTGAAGGTACAATGCTCAAAATCACCTCATCAACCACCTAACTCTCAGTATCAGGGAAAGTATAGTCAAGCACTTTGGTAATGCCCTCTATGGTGACCTCACTTGCATAGAATCCACAGATTTTAAAATTACCTTTGCAACTTTACAAGTCCCAATCAATCTTTGAAACCCACCATTAATGACTTGTTCTTTGAAAAATCAAAATTACCAATGGCCATCAAGCCTACATTAAATAATATGGAAAGAATTTTGAAAGAAGAAAATCAAATAATCTAATAATTGGAAAATTAAAGAGAAAAACTATAAGCCAAGCTTGGATGGTTCATCGCACACTAAAGCATAAATAAGATATCATAACTCAACTCCATATGAAAAACCCTAATAAAATGTCTACTTACAATAAAAGACACGTTAGAACTCAAGAAATTTTAATTCTAATTAAAATAGAAGTCCTAATTAAAATAACATTTATTATAACATTTTTATATCTGACAAAGTAAATAATTCTATAAGAAATCTAAGTACTCCAAAACCAACTTCTAAAATTTAAAAAACCTTAAAATCCCTAGAATCGCTAAAAACACTTTAAAAGTAAACCCTAAAAATCCAAAATAAAAAATCCTTAAAATTTAAATAGAAGAAATTAAAAAATAATAAGCTTCTTGTCTTGCATCACTCCTTCCACGTCAGCATTGGACAAGAGTTGTCATAATACTCAGTTGAATCGAGTTGCCATTTACTCCACTATGTTATTAAAAAATAGTCGAAGTATTGAGTAGAACATGTCATCGGTACTTGAGGTGTCATCCGCTTCATTTTGAGGTATTGCAATAGAATAAGGGGTTAAAGGAATTTCAACTGAATTTGATATGGAGTGGCTATCATCTTTCAAAGTTTGTCAGACAGTCGAGATTGTTTAATATTATTTGAATTTTAATATTTTTTTATATATATGATTGATCTGAAATTTTTTGAGTGTGCACGCCTTAGTTAGGGACATCTAAATAAAATATTGAAAAACCAAATAATAAAAATGAAAAAATTACCCCCAATGAATATTTTACATGTATTTTTGTTATTTTATTTTTTGAGAATTATCTTTTCAATATTTTATTTAGGTGCGCGTTTGTTAGATATACACACGATCCAAATTTCACATAAACCTTATTTATAGAAAATTAGTAAAATTCACACACACTATCAAACAACCATGATCGTACAATAGGCTTTGGATGGTGATGAGTCATGAGCGAAATACTATAGAAATTCGCTCATGAGTTATAGATGAGATAATTTACCTTTGTTACAAGGAGGTCACATTTACTTGTAGCCATTAGATATCAAATTGGATAGATAGGGGGTTTATATAACAAAGTTTAAAATAAAAAAAAAAAAATTCTTTGAACTTTGAGTCCGGTCAAAGATATGCGACCACCCAATTTGAAATTTGAGAGATAAAGTGTAATTGTGACATCCTCGTACTAAAAGTAACGAGAGAACGACTATCAGAAAACATTATCTTAAATGTTTATTCAAACCGTCCATTCTCAACATCATATTGAGATTAAGGGTTTAAAAAAGCATTGTTCAATTGGAGGACTGGCCTGAGGTTCCCCTCTCTGAATCGGGCTAATCGGACCATGTTTTGTATTTTTACAAATTGAATGTTTAAGAAGCATTGATTTCTCTCGCATTTCTTCATAAAACATATCTCAAATTTGTCCCAACTTGTTGCTGTCTCTTTCATCTACAATAAGTCTAAACAATTATTGCAGTCAAAATCCAAAACAATAAAATCTCATTATGAATTTTTTGGGTTTTATGTTTCTACAATTTTTTGAGATCCAATGCACCTTCCCTTTGATTCACCCTTCAATTTTCTACCAAATTATTGGAAATTTGTTTCAAAAAGATCCTTTTGGATCGCTTTAACACATCCATATCCTCTGTTGTTGAATCGAAGCCCTTGTTCAAAGAGATCTATAATAAATATTTCAAGAATTTTTTAACTGGAAATTGAAAATATTCAATTTGTCACTACCTGTTTCACCAAATTGGTTCAAATTTGTCACGTCACATTTATCTACAATGTCCCAGCAAACTTTTTTTTGTATCAAAAACAAAAGTCCCTGAGATAAAAAACATTGGTTTTTTTTTTTTGGCCTTTTTGTCTTTTGTCCACCATTTCCTTCCTGAAATGTTTTTATCCTAACTTTTTGTTTTGATTTGTATTTAAAATTCCTATTAAGTGAAATCAATATTTCGTTTTGATTTTAAAATTGTACTCTTTTCCTTTATATTTTTAATACTTTTCTCTATTTATTTTGTTTTGATTTGTATTTAAAATTCCTATTAAGTGAAATCAATATTTCGTTTTGATTTTAAAATTGTACTCTTTTCCTTTATATTTTTAATACTTTTCTCTATTTTATTTATTTAATTTTTTGGTAAAAAGTATTGGTATAATCGGTCTAGCTGTCTTGGCAATTTCGCTTCGACTATGGGTGACCGATTCAACTCACTGATCTGCACTGTTTGAGATTAACCGCTCATCCACTTCAAACCAGTGATGAAACACGCAACATGTTATTTCTAGGGTGTGGTTTGTATAAGGCTGATGCTCTAAACAATCAAGACGCATCTTCAAATAGTATTTAAGGATGTTGCTTTACTACTAGAAATCATTGTGATGGCCTGAAAATTTATTTTCATCTTTAACTATAAACTTTGGAGCTTTAAAAGTAAAGTAGATTGAACAAATCTATGAATACTTGAAAATTGTGAAAATTGACGATCCAAAAAATGTATTACAAGATGCACTATTTCAAGACTTGAAATCCATGTTTTTCATGTCCCTACACTTGAGGTCAAGATGATCGATTTGAAGATTTTTCTGCATTAAAACAACCTCTTACATATTTATGATGTGAGTCTTAATTTGATTGTTTAGGGCCTCAGCCTTGTATAACCTTTTGCCCTATTTCTATGCTACGAATAGTAGGCTATTCAAAAGAATCCAAGAAACAAACCAATTCTTCTTCTTTAGAAGGCGACACTTCCTAAATCCATTGGAAGATGTAAGTCTCATATGTGGCTGGCATCATGTTCATGGCAACCAATGTATGTGCTAACATGTAACATGCATGCGTAGTATTTTCAATTACAAAATGATAAAAACAAAGCGTAAAAACATTTACAAATAGAAAAAGTTTATAAAAGGTTGCAACCTACCTCTACAGCTACGGATACACCTCAAAAATCCATCGGAAAATATAGTTTTAATGTTGAAAAACCCTTTGATTGATCATCTCGACATCGAGATGTATGACCATAAAAAATACAAAGATTTTAAGTCTAAAAAATAGTGCATTTTACAACATATTATCTACACCGTCTATTTTCAAGATTTTCATATGTTTATAGATCTACTTGATTTTAACTATTTTTAAAATTTAAAATTTTATAATTAGATATAAAAATAGATTTTGAGATAATCCTAAGAACATTTTACATCAAAATTATATACCATGATAAATTTTGAAAGTGCACCTTACCTCTACAGCTACGGATGCAACCATATGCCAACTGCACCCTTTAACCACACACACACGCACATACACACACACACACACACACACATATATATATATATATATATATATTAGGTTTGGAACCCAAAGAAAGCTATAGATTTTGGGTTTTATGGCTCGAGTAACTTACGTGGCCAAATTACCAAAAACCCCCATGGACTTAACTTTGTTTACATTATCTTGCCAGCCAATTTTTTGTTTGCAACTTTTACCCAAAGACTAAGTTTTATAGCAAAGGCCAGACTGAACGGCAAATATGCTGGACCGCATGGCACATCTGTCGGACCGAATGGCAATAGAGAGGCATTTTAACTAATGTGAGGGTATTTTGGTCTTTATTGACATTTTGTTTTTACTTGGGGGGTATTTACTATAAAACATGATTTTCAGGTAAAAGTTGCAAAAAAATATGTTATTGGGGGGAGATTGTCTAGAAAGTATCCTTTGAAGGGGGTATATGTAATTTTCCCTAAATTATAGTTCTTTTTTTTGGTCGTGTGTGAGTTTTATATTTGGGGTGAATTAGTATAAATTTTTATTTGGGGTGAACAAGTATATATTTAAATAATTAGCTGGGAAAGACGATGAGTTACCCAACAAAATTTTGTACTTCACTATCAAAAGAGTCTCATTTGCTCCAGCTTTTGTTTGTACTCCACTGTCAAAAGAGTCTCATTTGCTCCAGCTTGGATTACAATAGAGTATAAAATGAAAGCCAAAAGCAGGTCCTCTTAATTTGTCTAATGGATCAAATTCCTATCCTTGACCTTATTAGGAACCTCTTCCAATTTGTACAATAACAAATGCTACAATTTAAAAATCAAGTTAGGTCAGCTTGGTTATTATTTCGAAGAAAGGTCAAACCCTTGACTTCTTCATACAAATACAACTATTTGACATTAAATTAAGGCCTCAAGATATTGCCATCATTGCATTAAATAAAAATTAAGTGGAAGTCCCTTCATTTACTTCTAGGAAAATATAAGTGGGAATAAGGCGTTTGGGCTTAGCCGTTGATACTAATTGTGCTACCTCTCAAATACGATTCCTATGCTGAACTATCCCAAAAAAAATTGAATTTATGATTAGAAACAGTGAAAAAAATTGAATTTATGATTAGAAACATTGAAAAGAGATAGGGAAAAATGTCATTTTTATTTTTAATAATAAAAATAAAATAAGGAGATCATTTCTTTTATGTAATCATCTCATAAAAAGAGCCCGGCCTTAATTAATTAGTGTTGATGATTTGCAATGCTACATCCTAAGCTCAACTCCTACCAAGGTAGGTGCCCTCTCCCCACTAACTCACCCAAAAAAAATTTCATAAAAAAGTAAATGATACCCTTCCCTTAAAAATCAGTTGATCTTAATTTTCATATGCATGGCTTCATTTTCTTTTTAATGAATCTAGGTCTGGAGGATGACAGAATGTTGTAAGAAATTTTCCGGTCTCTCTTACACCCGAAATGTGAATTTTCAAGTCGCCCTAATGCGGCCGAGACACACTGTCTCTTCCCTTTAAAAAGAACCACATGCACAGATATATTGAACCAAAATTGCTCATATTCCTTGTGTTTTCATCAACAACTAATATTGAAATTGAAAATGAGATGTATGAAAACCTCATAAGATTCAACCATGAAACAACTCTCTCTCACACATTTCCCCCATTTTTCTGTATTCTTTTTCTTCTTCATTCTTCTACCTAACTCCCAATTATATCCATTACTTTGGAGTTTTCTTCAGTAAGAAAGCAAGGAGCTCACCTATATGACTTCTTTTTTAACATTGTCACCCTCATATGACTTAGTTATTAAAATATATATTAGTAACACTTTTAATCTTTATGATGAAAATGGTCAAAGTAAATGTTAAAAACCTAACCCTAGAAGTCCAAAAGAACTTTGCAGAGTAGGGAGTCAATAGAACTATAAATCTAAAGGCCATTTATTCAAACAAAATGCATAATTTCAAACACCCAAGGTTTCCAAGAATATTTATGGAAGTTGTGGAGGAATCCAATAAGGTAATTGCTCAGAGAGAGAGAGAGAGAGGAAGTTACGGAGGAAGCCAATAAGGTAATTGCTGACAGAAAGAGAGAGAGAGATTTGCACTTCCATGTATGGTTAAGCGAATTTGAAAAGAGGCTCAAGTTGTGGTGGTAGCATTTATATACTTTAATTATCACGTTGTGGTTTTTATTCTCATTGACACTGTTTTTTTTTTTATTATTATTAATACTTTAAAAAAATTAGCTCTAATACCTTAAAAAAACTAACTCTTAAACTCTTTGAAAAAATGGGTATGGACATTATCTTTCCTCTTGAATTATCCAAAAAAAAAAAACCAAAAATAATATGCACCAATGGGTATGCTCTATTGTCATCTGAAAAATAACACCCTAAACATGAAAAGAGACATATAACTTTTGCGCAACAAAGTTTTTAAACTTATTTGTTTTTTCAAAATACTCATTGGTGATCTCAAAGTGGATCTCAAAATTTTAGTAAAAAAAGTGCTTCTAAACAAGTCCTTTCTCTGAGTGAGTAAGTGTACACTAAACTCCCATGAGAACACTGTTAAAATTAAGATCGGGAGTTGAAGCCCAAGTTTAAAATTGAATTGGATAAGTAATTTTTAGGAAAATTTACGCCCTTACATATTTAAATATGGTTAATACGTCGCAGGTCCAAAAATTTTAAATATTTACAAGGTGGTACATTAGTCCAATGTTTCAACGGGCAGACTGATATTTTTTTACCGTTATGCATTTTCTTTATTTTTGCCCCTCTGTCTAATGTTCCAAACAACATTTTGCTTTTTTATTTTTATTTTTCTAATTTTTTTAAGTCTAGATACCAGTTTGATTTTATTGAACCATGGACCGTTTGGCTTGCATAAATATTGTGGAAGCCAACTGTTCAAAGATCTCGAACTAATCCTTGGATTGTGAAGTTCATAGTCTAGGTACTAGCCTGAGGTTTAGATTTTCGGATTGCTTGACTTGCACAATGTTCATGCAATTAAAGCAGTCTGAGGATCCAGAACTTGGATTGGTCTCTACACTTTAAAAAATTTATAATAAAAATTAAGAAAATTATATAATGAGACTATTTACTTTTGATACAAGGTGGTAACAATTAATCTTGATCTTTTTTCTTTTTTTTTGAACAATAAATTAATCTTGACCATTGAGTGTGAAATGTGATAACTATATTTATTTCATCGACCAAGTTCAAACTTCAAAAAACGTTTTCTTGAACGTTGTGACACACCCTATCTTCCAGATTTTATATCGGATGGTGATAAGTAATTGTGACCTCTTTGTATCAAATATAAATAGTATCATTGCATACATTCTTTAAAAACATTATATGATATTTTGGAATTTAGTCCTGACAAATATAATTGAAAAAAAAAAACCAAATTTTTTATAATTTTTTATTTTTTTAAAAAATATATTTTTATATCTCTTATTTTTAAGTTTCATTTCACAATAGACTCAAAGCTTTAAAAGATATCTTAAAGCATAATAATTGTAGATTTTATTTCTTTTGACGCTTTAAACTAATCTAAACATATTTTTTTAGGCTAAATAAATATAAAAAGATGCATCTTTCTTAAAAAGTCATCATTCCAAACTTTAAAAAAGAGAGGGCAGCATTATGGAGGTAAAAAGTTATTGGGGGGAGAGAGATGTTTGAAAATTTACAAGAGGAGAGAAAGTCGGAAGAGAGATAAAAAGAGAAATATGAGATATATAAATGAATAGAGAGTATTGAGTTTAAAAATAAAGTATTTTTTTAACATTTGTTTAAGTTAAAAAAAAAATTTAAAATGATTAGGGATAAAAAAAAAAAATCTTAAATGAAACTTAAAACTAGAAAATATTAAAATATTTTACTTTTTACATAATTTATCCAAACTTAGTTTACCACGTCATCGTAACGTACGGTTTGACAGTCTCCCGCTATATGCGAAACGTACGTTAAGCGATAAGGGAGGGCAATCTGGCCTTTTGTTCACATGAGAAGACCTTTTATTATCTGACTATTTAGGCGGCGCCGACCTTTTCGCTTGTATATTTTTCATCATCAACGATAAATCAGATATTTACCAAAAAACACCCTCACATCTAACGTTATACCAAATCCATATATATTGTCATCAAGGCCCCCGGACTTTTTTGAGTTTTTTTATGGGAAAATTATATACAGGGTGTGGGTTGCAACCTTAACCCATCCAATTAAGACGTACTTTTAAATTTTTTTTTGGTAATTTTAGTGTAAAATTTTTTAGGATTATTTAAAAATTTATTTTTATATCTAATTATAAAATTTTAAATTTTAAAAATAATTAAAATTTAATAAATCTTGAAAATAGACAGTCTAGATAATGTGTTGCGAAATGCACTATTTATAAGACTCAAAATCTTTTTTTTATCATATTTCTACATCTCGATGTTGAGTTGATCAATTCGAGGGTTTTTCAATTTTAAAACAACCTTTTCCGATAGATTTTTTAGGTGAATATGTAATTCTACATTTTTAGGTTACAACCTTATATACACTTTTTTTTTATATAAATATCCGTTATATTTCTTGTTATTACAAAAAAAATCTAAAACTTTTCATTATTACACATATATCCGTTTTTTTAACTTTATAACATTTTGTTTTTTACAAGACCAAACTGCCCATTTTTTGTTTTTGAAAAATAGATTTTGTTTTTGTTTTTTGGTTTTTGAAACACTCTCTTTACCCTTCTTCTTCCTCTTCGCCAACTTTCTCGGCAAATTATCCTTCTTCTTTTTTAGGTTAAGGTCTTTTTTGTTGACCCGATCAAAAGCACACCTTTGAATTTCATTTTATTTGGGTTTATGAATGTAGATAGAAAAAATTCAGATTTGGTGAATGGAGTTTTCTTGAGAGGTTTGGAAGACAGAAACAGGAGATTTGAAAACTTCAATTATTTCCTCTCTTTCTCTGCAACACCACAATTATGCTCAATTATTTCCTCTCTTTCTCTGCAACACCACAATTATGCCCCTGTTAGATGAAAGCAAACAATCTTACAACTTGTATGCCCGTTTTCCCTCGCCCCCCCATTCTTTCTATCTCTATTACGCGCGCACACAATGTTAGCACAACCATTAAAGAGAATTTTGTGAAACCAACCCATTAAAAATCATCTAGCAACATATAATTTGCTTTTATACGAGAGCTTAAGTAAATTTTCGGCTGGGCAGGATAGATAGAGTTAAAAAAAATAAAAAAAAATAAAAAAAAGAAGAAGAAGAAAGAAGCAGCAGTTTTCAAAATTACAATGGGTTTTGAAAATTAAAAAATTTTGATTTTTCAAAAATCGAAAATAAACAGTTCTGTCTTTTAAAAAAAGTGTTACGAAGTTGAAAAAATGGATATATATGTAATAACAAAAATTTTCATGTATTTTCGTAATAACGAATATTTATGTAATTTTTCCTAAATTTTTTTAAATGGGTGTGATTTATATTAGGTTGCAACTTTAAACAATCAAATTAAGACGCGCCTTTAAATTTTATCATTAATATAATTTTGATTTAAAAAATTCTTAGGATGGTTTGAGAATCTATTTTTATCTCTAATTATAAATTTTTAAACTCCAGAAGTAGTTCAAATCAACTACATCTATAATTACTTGAAAATGGACGGTTCAAATAATGTGTTGCAAGGGATAATATTTTTAAGACTCGAAATCTTCTTGTTCTTTTTTTTTTTCCATATTCATTCATCTCGATGTGGAGATGTCAATTAGAGGGGTTTCCAACATCAAAACAACCTTTTATGGATTTTCGAGGTACATCTTAATTATACATTTTAAGGTTGCAACCTTAAATAAATTTTTTCTTTTTTACATATACGGTAACATTTTAATCATGCCTAGTGTTAACCATGGTTAGCATGCCTCAATTTAAAAAGAAAGTTTTCTAAATTTTCGAATTTTTTAAAATCCATTGAAAACACTT
Source organism: Amborella trichopoda (assembly GCF_000471905.2). The sequence goes on along the minus strand of NW_006498680.1, from coordinate 235,491 downwards.
TAACTGTTTCAAGAAATCTTCAAAAAATCATGTTTTTCATTTGGAGGTGTATTTTATCTTTCTTTTTTTAAGAAGTTTTTTTTATGAAAAGTTATTTGTTTTTATCTCAACTGAATATTTTCACATCTTAGAATTCTAGGTTTTTACTAATGGACCTGGTTTCTATTCGGCCAACCAAGTCTGCATATGTAGAAATGTAGGCCTCTTAATAAATATATTTTTGAGATGGATTTTAAGACTTAATTTTTAAGGATATGTAATCTCTAACATGGAGATTATGAACATTAATAAAATTTAAAAACTAAAAATAATAATTCTAGTAAGAAAACATTTGGACTGTTAGTTTCTATTATTTTTAGATGGATCACTACTTGCATCCATCTTTGAGATGGATGCTTCACATTTTCTAGACCGCATATGTAGAAACGCGGTCCAGCCTGCATGAAACAATTTTTCTTTGTAAAATGCAATCCTATATTAAGGTTCTTTTTTTTTTTCCTAACAAATATCCTGTATCTAGTGTTGTTGTTTTTGTTATTTGATATAATTCTTTTGTTTAGTTATGTTGCTTCATTATACGCTCTGAACAATATATGGAGCATATAATGCTTGTTCAATGAAAATTTTGACAAAAAATTATTGCATTATGTCAATTTGATGTGTCACTGGGTAGATCTAAACCCACCACACACATATCCGAGTCTAATAAATCTGGACCAATCTGAAGCTCACCCTCATTGACCATAACAAAGTTCTAGGACTTCTCAGGCATTCTAGATTAAATCTAGGGATCTAGGGCTCTACTCTACAGTTATTTTCCTCTAACAAATATCTCACAAATTTGCAAATTTGGGGGCAACCTCAATTTCAAAAAAATGTAAAGGAAAATGTTTATACAAAGCCGAGGTCTTAAACAATCAAATTAGAGCCTACCTAAAATATTTCACTAGAAGAGGTTGTTTTGATGCTCAAATTCTTCAAATTGATCATCTTGACATCAAAATGCATGGGCGTGAGAAAAAAAATAGATTTCAAGTTTTAAAAATAATGCATCTTGTAACGCATTTTTGGACCATCGATTGTTAAGAATTTCAAGTTTTCATAGATCCGCTCAATCTACACTAATTTTTAAGTTTTAAATTTTATAATTAAAAATAAAAATATATTTTAAAAGCCATCACAAAGATTTTCAATATTAAAACCATATTTCTGGATACTATTTGAATGTGCACTCAACTTTGATTGTTTAGAGCCTCGGCTCGATACAAACCGCACCCGTATGTATGTAAGGGACATTTGGTTTATGGGTGTAGTTGTCATTTTTATTGTTTATAAAAGGGCAATTTAGCTCCCTAAAGTGAAGCGCAAAAAGAGGCGCAGTAAATCTTGAACTTTATTTTAGAAGACTCCTTGTCAAGTAGTTGAAAAAGGAATCAATGAGGGAAATGAGGGTTTGAAAGAAGAAAATTTAGGGTTTCTTTCCACGAAGTTTCAGACACTCTTTCAGATATTTTGGACCAAGGAATTAGGGTTTCGAGATCTTTGTCTCTGCATAGGCTGCTGAAGAGAGTCTGTTTGGTTTGACAGGTTCTCTTTTCATTTCCCTCTTACTTTCAGGATTTCAGCTCCCATTTCGCTCGATTTTGTTCATCTATGAAAATTTTGGTGATGGTTTTGAAAATTTTAATTTATCTTGATTTTTTATTACTTCTGTTGAATTGGAGAATGTTTGAGACATTTTAGAGTTTGAAATTTAAAATAAATTTGAGCTCTGTACTTTTCTGTGTTATTTAGTCAGATTTCTTTGTTTAGTATGATTCATCGGATCAATAAGAAGTTGGTTAAGGCTTCAAAGGAGTGATATTTAAGTGTTTTGCTTTGAATTTGGTAGATTTAGCGGTGTATTGTATTTTTAAGTTAAATTTGGCCTTTTGTGTTTAATTGGGTGCATTTTAGCTTGATAGTACCTTTTTTTATTTGTTTTAGGGTCTTGTGTGTAATTTTCATGTCGATATTATTGTGTTTCTGAAATTCCTCTTATATTATGTGAAGATTTTCTTTATCTTTTATTCTAAATGAAATATTGTGTGCTTCATCCTTTATCTTTTTCTAAAACTATTTGGTGAAAGATAGGTTTTAATTTGGGGATCTTTCAAAGGTTAAGCCAATTTTTTTGTTCTAATTTTGTTTCTTTTTGTTCTATCATCCACTTAATAGATTTTGTGTTTTAAATGTTAAGGTTTTTGCTTGATTTTTAACTCTGGTATGAAGTCTGAACCATCTATGAGAAATAACTCTTTCAATCCATTATGTATTGAGCTTTGAGGGCAAACACAAGCTCTTGAAAGGAAGAAAGTGAGCCATTTGAAAGAGTGGAAAGTCCTAGATTGGTTTCTGAATTTGTTTCAATTGCATCCCGGCTTTGGGGAATTACCTTGTTAAACCAGTTGGCTGTTTATCCTGTTCTTTCTGACCTGAATTCTAACCCTTTCATACCAATCCTCTTAGAGGATAATTTGGGCTTTGAAAATAGGCAATTGGAGCTATCGGTGATCTGGATATTGGGTTGGTTTGAAGTTTCAGTCATAATTGTTGGGCCCTTTACCCATTGGCTGTGCTCTATTTTAATTCTGAATTCCTTGGCATCCCTGTCTGCCTCTCTCTCTCTCCCCCCCCCCACACCCGCGTGTGTGTGTTTGCGCGCCCCTGCACATACACATCTGTGTGTGTAAAGTGAAAAACAATGGCTGCAAGCACAGGAGACAAACAGGTGATATCCACTCCAAAATCTGTGGTCAAGACTATGGATGCATATCAGAGGATGGCAAATGGCATGAAGATGTTGTCTAGTTTCGATGGTCATTTATCCACCATGACCCAAAGGCTAGATAGCAAGAGAGAGATCGATGAATTGGAAGAGACACTTGAAGTCATAGAAGAAAAAATAATGGGTTTTGAAAGTGGTCCTTCTGAGAGTGTTGGATCATCCATGATATGGGATCGAGACCCTGAAGAAGCTTTCCAGTATTTGCAAGCAGTAGATCAAGTTCGAGAATTGGTAGATCAGTTAGAGAAATCATCCTTGATTACAGATGAGAGAGTGAAAGAGATTCTGGATCGAGCTCATAGTCTTCTCCAGATAGCTATGGCTAAGCTTGAGGAAGAATTCATTTATGTATTGGTTCAATGTAGGCAACCATTGGAGCCTGATTTCACCTCGTTTCGCTCTAGCGAAGATGACTTGGCAGACAGGGATTCAATAAGCTCTTCTGATTTTCAAGTTGATGAATGTAAATCGAAGTTGGGTGATAATTCCAATGCCATCGAACAATTTCAGATGGATTTAATTGTCCCTGAGATGATTCCCGAACTAAAAAGGATAGCCAAGCTCATGTACTCGTCAAATTATGATAGGGAGTGTTTCCAAGCCTACACTAGTATAAGAAGAGATGCTTTGGATGAGTTCCTCTTTATCCTCAAAGTGGAGAAGCTGAGTATTGAGGAAGTTCAAAGGATGGATTGGAAATACTTGGAGTCCATGATAAGGAGGTGGATTCGAGCCATCAAATTGTTTGTTCGGTTTATTCTTGTGAGTGAAAAATATCTATGTGATCAAATATTTGGGGATCTTGGGTCAACTAGTGAGGCTTGTTTTGTTGAGATAACGAAGGGCCCAATTATGCAGCTTCTAAATTTTGGGGAAGCGGTGGCCATAACCCATCGTTCTACAGATAGACTGTATTGTGTAATCGACATGTATGAACGTTTGGCTGATCTTCTCCCTGATATTAACTCGTTGTTCCCTGAAGATATGGGTTTTAGTGTTCGAGGAGAAGCTCGTGAAGTTTTAGCAAGATTGGGTGAATATGTAAAGAGAACTCTTGTTGATTTTGAGGAAGCCATTCGAAAAGAAACATCTGCTAATCCTTTTGCGGGAGGTGGGGTTCACCATCTCACAAGGTATGTCATGAACTACATAAGGACCCTTGCTACTTATAGCGATATTCTCAATCCTCTTCTCGATAGCAGGGGGCCATTACACAGTTCATTGACCCAACATGAAGAGGAAGAAAATGATGGGTATTTAACAGATTCGGTCCGAGCTTCTCCTATGGCTCAGTGCTTACTCTCTCTAACCCATGATTTAGAATCCAATCTTGACGCCAAGTCCCAATTGTACAGGGATGAGTCTCTCAGGCACTTCTTCCTGATGAACAATATCCATTACATGTTTCAGAAGGTTAGGGAGTCAGAGGGGCTCAGTGCTCTTCTTGGTGATGATTGGGTAAGAGCCCATAGCCGTGTTTTTCGAAAGCACGAGATGAGCTATGAGAGAGCTTCATGGAATGAGGTTCTCCACTGTTTGAGAGATGAAGGTTTAGGGGGTTCAAGCTCCTCTTCCAATGCTCTTCTCAAGGAGAGGTTCAAGAGTTTCAACCTTGCTTTTGAGGAGCTTTATAGGAACCAAACAGGTTGGCATGTTCGAGACCCACAACTTCGAGAAGACCTGCAAATCTCCATTTCGATGAAGATTTTGCAAGCTTATCGTATGTTCATAGGGAGGTATAGGAACCAATTGGAGGGAGTGAGGCATTCAGAGAGATACATGAAATATTCAGCAGAGGATTTGGAAACATACCTTCTGGATTTGTTTGAGGGTTCGCCGAGACTATTACATAATCCTCGGCGAAGATGAAATTCGCATCATCCTATGGTACACAAGAGGGTTGCCCTTCTCGTCCTCCTTCCTATTTATCAATTGAATCATGAGCCATACCATGCCTCTAAGTTAGCTAGTCTTTTCTTTGCTTTTTGACCTATTAAATTCATGAACTATTGTACCTGTCAGCTGCCAAAGTTATTTAAAGCAGGTTTTTGTGTTCTTTCTTCATTAAATTCATGAAAAGTTCATACATAAGAATTATATAGAGATTTCTCTTCTCATTTCATTCCATTAAAACATCAACAGTATTAGTCCCCTAAGTTCCAAGGAGATTTTCTTTACTCTTTTTGTTCTTTCAAATCCAAGAACAATGGTACCTCCTTTGAGTTATGTAGAGAGGTTTTGTGTTCTTTTATAATGTTGTTTGTAGATTTACATATTCTCTTGCCTCATTTGATGAGCAAGAGATAATTTGTCTGTTTGATGATATTCTATATCCAAATTTAAGAAATCTAAACAAAATACCCAACTTGGTAAACACAGTCATTTTCCATGGAAATTTAGTGTAGTCAGGCTATTTGGATGCTAGTCTTTAAACCCCATTTCTGGAATTTCTTGTGGGGACCAAACTAGAAATTATAAAGTTTTACCTTTCATTCTTATATTACATAATGTCTTTTTGAGTTAAACTAGCGTTTAAAGAAATGCATTGGTGGGTAGATCATTAACCTCTGATCCCGATCTAGATCAGCTGCATCAATGATCCGGATTGTTTTTAGATAAGTAGGATTAGTGATCTAGGCAGAATAGCGGATCACAATTGGTGTAGTCGATTTCAATTAATTGGAAAAAAGCTTTGATGATGACAATGATGATGTGGATCAGCGATCTCATATGAGTTGGGGATTTAAAGGGGGAACAAAAACAACATTAGATAAGGTTAAAGAAAAAAAGGGAAAAAAAAAAATTGAAACGAGGGGTTTTAAGGAGAAATCGAGCCGGGGCCTATATTATCCTGGAACCAGTTCGCTTGCGACATATCCTACGTCCATATCGGTGATCTGAATAAAAAATCAGCAGGTTTTAAAATACTGTAAAGTTGTTAGTTGCTAAAGTTCGTAGTAGATGACAAGGCAAAGAAACAACCATGAAAGTTTTTTGAGCATTCCTTAATACGAAAGTTCATATAGAGCAGAGGCTCTAAACAATCAAATTGGAGTCTACCATAAAAATTTCATTAAAAGAGGTTGTTTTGATGTTCAAATATCATTAAATTGATCATCTTGACATCAAATATGTATGATCATGACAAAAAAAATAGATTTTAAATTTTAAAAATAATGTATGTTGTAACATATTTTTTGGACCGTCAATTTTTAAGATTTTTATTAGATCTATATATATATACTATTTTTTAAACTTCAAACTTTATAAATAAAAATAAAAATACATTTTAAAGCTGACAAAGATTTTCAGTATTGGAATTTGAAACCACGTTTCCCAATACCATTTGAAGATGGACTCTAATTTAATTATTTAAAACCTAAGATCTATGCAAAACCGCACCATTCATTAAATATACTGCAAACTCTCATTAATTGTGTCTCTCTCTCTCCACGTGAAACATTTATTATTCCTCTCTCTCTCTGTACCTTGTGGATGATAATTCCATATCTCACTCCTATCCACACAGTTGAGATCATGTAAAGTAACTAGCATCTCTTTTTCTCTGTGTATTGCATTTATTTCTCCACAGCCTTGGGGTGAATTCAAGCATTTAGACAAGGCGCGAGCTTATTCTTCATCCCTACCCACATATATTTTATCAATATCTCTCACCTCAAAGCCGATTTTAATTGAGATAGCTTCATCAATCATTATATTATGCGTGAGTCATTAACTGTTTGATCGCCTCATGGTATCTTAATTTTAAATTTTTTCACAAACTACATAAATATGAAATTTGGTGTGTCATCATCTCTATAGAATACACCTAAAAATAATATTTTAAAAAATATTCATGATCAAAATACTTTTAAAATTTTTTAAAATATTTTAATCATTTTATTTTATCAAGAACATTTTTTTTTATATATTTTTAGTTGTACAAGTTTAGGAGAGAATTAGATGCCCCAAATTTCGGTCAATATCAATTATAGAAAAAATCATTTATAGAAAAAATTAGCAAGTAAAACAGTATTTTGACATGACATTGTGATTGGGGTCATCTCAACCATCTATACAAATTGGACAACTAGGAAACGAAAAATATAAGTAAAATATATACAAGTGGAGAGTGTAAATGTATAGTTATCTTTTCCAATATTTCTCTAAAATTCAAGAGGATATAACTTAATAATTGACGTGTATTAATCAAATTATTGGTGATACCTGAATGGAAAATTTAAATTAATTCAAATTTTCCACATGCTTCAAGAAGCAATTGCTTAATAACTGACTTTTTCCATTTGAAATTATTGGTGACATAATGCTCCACCAAATTTAGAGGACAACCAAATTTAGAGGATTTCTATCTTTGTGGATGCAAAACTCTCACATGAGAGAGATGTAAATCTACTGGTTCAACTTTGCTCATAATGGGATCATCGAAGCTCGCAGATTTCTCTCTCTAGAACCCCACTTCCTCTCAAAATGAAAGTGTCCCATATTTTTCTCTCTAAAGTCTAAACTTCCACTCTTTAGAGAGGGAGATGATATACTTTTTGATGAGTTCAAAATCGTCAAATTCAAAGCTCCTGACTTTTCTTCAAATCAAATGGCTGAGATTTATTTAGGAGTTACTTCTTTGAAGCGTCTCTTTTGCTTTGTTACGTTAGAGAGAGAGAGAGAGATTTCTTACCATGAAAGGTTTCTAATTTTCCATGAATTTAACGTAACTTCTGAATTTTTACTGTGCAGTGAAGTCAAGACTTTCATCAAATTCTGACCCACATAATTACTGAAGCTTAAAACAGAAACAAGAGAGAGAATGGTTATGAATCGGATGAGGGAAGGTTCTGAGAACTTTCATGGCGGCAGAAAAGCATGGCCAACGCCTCCTTGCATCCAAAGGGACCACTGTCTCTCTCTCTGTCTCTCTCCTATATATATATATATCTATATATTCCATCTCTTTCTCTCTGTCCCCTATTTGTTATACCAATTATTTGAGGTAAGTGGTCGATATTCTCTCTCTATCCATTTACTGCTTCTATCTGTTGGGTGACAAGCTTATGTAATCTTCACTTCTTCAGTGATAATTACTGTATTTTAGAATTCAGATTTCAATTGAAAATTTGTGGAAAGGTGTTTATAAGAATAGACAATTCATGGGGAGATTCCTCACTTGGGTTTCAGAGTGTTCTGAAGAATTGTTGTTTGTGAATGTTGGATGCATTTTAGCTTCTGAAGAAATAAGTTTTCTGAATGGGGTTTTGAGTATTTGGGGCCTTCTCTCTCTCTTGTCTTTTGATTTTTCTGGAATATCAAGAAATTGTTCACGAAAGGCTTTACTATGTGGTTCAACTTGGTTGTCAAATAAGAAACAACTTATTGGGTTCTTATGCATCGAAGAAAGAGGGGATTAAATTAATTAGCGTCGTGAACCGTTTCTTTCTGTTTGGTTTTGCCTATTCCACTGAGATTTTCAAAAAGTTCAAGTAAGTTGTTTACTGGTTGTGTATTCTTTCGTTGTATGATACTTTGGGTAGAATTTCTAACAGTGGAAGTAGGACGCGATTTTGTTTCATTTTCTGGTAATTGATGGGAGATAGTTCGTTTCTCTCTCTTGGGTTTTACAGATTAGAGATTCCATTAACAAAGGATCAAAGTTGCTATAACGTTGGGATGATGGATTGGAGAAGGAAAACTCTTGCTTCTTGATTTTCTCGGACCGCAGTATTGTTCTGCTCGGGTTAAGCAGCTTGTTCGTAACGTTCAGACTTTGCCCACCGAATAACAAGAACTACAATAATTAGAAGTGGAAGTGGAAGGAGAAAGAGGAATCATTGCTTCTGGATTAGTGCTTCTCATCTTGGTTTGAGCTTTTATATATTTGAATGGACTTTTAGAGTTGCAGTTTACATGTGACTGTTCATTAAGGCCCCAAGACATTTGTTTGCTATATGAGTGCTCCTCTAGGAATGGAGGTATGGGGATGGTAATCTTTCTCTGATGTTTGTTTCTATATCTTGGCTGCTCGAATTTAGAACAATCACATGAATTTTGAAATGTGCAAGATAAGATACTTTTTGAAATTCTCTAGAGGAAACTATGGCTGGGCTTAGAGATCCTTTTATTCCTCCCAGTTATTCGGTTCGTTCTAAGTCAGTAAACCAATTATTTGGTGGCGGGAGGCCAGTGCTTTCGGGATTGGACTTCTCGGTAGTGAAGAAGAGAGGCCAAGGGAGCCGGTCATGGATACGTATAGATGTAGATGGACAGTCTGAAGTTTTAGAGTTGGACAAGGCTTCATTGATGAGAAGATGTAATCTACCAGCTAGAGATCTCCGTCTCTTGGATCCATTGTTTGTGTATCCCACCACTATATTAGGGCGAGAAAAGGCGATCATTGTCAATTTAGAACAAATACGATGCATAATAACAGCCGATGAGGTTCTCTTGATGAATTCCCTGGACAGTTGTGTTCGTCAATATGAATTAGAACTGCTCAGGCGTCTTGACATGAATAAAAATTTGAGTGGTAAGGCATTTAACTTTTGATAATTTGGGGAAACAACCTTTGGAATGCGGGTAGGCATTGCCTGCTTCGTATTGTTTTCCATTCATTTTCTCTCTCTCTCTCTCTCTCTCTCTCTCTCTCACACACACTAATTTTGTGCCTTATGAAACTGAAGTTTGTTATAAAATTGCAGCAGATGACTTACCCTTTGAATTTCGAGCATTGGAGGTAGCTTTGGAGCTAGCATGCGCCCTTCTGGATGCTCAGGTATGTTGCCTTTCTACAAAATCACTAATTTATGGCTAACCTTTTTGTTGCTTGGTTTGGTAACAGATCTCATGATTAAAATATTGTGTTTAAGCATCCATTGCCGAGGGCTGTGGCTCTAGTAAAAGTGTAAAACTACCACAATCTATGGGAATACTCGAGTTTTCAACACAAGTATTGCTTCTAGTCAACCAAATAGGTCTATTTCTGATTGTTGTGGATTAGAATATAATGGATTTGACACCCTTTTCGTAATGCTTTTTGCAATAATGGTGGCAAGAGAGGTGCTGAAAAGAAGAGATTTGATTTTGAACACATTTTAGTCACCCAAGTGAGACTATAGTCTTTTTTCTTAACATCTCGTTCTTGTTCCCTAATGAATGTCACACTTTTCTTTTTATTGGATTTGGTATCTTAGTGTGGTCTTCCTCAGGACTTTCCTTTATGGTAGGAAATAACATCTTACAATGCTCAAAATCACCTTTTTGGGCCACTCAACCTTCAAATGTTGGGCCAACTACCTTACGATTGTATTCATCAACGTAGAAATCCCATTTGCTTCTTATTTTCATTTTCCATCATTTGTAGCTTTGGTCTCTGCCTTCAAGGATGATGGCCTTCTGTTGCCTGGTGATGTTCGGAAAGATAATGATATAGGATGATCTTTTGGTGTTGTGGTTTCCAAACCAATGCTAATTGACCATGTATAATCTTATACACTGTAAGTTTACAATAATGATTGACTTTTGACTTTTCCAATGTTGGGCCTTTGTCATATAATGTGATGCTTTGGATGTTTTGTGTGTCTAACTAAGCATTACACTCAAACCAGTACATAATGGAAGTGCCTGAGTACATTTATCTGTTTTAGCTGGTATGAAATAATTTTCAACGAGAACCATTTCAGTGTGGAGATTTTCAGGCCAGTCTCTGACAGTCCCAGCCAAATTTAGAGTTCTTTTGGAACATGCTTCTCTCATCATTATTATCCATTAATCTGTTATGGAATTATCATTTAAGCTAATGTAGTATGATCACTGTCCCGTAACGCAACAAGCAGTGTCTTTACTTACTAAACAAAATGCAAAATGGAAAAAACTGGGATTGATAGTGTTTTTGTTGTGCTGACAGAGATAGCAGGGTTTGGAACCCACCTGGCCACAAAATCCTCGCCCTCTCCCCCCATGCTATCCAAAATAAATAAAATTGGAAAAATACAACTCCCTGCAATCTTCTATTGTAGCACAGGAATATAACTTTAGAGCATTGTTTTCCTCAAAATGGTTCTGTTGTGATTCTAAACCAACTACCTGCACTTCCTCCAGGTGACGGAATTAGAAATCGAAATTTACCCAGTGCTTGATGAGCTTGCCTCATCAATCAGCACTCTGAATCTAGAACGAGTCCGAAGAATGAAAAGCCATATTTTAGCCTTGACTCGGAGGGTACAGAAGGTACTTAATAAACCAATCCTTTGTTTACTGTACATTCCAATGAACTATGGGAAAGCATATTTATGAGCCATGACCTCTAATGAAGTAATGGGTGGTGATGGAGAGAGATGGGAACCTCACAGAGCAGTACCTAGGCCCAGTTGTGGGTCCCACTCTCTGGTGATGACCCCATTTCCATGGTCCACAGGACTACACTACATTATCATTTTTGACAATTGCATATAAATCCATCATCCTAACTCCCAACATAAATATTTGCATTCCCTTTTTCTCTTTTTATTTTCCTTGAGCCCTAAATGAATGAGCTGTTCATTCCCCAGGTTCGCGATGAAATAGAGCATCTTATGGATGATGATGGTGACATGGCTGAGATGTATCTTACTGAGAAGAAAGAAAGAAACAAGGCTTATGCTTCTAGTGAACTCTATATCTCAAACTTCGCTGGTTTTCCAAGAGCATCAATGTCTGCACCAGTATCACCACTTTCTCATAGTGGTTCAGGCAAGATAGAGAAAGCTTTGAGTAGTGCTATGAGTCGAAGTAGGATTGATGGGGAGCACGTGGAGGAGCTCGAAATGTTACTCGAAGCATATTTCGTTGTGATAGATGGCACTCTCAACAAACTATTGTCGGTAAGAATATGTATGTTTAAAATTAGAGGGAGAATGTATCATAGTCCGCTGGACTGTTGTATATAAGGTACTCCAAGCAACATTTTTGCTTATTCCTACTCATGAAGTGTTGACATTAATTGTACCTGGGTGACTGTTTCTGTGTGCCCTGCTCCAGTTAATCTCCAACTTTTTGTAAGTGGATGGAGACTTCGAGCACCATAGAGCATATTCCTTTGGACTATGCATACATTCTGAAGTTTTAAATGGCATATGATTTGAGTTCGGTTGTTTCTTGGGGAAAGATTTGTTTTTCTTTCAACTTTGTTGTTTACCTACCTTTCGGAAATGAAAATCTTTGGCTTTGCCTTCTGATATACCCAATCCGTAACGCATTGATGAATCTGTAATGCATTGATCAAAATACCCTCAACCTCTTATTTCTCATACTTGCATGTGAAAATAGGGACTTCTTTTACTGTTCAATTATTATAGTAATTTGGTTGATTTGGTAAATGTACCAAAATACCCCCTCTTATTTCCTTTTTAATAGGTAAGATCCATTTGGGAATACAACCTCATGGCTGAAACATTCTCATCTTCCCATTGAGCTATGACTTCTAATCATTGGAACATTAACATTTTTTTGTGATTGGTTATTCTCATGCATTACTTTCTCAGAGCTGAGATTCAAAAGCAACCAAGTGTGTATTACTATTGTTTTATATGTGAAAATTACCAACATTTCTTTGACAAGAGGTAATACCTTCTTGGAATTTCCTAGAGACTAAGATTCAAGAGCCCAACTCATATTTCATATATGCTTGGACATGTAGATTTTATGATATTTGTTTCACCTTGTTTCATTCACACAGGAGACTTGCACCATACTAGAACAAGTCATGCATAAGCACACAACTTTCAGGCTTGTGGTACTTACTGTTTCAAATTTAAAACAGTGTTTAAGAATAGGAATACAACTTCCATGTTGTTCTTTATACACATCTTTTCAATCGAATACTTCACACCCTTCTATGATATATTGTATGCGTAAATATTTTAGGGTACATTTGATGCATGTAAAAGTATTTTCACATGAAAGAACTCCCTAACGTGATTAGATGTGAGAGTTTTTTTGCACCAATTGGTTCCAACGCCTTTTTTTACACTAATTGGCAGTCAATTGTTGTGAAAAAACTCCCACATCTAATTACATGGAGTTGTTCTTTCATGTGAAAATACTTTGATGAAGTTATTTCACGCGTACCAAACATGCCCTTAGTATTTAAATATCTTTAGAAAATCATCTTTTGAAAGATAAAATAAACAGTAATGTTTTTATGTCCCGACAAATAAATACCATATTATTTCTCTTAATTTTTATCTTAGTTTTCATAAAAAAAAAAATTGGGTCTTAGTTACAAAATTGAAATTTTGTCACGTATTGTTTAGAGTTTTTTTTTTTAATAACATTTTGATCATAGTAACCAAAAATGTCCCCATTTCTTTTGTGAAATAGTTGTTATTTCAAGAGGAGTATCCCCCTTTCTCACCCAAACTTAGAAATCAAAATCATTTTGGTGCACTTTGAACTATGCATTGTCAATAGGCTGTCCACAGGGAAGAACAGAAACATGAATTTGTATCAGTAGTTTTGGAATATGCCACAGGTTTACATGGGGCTCATGTAGTGATGTATGCAGTTTACAAATAGTGAACTACATGTGACCTTAGCCAATCATTTCCCAAAGCTGGCTAATACCAAGCAAAGAGTTTCTACTATTTGTAAAGAACAATGCACACAATCTTTCTTGCATTTAGTTTTTCATTCATGAAGTGTTTTGCTCAGAAAAGTCTAATATTTTTTTCTTGAATTTGCAGCTCAAAGAGTATATCGATGATACTGAGATTTTCATTAACATTAAACTGGTGAGCATACCTTCTAATATAACTGTCTGAGAGAGAGAGAGAGAGAGAGAGAGAGAGATGTCTTTTGCTGTTTCTGCTGTCCCTTGAGCCACAGCTTACTTGTAGACAACCCGGTTTGGTTAGCCGGATATCAAGAGTTGGAACGTTGAAGTCTGTCCCATAAAACCCTACAAGTTAAAGCTATTCTTTTAGTCTAGCCAAAAAAATTAAAAGAAAAAAAGAAATTTTTTTTTCGTTTTTCTAAATCTATCTTACTTTATCTTTTATAGGATAACATTCGCAACCAGTTGATCCAGTTTGAACTGTTGCTAACAACGGGCACATTCGTCGTTACTATTTTCGCAGCGGTGGCAGGGGTGTTCGGAATGAATATTGTGATTAGTTTATTCCATTATGCACCTGCCTTTGTTTGGGTTATGATTATAACCGCTATCTTCGGTGGGTTGATATTCATTTCTTTTTTGTGGTATTACAAGCACAAGAAATTGATTCCCTAGTGAAATGTGTTTATGATTATAACCGGTATCTTCGGTGGGTTGATATTCATTTCTCTTTTGTGGTATTACAAGCACAAGAAATTGATTCCCTTGTGAATTGTGTTTATGCTGATCCCAATTTATGACTTCTATCATTATAATAAAGAATCATGTATATTATATTCATTTCGCCAATTGGATTCTGTTTCAAACCACCTATTACTGCAAGAAAACCAATTTTGTGGCAATTTCGATAGCATCTGTATGGTTTTGGAATGCTTGAGTGCTTTCCGGTACTTGAATTGAATTGCCTTGAACTTTTTGAGTTATTTCTTAATAAGATAGTGAAATGCATGAACCTCCGCCATATGTGGTCTCTCTCCCTCTCTCTCTCTTTCTTTCTCTCTCTCGGCAAAAAATGAACTCTTTTTGGCACGTTCTTACTTTTTCATTTATGGAAGTGTATGACCATTTATTTTTTAATATAAAAAGATCACAATTATTATTGAAAGTTGCATGTGAAATGGGGTTGTTGGATCGTGTTATAGAGCACAATGTCCAAAATAAAATTTTTCGAATGTTAGATTTCACATACTAAGCAAAGAATGAGCCAGGTACTTAAAACAATGAGATTCTGAGCAAGACCGGTCATTTATGTGACTCATTGCTGACCAATGCCTTATTTTCGATGCACATCTTGGAAATCTTGTTATCCAAACAGAGTAGTATTATCCCTGATAATTGGTATATCATCTGAAGTCATTTTACATTATGCTCTTTCAAACCGACACCTTTATAATGTGTAGTAACAAAACAATTTCAACATATTTTTGAAGACCAATTCACATAAAGAAAAAAGAACAAAACAGAGAGAGAGAGAGAGAGTGGAAGTGCAATGCTTAGTAGTATACACCCTGAATAAGATGCTCAACCCCACACAGTTAGGGCCATTGGTGCCCTAGTGATAAGATGACTGCAAAATCGAAGATTTGAAATGTACTTAACATCGAAGATTTGAAAATTACTTAGCATATAATGAAAGTTAAATATTATACAATTGAAAATTACTTAGCATCTAATGAAAATTAAATATTATACAATTTGGATCCCCCAATACAAAATACCAAACCTTCACCACAAAAGAGAATCAAGGTGAAGCCTACAGATGCAGGTCCTTATATAGTAGACTTAATGGTATATGAACTATAACTGAGAAGGATCAAAGCTGACAAAAGAAATGGAAGAAGTATGAAATTTTCTCAAGAAAAAAGAAAAAAGAAAAAAGAAAAAAGAAATCAACCAAAGTTGATGACCAAAATCAAAGTACTGCAAACCTTTCTTGAGCATATATAGATACTCATACTAACGCTTAATTGGTTTATGAGGTTTAAATCATGAATTAGAATTATGATTTGGTAATAGAATGCGTAATCATGACATAATTAAAAGTAGTGAGAAAAAATATAGAGAGGTATGGCCTCGCTGAGAACATGGTCATTGATAAGAGCAGAATGACAGACCAGAATTTGTGTAGCCGACCTTGAATGGTAGGAAAAAGGCTTTTGGTGATGAATGCGTGTAATCATAGAGAGATTTGTATAGCCGACCCTGAATAGTTGGGAAAAAGCTTTTGATGATGATGAATGTGTGTAATCATAAAGCGAGATTCGTATATCATGAGACATCTGCAAGAGCCCATGCAAGCACATTGCACATTCTCCAAGTTTAATGTATATCTTTTCTTATTCTTTGGACCAGATATCCAAGTTTAATGTATTGCGTACAGGAGTAAAGCCTTGATGCAATTTTAAGATTCAATGTTCTCCAAATCATTAATGGAACAAAAGAAGCCCTTGAATATAATCTTCAACATATAGTTTTTTCCTGCTTAGCTAAACAGAGAAGTACAAAAATAGAACCTTTAGCATATCAGCCCACAACATTCAGCAAAATCTCTTAGTAGCAGTGACTGAAAATTCAAAGGCTGAAGACTTAGAATCAATCTAGTTGAGAGAAATGACAAGTACATCAAAGATCAGTGAAGCCAAACATTGATCGAAGCTTTACGAGGGACCTTCAGAAAATGGAATGAGATATAGCTAAATTTGTTATGACAAAAGCAAAACGTCCTTTGATTGATTAAACTGACCTCCTGATTTATTGAATTCACAACTAGTTCCCCAAGTATAAAGCACAATTCTAGAAACCATTGAAGCAATGGAACTCAGAGAGATCAACCATGTAGAAAACTGGGTTATGCCTCATGAGTACCCTATGGCAGCAATGGTAAAGTAGGAAACCTAGGGGTAGATTTAGATATTGACCTAGTTTGTAGAAGTCGTCAATCAAAATGAAAAGAAAAAGAAGACAGGAAATACTCATCATGGAAAGTCATAAGATTCGTGGAATTTATGTGAGAAACATCCACTCAACAAAGTTTTCCTTGAAATCACAAGATCAAACATACCTCAAACTATAGAAAAAATAATAATCTTCAGAAACCTTTAAGAGGTCATCAAAAGTGTTGAAGATAATAGAGGAGCTCATTAAGGGTCATCAAATGAGACCTGTACGAAAAATTGCAAACTCTTGAAGAGAGAAAGCAATATGTTGACAGAGGGTGCATGGATTGAGGCTGGAATTGGAATACACAAATTCTTTCATGTATTGACTACCCATCTGGGGTGAGGACAAGACACATGATTTTTGCAAAGATGGACATTGGGTCAAGGAGACAGGAAGAAGCAATCAAACTATTGTTAAAGCACTTTAACTCCTTGAATCATAATAGTACTGATGTACTGCACCCTGTGAATTTCATTTTCATTCTATCCCTATCAATCAAGTATGAATGCATCTGAGGAGGTAATTATCACTATTTTAACTCTTCGGAACCCAATAGTGCTAATGTGTGCATCCCATGAATTTCAAGCGCATACTATCAATCAAGCATGGACTGCATCCAAGAAGGTAATCATGAGTTATTTCTGTTAAGGATTTAGGGCTGATCTCCCTCATGCTTTTCAGACTTTTAACCCATTACTCTTTTGTAATCTTTCCCCATTAGTGACACGATGACATGACATCATTCCCCTTTACAATATTATATCGAACACATTGCAGCTCCGTTTGGCAGAGAGTGTAAGTTGGTCACAGCAAGCAAAAGAATATGATGAAAGAATTTGAAACTAATGCAAAAGAAAGATCAATTGCTGAAACAAGCAAAGTCTTCCATCACAATGAATGACACATAAGGAACCATTCTCTTTCCATATCTAAAAAATTATCAGATTCAGTGAACATTGAACGACAAAGCCTTCCAAAAGGAGGCGAGTCAAGAAATAGAACACAATACCGAGCAATATAGACACTGGGAGAGCTGGCAATGCTTTTTGGTAGAAAGCCAAGAGCATGAGAGTTACACCAAGCCCAGCAATAATTGCAAGGTAGCAAGCATACATAGCCATGAAATCATACATGGCTGCCCTCCCAACAAGCACACTATAGAAAATGAAGTCACCCAGACCAAGCTTGATACCCCTCGAAGAACCAATCTCCATTGCCTCATTTTGCTGAACTTCTGTTAAATTTGGCCTCCTCTCTACATGAATTTCCATTGTTTCTGATCCTCTATTAGAAGAGAATCCAATTCTTCGATCAATTAAAGGGCGAGATTCCTCAGACCCAATTTCAGTAACTGAATTACCAGTAAACTCTACATGAGTTTCCATTGTTTCTAGATATCTAGAGGAAGAATCCTGGATTGTTGGAGACCCAGTTTCTGTAACCGAATCACCAGTAGATCGACCATCTTCGACGGAAATCAAGCTCAAATCCATCTCTGGTTCAGAACCCAAATTCAGTTCCGAAACATTAGCCCTTCTGTTTTCTAAAGCTAGAAGTTTTCCTAGAGTTGATTTTATACTAGAACCAGAACCACCAATAAGTTGAGTCTCTTCGGCCACAACCAACTTTGTCTCTCTCTGTGATTCAGTACCCATATGCGATTGCAAATTCAAAATATTAACCCCATGGTCACTCGAAGCCACCAAGTTCCCTAGAGCTGAACCCAAACCATTACTGGTAGAACCAGAGTCAGAACCGGAACCAAGAATTTCTCTCTCCCTCCACAATCGTCTACGGCCATTGACCTGATCAGGACCAGGAAACTCAACAGGCCTAGCCTCATAAAGAAGAGCAGGGATTTCCTCATCTCTTGACACAGAAAGCTCAACTAAAAGCCTTAAAGGACCTCCGGGTACCAAAACAGCAAAAAGATCGTAGACAGCCATGGCAATTAACAAGACCCAAGTGGTCCATTCAGGTAAAAGACAGAACCAGTAAGCCACAATAATCCCAATAAAAACAAGGTAACTTTGTGTAATAAAAATTGGGTTTTTCTCCATTGAGAAACTTAACACCCCCACTATGGAGAAATTGAACCAGAGAACCCCAAATGTGATGCAATCTATGGGAAAAGATAGGGTTTGAATAAGAAACAACGAAATCCCACCACCCATAAAGAACAAAACAACAAAAGCGGAGAAAACCATATAATATTTGAGGAATTTTATGCATCTGCAATAGAAAAGGAGGACTAATAGAAATGTAACGACTGTTACAAATGCTACAAAAACCAGAGCATTTAAGAGAGCACCAGTGAGTTTGGTCCAATCTGAATCAGAGGTTTTCTCATCATAGATTATTGTGGCTATGGTTGTGATTGAAGAGGAATCATCAGAAGAAGAAGATGGGTTAATGATACAGACCAGTAAGACTACAAGGAACATGCAGATAGAAACAGGGGTCACTATTCTGATTATTTCTTCCCCCAAGCCATCAATGATGCTGGCTCTGGTTCTTTGAGATGGGTTCTCCATGTTGGGGTTTTGGGTTCTCTCTCTCTCGGATTATACCCTTTGCCCAGTTCCCTTAAGCTTGTGTCTCCCAATCGAATGCAGGTGTTTTGCGACTTTGGACGAGCATTTTCTGGTCCATGCTTCATGCCCTATAAGGACCTTTTCTCACTTCCATAACCATGGCTCCTCACTCTCTCTCTCTACATGGTCAAGTGACTTTTGTTCATGGCCTCTGTTTCTCTCTCCTCACGGTTGCGTGTCCATGCCTCTCCTCTCATGTAATTGCCCTGACATCAATAAATTTTGGGTGGGGTTTGCATAAGGTTTCGACCTTAAACAATCACATCAAGGCGTATTTCCAAATTTTATCATATATATAAACGATTGTATACCGTGTACCGTTTATCTTACGAGGTCACAATTATGCATAGCCATCGGATGTAAAATTTGATAGCATAGATGTGTTATAAACTTATAATAGAATAAATGCAGCCATCTAATTTTATTTATAATGGACAAAATTAATTGTGACCATCTTATACCAAAAAAATTGTCTCATTTTATACTTTTCCTAAATATAATTAAATTTATTTTTCTAAATTATGGATAATTGGGTGACATTTGTATAGAGCTGAGGCTCTAAACAATCAAAATAAAGTCCACCTTCAAATAGTATCGAAAAATGTAGTTTCAATAATGGAAATCTTTGTGATAGCCTTAAAATATATTTTCATCTATAATTATAAAATTTAAAACTTTAAAAATAGTTTAAAATGAGTAGATCTATAAAACCTTGAAATTTTTTTAAAATTAACAGTTCAAAAATGCGTTACAAGGTGCATTTTTTTCAAAACTTGAAATCCATTTTTTTTCATGTTCATGCATCTTAATATCGAGAAGATCAATTTGACGATATTTGGACATCAAATGAACATCTTCTAGTGAAAATTTTGAAGTGGGCACTAATTTGATTGTCTAGAGCTATATAAACATTTTCCAATATAACTTTGGTATAAAAAATTATAAAGATGGCTTGAGAATCTATTTTCATTTTTAATTATGAATTGAAATTTTAAACTCCAAAAATGGTTCAAATCAAGTACATCTATAGACACTTGAAAATCTTCAAAATGGACGATCCAAATACTGTGTTATATAATACACTATTTTTAGGACTCAAAATCTATTTTTCTTTTCATATTTATATATTTTTTATGTCGAGATGATCAATTAGAGGATTTTCGAACATCAAAACAACCTTTATAATGGATTTTAGATGCGCACCTTAATCCAACATTTTAAGGTTGCAACTTTATATAGATTTTTTCAATAAATTTTTTAACAAAAAAAAAAAAGAGTGTGTATACAATGATCACTTAGGAGCATAGTTCAATTCTACTTCTTCGGTCACATAACCTATTTGGGAGGATTTCTTCAATATGAAATTTTGCGAACCACTTAAGAGTTACTAAATGATTATTTAAAAAAAAAAAATTGAAATTTAAGTTTTCAACCATTTAGATCCGACCTTCTTAAAATTGGACACAATCTTGTGACATAAATTTGTCCAGTGCCTAGAAGGTGCATTTAAAAGAAAAAAAAAAATATTGACATTAACCCATGTGTTAAAGAGGTTATGTCTCCAAAATTTAAGGGCCTAAAATTAATCTAAGTGGAGCATTATGTGAGGGAGTAAATGGACAGTATATATTCCCAAGGGAGTAGAATAACTTTTGGGGGAAAAGAAAAAAGGAAACCATACTATACCTATAGAAGAACATTTTCCCTTCGTTTATTTTAGTGAAATGTGATCAAAGAACTGAAGGTGCTTATTCCAATAACTTTGGCATCCCTTATTTGTGGACGACAGCGAAGTCATTAATAAGTCCTTGTAATCTCAAAGGTCCATCCACCAGCAAAATTCAGGTTTTTATTAAAAATTTTAAATGTTAAATTGGAAAAAGTTTATATAAGAGCGAGACCCTAAACAAATAAATTAAAGTGCACTTCAAAAATCCTCAAATGGATCCATCTCAACCTCAAGACGAACGGATATGAAAAGAAAATGGATTTTAAGTCTCTAAAATAATGTATTTTATAATGCATTTTTGGACTGCTAATTTTTAAAATTTTTCAAGTATTTATAGATCTGCTCAATCTACACTATTTTTTGAGATTTAAATTTTATAATTAGATATAAAATTAAATTTTCAGACCATCACAAAGATTTTCAGAATTGAAACATCTTTCGATACTATTTAAAAGCGTGCCTCACTTTGATGGTTCAGGGCCTCCACTTATACAAACCACATCCAAATCCAAATATCACCAATCTAATTGACCAGAGATTATGAGTTGAGTAGCTCACACTTCTAATTTCCCATGTCTAAATATCACTAATGCTTGGAGTTTTGCTAGATTTCAGTCAAATTTTTGCTTTTCTTCACATAAATATTGGTTATTTTTCACACAAGGAAAATCACATCTTTATTATTTGTGCGCGTGAGCGTGTATTAATTGAATTATTCCCCACGGGATCGCACTAAACTCTACAAGAGTTGCTTTTAAATTTTCTTTTTCCTTTTTTAGTAAAATTTGTGAAGCCCACTTTATAGTCACAAGATAATTATTATTTATTTAAAAAGTGGATTTTGAGTTTTTAAAATTCTGGTCCAGTATTTCAAATCTATTGGTTGGGATCAGGAATAGCTGATTCGAATTGAGAATCAATAGTTACCAAGCTAATTTTATGAGAATTGGTCCGACACCACTATAAAATCACCCTTTATTATGTTTTTTTTTTTGTGCATTGTCATCATCATTATTAGAGTTTTTTTTCTAACTATTTAGGGTCGACTACACGAAACTCAATCCGCCATTCTGCTATATCAAGAGTTATACCTTCAATGAGTATAAGTACCCATGTATTTTCTCTCTACTTCCAACCATGTCCTTTTGAGCATAACCTTTACAATTTTTTAGCCATCCACTTAGACCAACTCGTACCTCTTAACAAATGTTGTATTACACATGGCCAACCTACCTAAGTCTACTTTCTCTCATCCTATTGCCTATGAAGCAATCAACATCGTTATTATTGTTATTAATATTTTTTAAGCATTTTCAACCCTAAAAAGCCTTTTCCTCAATTAGTTTCAATCTTGTTGGATTGGTAATTCGTCCAATCTAGATAGAGATCGGTGGTTGGACGATCCATTCCATCGATCCATGTTTTAAAAGACTACTTTGATGTGACCATTCAAATATTAGATTGTCTATTCAATCTTGGGACATTATTTTTTTTGGCACATAGTATGCATACAATTTTTGTTATTATTATTATTAGTTTTTGAGATCGACTATATTGATAATTTGTACAGGACAAATACTACGGGTTATTGTCATGACATAACTTTCAAAATCATAGTTCTGTAAACCTAGTTTTTTGTCTCATTGCTGAGAGACCAAATGTGGGTTTAGGCTCAAATTGAAGAACTAAACTGAGAATCAAGTACATGTAGATAAACACCATCTACTCTTCTGTAGGACTGGCAACCAGCTGGACTTGGCCAGGCCAGGGCTACCTATCCCTAGCCATGGCACGGGTTCGCAACTTGGACCCCAAAGGGCCGGAGGGCATTGCACCAAGCATACCTTCCACTTAGGGGTGGCAATGGATCCAAACCCGAGTCTTGAGGGGTAGACCCGATTTGTGTCTGAATATGGGTCCAAAAATTGGACCGGTCTGGTCGGGTCTAGGTCCATATCTTGGACCTAAACACTATTCAGGTCTAGATCCGATAATATTTTTAAGGTCTCAATTTATGAAGTATATTTAAATATAGTTAAATACATAGATATTTTAATTTTGGATCGGGTCTAGGTCCAGGTTCGATGAATTCGGGTTAGGTCGGGTAAGATTCCCATATCATTGTTTTTGGGTCCAGGCCTGGACCCAAACCCAACCCCACCCGTTGCCACCCCACCCCTACCGAGCCCTACTCACAACCACGTGGCCCAATGGCTTACCTGTTGGAGCGCATTGGCCCGCGCTTAGTCCTACTCGTATTTAGGTGGTCTGGTCCGGCCCCCAGTTACAATCTTCTTCTTAAAATCCAATCCCTCTTCTAACCCAATCTTATTAGAATCCAAGGACACTGCGCGTGGTGGAAAATATGCTCTATAAAACTAAAATTTGGAATCCAAGTGTTAGGAATTAGGAACGCAGACCAATCACAGGAAGACTAGAGAAAGGTGCTTATAGATTTGGGGTGAAATTAGGTGTCTTTTTTTTTAAATTTGAAAAGAGTTTATACAATTTTGGATATTTAGAAAATTATCACAAATATACTTTAATTTTTATCAATTTAGAAAAAAAATATTTAACTTTCAGAAACATCGCCCACAACCAAAATAGTCTTCAATAACCTTTACGATAGTCGTATTACCGTGAAACACAATTACAGTACTTGATGTACTGTAAAAACTAAAATGTTATATGACATTTTTAGTTCCGTAAAAACTAACTCATGTTTGACGACATTTGAAGTACCGTGAAAACTAACCCATGTAATAGGTACTATAAAAACTAACCGATGTTATATGGCACTTTCATATCCTGTTTATATTTATCTCTTTCATCGGAATCAGATTTGTATCACGTTGGAATCGTGTTTGTTGAGTTGATGAAATAGAGAGAGAAAGATCGTTAATAAGAGAAGATTTAGAGAGAGAAAGAATAGATAAATATTAAAAAAAATTTAGAGAGGAAAAGAAGATAAAAATATATAATAATAATAATAATAATAATAATAATAATAATAGAGAGATGACAAAAATAAATATGAACAGGAGAAAAAGGTTTACCACCTTTTGAGAATCATATAACATAGGTTAATTTTTACGCTATTTAAAATGCCGGATAACATAGGTTAATTTTTATAATACTTAAAATACCGTATAACATGAATTAATTTTTATGGTACTTACAATACCATATAACATGGATTGGTTTTTACGGTGCCTTCATGGTAATACAACTACTATGAAGGTTATTTTAGTAAAACAACAATGAAAATTGAAAAAAAATGATGCAAATGAGGTTTACGAAAGTTAAAAGTTATTTTTTCTAAAGAGACAAAAATTAAAATATATTTATGATAATTTCCCTAGAATTAAAGATGCACCTAAAAAACCCATCATAAAAAGTTATTTGGATGTTGAAAAACCCTCTAATTGATCATCTAGACATTGAGATGTTTGAATATATAAAAAAAAAAAAATTTGGAGCCCACAAAATAGTGTATCTTACCACACATTATCCAAACCGTCTATTTTCAAGATTTGCATGTGTTTATAGATCTACTTGATTTGAACTATTTTTAGGGTTTAAAATTTTATAATTAGAAATGAAAATAGATTCACAAGCCATCCTAATAATTTTTTATATCAAAAGCACATTTATGATAATGATAAAATTTAGAGTTGCACGTTAATTGGATCGTTTAAGGTTGCAACCTTATGAAAACCACACCATTTGGATTTTGATGGGCAAATTAGTAACATGTTTTGAGCGAAAATATCAAACTCATCTTCTCCGAACTTGGGGTTCAAGTTTTGCCATTAGTTTGCCCTATATTTTGGTAAAATTGAAATGGTTCTGGGTGAAATTTGTTCCATAGATTAAATTGTTAAGGGTTGGAACATGAATGCGGGATGAAAGTACTCTCGATTACTGTAAAATTGTGCAGGCTGGGGAGTACCAATATTTGAGCTGGACATCATTTCCTATTGTTTTCGCATGAACAAAGCAAAACATTAGAGGACGCATCACTGTACAACAGAGAGAGAGCAAATTTTGAGAAAGCCAAATAACCTGGATTAGAGACACAGAGCATGGACTATAGAGGAGCAGAGAGAGTACAAATTTGGTTTTTCCGAGCAGAGTAGAGACATAATAAGTGGAAAAACTGGATTGGCAAAGAGAGAGAACACAAAGACTGGTTTTACAGAGAAGCACAGATAGTAACTGGTATATAAAACTTGCAAGCTAAATAAAAAACATAGTATAAAAAATAATCAAAAGAATGATACAGTCACAAATCCAAAATGATCACAGCATAACACAGAAGAAAACAATTAATCTCTAAACTTAGCAAAATAATAAAAGATATTGCAGAAAATACAGGGTTGGGAAGAGAAGACAGAGTTCATGAAAGGGATCACGCTTTTGTTACAGCAGATGATACCCAGGCTGGACAAAACAAAAAAGAAAAAGAAAAAGTTAGTCAAACTTGAAGTTGCAGAGAGGCATGGCAGAGAGCCAAGTAACACCAGGTATTTATAATTAGAATATGCCCCTCAATCGAAAAATAAACTATTTTATAGGGTTTAATTGTTATTTTCCATGGATTAGGATTTTGAAGCTTCATGGTTCATACCTTGAAGTGAAGAAACTTAGAATTTAGCAGCCGTTTAGAGAGTAGGAAAGAGGGAGCAAGAGAGTGATACGGTTAGGGTTTCAAAGAGAGACGACAGGATTGAGCCAGAGTACCTGGCGAGCTGGCATGTGGAAGGAGGGAGAAGCATGGAGATGGGCTGCGAGGTGCCAGGGCACTGAGGTCTTTCTTTCGGGCGAACTGCAAATAAAAACTTCCCTTTTCAAGTTCCATGGTTTTCCACGGAACTTTTTTTATAAGTAAAGGTGGGAACATGAACAGTAAAACGAAGTTTGTTTTTTTTTCTTACCATTTTTTATCAAATACAAAACATGAATTACTATAGGTAAGTTCCATCTTTTTCTCCCTAACTTCATGTTATCAAAGCGCCCTTAGGGACTGTTTGATAACTTGAAAGTAAATGTTCTCTGGAAATTGGAAGTTCTTCTTTGCTGGGAAGAAAGAAGTTCCTCTAAAAAGTTCCAGGTTTCTGTGTTTGATAACCCGCTGGAATGTTAAAGAAGATCTAAGTACTTGTGTTTGATAATGTGCTGGAAGATTAGGAAATTCAAGAAAAAAAAATTACACATTATTCATTACTCAAGTATACACATATTTTCATAATTTCCCCAAAAACAATCTGATTTCATCAATTATGCATTTAAAGCATCTAATTGACTATTCGCATATATTTTCATAATTTCCCCAAAAACAATCAGACAAGAGTTGACATGAAATCATGATGGAGACAAAATAGAAGTGATTGTTAGGATGAGAATGAAATTCATAACACCAATTTAAACATAAACAAATAAGAGATAATGATGGGAAACTATACAATGAGTGCACTAAACTTTCCAACATAAACTCACGTCTTAACCATCAGATCGGGAAAGTGATGGCTGAGCTGTGTCATTCTTTCCTCTGCTTGAAGCCGATCAAGAATTTTGAAAACTTTTGTGGGGAGAAAAGACACATCTCATCCATTACTTTCCACAACCAACGGATAGAGAGGGTGTGCGCATTGATTTAAAAATGTTGCGCACATATTGCATACTTTCTCATTAGAGATACAACATTGCATCTTAAGTAATAAATTTCCTTATCCACAGAAACAATAGGAATTTCTTAACAGGTATAAAGCCCAAAACTTGTGGAATATGCATGTGTGTATACATGTACACCTCCACACACATTAGACGCATACATGTAACTATATGCATATTTATGCAAATTCGTACACAGGTATTCAGCTGCGAGAACACATTGCCTGGAACTCCTATCGCATTTTGACCCAAATTATGGGACATAACAACATTTTCATGGGCAAGTTAGGCAATACTAATTAATGAAAGTTTTGATAGGGTACTCCCATACAAATCTGAGAATTCTCAAAAGAACCACTGTTGACATGGTTTGAAGGGCTTGTTAGAGGTTGGGAGTTTCATAAGGCAGGGCAACCTACTATCGAAGGATTGTTTTGTGGATGAAGGACAAAAGTAGGATGAGAAGGATCTACAGTAAAAGTAGTCCCAGGATTGAAGGGATTTTTAGGACATTGTGGTATTTGATTAGCAACACAAGCGCTAACATGTAGTTGGTTTTGTAGCCCATTCGGATTAACAAACTGAACTGGGTAACTTATGGCAGTAGATAAAAGCATTAGGCATATGATTAGAAGGTAATGTCAGAGGTCTATTTGGAATCATCACCAAGGGTTATGGGCAAACGGGTTCTGGAATTTAGGGTTTTGATTATTGAGTGGGTCATGAAAATTAAGGTTTGGAGCATTGAAGTTCGCTGGAAATTGATGATTCAGGAAATTATTTTGGATGGGAAGATTCTGTATATTAGGTTTCAAGCTACTGAAAGCTAAATTATTAAGTATTGGAACATTAATGAGGGATGAAATTACTGTCTCGATTACTGTAAAATTGTGCAGCCTGGGGATTACCAATATTTGAGCCGGGCATCATTTCCCATTGTTTTTGCATGAACAAAGCAAAACATTAGGGTATGCATCATTGTACAGCTGAGGGAAAGAGAGCAAATTTGAGAAAGCCAAACAACCTAGATTACAGCAAGAGGGAGAGAGAGAATGACTACAGAGGAGCAGAGAGAGTACAAATTTGGTTTTTCAGAGTAGAGAAATAACAAGTGGAAAAACTGGATTTGCAAAGAGAGAGAGAATGAGAGAAACTACAAAGAGTGGTTTTACAGAGAAGCAAAGACTGGATTTACAGAGAAGCACAGATAGTAACAAGCAGTGATTTAAATAAGGGATCGGTGCCCTGGATCGGGCACTTCAAAAACCCATCCGGATCGGTGAATCGACGATCCGGATGGGGAATCGTCCGACTCGATTGGATTAAGCCCTAAAAAATCCAAAAAAATTATTACAATTAATTATAAATATCATCTTTTAGGACTCCAATAAGAAATGAGGGTACTCCATTGTTAACTTTCACTTGTTTCATCAATTTGTGAATATTGATATGCTTTTTCTCTGTATAAACTTATGTTAACCATTAAATTTACATCACACTTAAGAAAAATCATATAATCATCATGGATAAAATATATAATCATACATGGACTACTATAAATAGTAGATTTCATCAATAAAAAATTGCCATCAAAATCTCAAATTGACGGAAAAAATTGACGGAAAGCCCTAATCCCCTAAAAAAACCCAAATTATTACAAGCTAACTAACTATAATCCAAATTTATTACAACCTAACTAACTATAATGTTATATGCTGAAATTAAAATTGTTGGTTTAAATTTTCTAATTATTTTATTATACATATAATAACAAATCTAAAATATTTTGTAATACGATCTAATTTAAAATGTATTATTGAGAACTGTAAGAAAGATAATAAATTACATGATTTATAATGCAAAAATTAATAAATAAAATAAAAATTTGGTTAAAAATTATTAGAATGCATACCAATTTTAGAAAGAATACTTTAATTTTTCAAAATTTTAATTTTTTAGATTTCTAGAAAAAATTTAGTAAAAGAGATTGTTAATAGAAAGAGAGAGATTGCAAATGGAATAAATTTCTTTAAAAAAAATAATTTTTTAGATTTATAGAATAAATTTAGTAAAAACGATTGCTAATAGAAAGAGAAATTTCAAAAAAAATAAATTTTTTTTTTTAAAATTTATTTTCTGCTTATTTTTGTTGTCAACAAAAATAAAATAAAATGTGTCCAAGGCGGAATCGAACTAGAAATGTGAAGGCTCTACCTTGGAAGTGATAACCACTCCGCCACATCAGCGCAAGTGTAATTGTTTTCTACATTAATAGTATTTATCCAAATTCCGTCGTAATTTAACGCACCGTGGGAATTATCCCACAACCAACAACAAGTTTTAGTTTTGCATCTATAAATTGGTTTGTAAGTTTCTAAAGGTTTGTGCGCGTGTGCCCGAGGCTGCCATCCACGCGCGGCCGGTGGGTGATGGTAGTCTTGCGCAAGTGGACTATGGAGAATTGGTGTTTTGGCACGTGTTAACTCGCTATGTGACGTCATACCGGTGATTTTCACCCGTGTATGACATCATACAAGCGGTTCACTGTGCAGAACCGGCCGGTTCGTTCTAGAACCGGGTGGTTTCCAGTTTTACACTGAAATCGGCACGTGGTAACCGATTCCCGTGCCGACTCGGGCGAGTCCGCTGCGACTCAAGCTAAATGAAAATCCTAGTATCAAAAATAGTCAAAGGAATGATAATCATATATCCAAAATGATAATAATAATAATAATAAATAAATAAACACAGCATTACACAAAAGAAAACAATTAATCTCTAAACTTGGCAAAACAATAAAAGATATAGCAGAAAATACCCGGTTGGGAAGAGAAGACTAAGGGTTCATGAAAGGGATCATGCTTTTGTTACAGCAGATGATACCCTAGCTGCACAAAACCAAAAAAAAGTGAAGAAGCTTAGAAACCATGAAGGTTTTAGCAGCCACTTATAGAGTATGAAAGGGGAGCAAGAGAGTGATACGGTTAGGGTTTTAGGGAGAGACGACAGGAGAGAGAGAGAACCTGGTCCAGTTAGCGATAGGGGCAAGCTGGTCTATAGAAGGATGGAGGAGTGTGGTGAGATGAGGGATGGGCAGCGAGGTGCCAAGGCAATAAGGTCTTTCTTTCAGACAAACTACAAATAAAAACTTCCCTTTTCAAGTTCTGTGGTTTTCCACGGAACCTTTTTTTTTGAGTAAAGGTGGAAACATGAACAGTAAAATGAAGTTCTTTTTGTATCACACCATTTCACAAAACATGAATAGTATTCTTCTCCCTAACTTCCTATTATCAAACGCACCCCTAGGGCCTGTTTGATAACTAGAAGGTAAATGTTCCCTGAAAATTGGAAGTTCTTCTTTGCTGGGAAGAAAGAAATTACTGTAAAAAGTTGGGTTTCCGTATTTGATAACTTGCTGAAATGTTAAAGAAGATCCAAGTATTTGTGTTTGATAATGCATTGGAAGATTAGGAAATCCAAAAAAAAAAAATACACATCATTCATTACTCAAGTATACACATATATTTTCATAATTTCCCCAAGAACAATCTGATTTCATCAATTATACATTCAAAGCATCTAATTGACTATTCACACATATTTTCATAATTTCCCCTAAAACTATAGAACAAGAGTTGACAGGAAATCATGATGGAGGCAGAATGAAAGTGATTGTTAGGATGAGCATGAAATTCATAACACAAATTTTAATATAAACAAATAGGAGTTAATGATGGGAAACTATAAAACGAGTGCACTAAAATTTCCTGCATAAACTCATGTCTTGGCCATCAGATGGGGAAAGTGATGGCTGGGCTGTGTCATTCTTTCCTCTGTTTGAAGTCCATCAAAAATTTTGACAAACTTTGTGTGGAGAAAAGAAACATCTCATCCATTACATCCACAACTAAAGGATTGAGTGGGTGTGAGCATTGATTTAAAAATGTTGTGCACAGATTGCATACTTTCTCATTAGAGATACAAAATTGCATCCTAAGGATTAAATTCCCTCATCCACACTCATAAAACCCAAAACCTGTGGAATGTGCTTGTGTGAATAAATGCACACGTCCACACACTCTAGACGGATACATGTAAATATATGCATATTTATGCAAATTCGTACATAGGTATTCAGGTGCAAGAACACATTGCTTGGAACTCCTATCACATTTTGACCAAGATTATGGGGCATAATGACATTACTTTACATGGGCAAGTTAGGCAATACTAATTGATGGAAGTTTTGATAGGGTATTCCCATACAAAGCTGAGAATTCTCAAAAGAAACTGTTGACATGGTTTGAAGAGCTTGCGAGGGGTTGGAAGTTTCCCAAGGCAGGGCAACCCAGTAACGAAGGATTGTTTTGTGGATGAGGGACAAATGTAGGATCTATAGTAAAAGTTGTCCCAGGATTAATGGGATTTTGAGGATATTGTGGATTTGATTAGCAGCACAAGCGCTAACTTGTGGTTGGTTATGAAACCCATTCGGATTAGCAAACAGAATTGGGTAAATTATGCCATTAGCAAAAGCATATGATTAGAAGGTACTGTCTGAGCTCTATTTAGAATCATCACTACGGGGTCGTTTGGATACCTGGATATATATTGTCTGTAAAATATATTATTGGCATAATACATTACTATGTAATACATTACCTGCATATAGATTGTTACTGTTTGGGTAGTATTTAGATGCAACTTGGGAAATACATTGCTACTGTTGGCCATGTTTGGAAGAAATATGGAAAATGCATTACCAACATTTTACCAGCACTTGCCTGTAAACTATCATTTCTTTCTTTTTTTGTCACAAAATTCCATTGAAATGTGGAATTAAAGTCATCATCACACCATTCCAAAAAGATTTTCTAATAATAACATCATCACCATCCTAGAGAGAGAGAGAGAGAGAGAGAGAGAAATAAAGGTATTAATAATCACCATTCTAAAGATAAAGAGAGTGCAAACTATTGATCTTAATCATCACCATTTTAAAGAGAGAATGAGAACGTGAAATAAAATAGTCATTGTTCCAACAAGATTTACTAATGTTATTATAGATATAGAAATTGATAGAGAAATTCATTATCATCCACCAAAAGATAGAGAGAATGTATTTGTGTGTGTTAGAGAGTAAGTATAGCAATTCGAAAACAAAAATTCCTCAACATAAAGTAAGCTCTTTTACTCATTCTAATCTGGTTTCGACAGTCCACCTCAGTGGAGGTAATTATCGTTTTATAGTACTTTGTACCAATTGAATTATGCTTTGGTGCAGATGATTATGCACATAGGTCGCTAGAATAGCACCTGATATAGCTAAAGTACTACCAGTTGCAACAAGTGATCCGGCTATTTTCATCTTTACTTCACGCTTGAGGTTTTGATTGTTACTCACCATGGGAAAAGATTGATCACTCTATAAGACCTAAAGAAAATCCCAATAGCAATCACAAAACAGATACATATATATAAACTAGTCATTTTTCAACGAAGTGGTTATGAATGAGGGCCACGAAGAGACAATCCGGTTATTTTAAATACTTGAATGCATTGGAGTTAATGTAACGACGATGCTAATGGCTAATAAATTTAACAGCCATGATGGGTGATCAAGAGCAAACATAAGTAAGAATAATTTAACATTTTTATCCTACAACAGGAGCTAACAAAGATTTTTATCTATGAAATCTGGTAAGTGGAGAAGAGACAACAAATACACAAAAAAAAATACCCAAAAAAAATTCTATCTTTGCCACAGATTGCTGATTGTTGACATACATTTAGGGCATCAAACAATAGAAACTTTTATAGAGAAATTCACTGATCCAAACAATACGAATTTGTTGCTCTCGTTACAAGATGTTCAAATCACCAATATTCACTATAGCTAATAACTCTTGACCTTATGAAATAAATATTGGTAACTACTGTGTGATAACCCCATGATCAAAATTTTTGAAACCTTTCATAATTACTGATTTTATATAAACTAAAATTACAAGAACGAGCCAAATCAACTTATAACTTTACTGATTTTATGGCAACTAGAATAACAAAGAACGAACCAGATCAACCTAATCTTACCTGCTCAAATCAACCCCTTTGGCCTGTAAAATGTTTACTGTTGCAAGAATCTTTTACCCACTAAAACCTATTTTTGTAAGGCATCAGAAAAAATTAAAGCCCTAAATTTTTTAGGGCAGATTTATGACAAAAAAAAGAAGGTAAAACCCTAATTTTTTAACAGAGAGAGAGAGAGTGAGAGAGAGAAATTGCTCCTACTTGGACACGGTAAAAGAGACAAATGCTGACTTCGAATAGGGTTAGAGAGGTTGCTCCAAGTTAGTTGCTCCAAGAGAGAGAAAGGCAGCAATTTTGCTTGAGGTTGCTCCAAGTTTGTTGCTCCGAGAGAGAGGTAGCAGATTTGCTCGTAGAGGTTCCCTGCACGGCTTGCTTGTAGAGAGAGAGAGCATAGAGAAGGGAGGCTCGAAGAGGGACAGAGAAGATAGGCAGAGTTAGGAGTGAAGGGATTTGGCGAAATGACGCGTAAACAATTACCCGTCGTGCCCGTAATTGATTTCTTAGCTATCCCAGGCGTAATAGTTTTCACGGTATTTGAGGAAATGGCGTGTAATCGATTTTCATTTTGAATACCTGAAAATCCATTACAAAGAAACAGATAACAAGGAAACCTAGCATTTTCAGTGTTTGGGTACACCTAAACAGTAAGGAAATGAAATTAGATTACGCACCATTTTCTCAAATACCATGAAAACTATTACGCGCGAGATAGCTAAAACATCAATTACGGGGCGCGACGGGTAATTGGTTAAGTGCCATTTCCCCAAATCCCTTCGCTGCTCACGCAGCCTCTCTTCTCTGTCCCTCTTCAAGCCTCCCTTCTCTGTGCTCTCTCTCTATAAGAGAGCCATGCGGGTGACCTCTGCGAGCAAATCTTTTACCTCTCTCACATAGCAACAAATTTGGAAAAACCTCAAGCAAAGTAGCTGCCTTTCTCTCTATCTCTTGGAGCAACCTCTCTCACCCTATTCGAAGTCAACATCTCTCTCTTATCGTGTCCAAGTAAGAGCAATTTGTCTCTCTTTCTCTCTGTTAAAAAATTAGGGTTTTACCTATTTTTCTATGACATAAGTCTGCCCTAAAAAATTTAGGGCTTTCATTTTTTTTAATGCCCTATAAAAGTAGGATTTTGTGGTAAAAGATTCTTACAACAGTAAATATTTTACAGGCCAAAGGGGTTAATTTGAGCAGGTAAGATTAGGTTGATTTGGTTCGTTCTTTGTTACTCTAGTTTCCATAAAATAAGTAAAATTATAGGTTGATTTGGCTTGTTCTTGTTGTTTTAGTTTACATAAAATCAATAATTTATGAAAGGTTTAAGAAATCTTGATCATGGGGTTATCACACAGTAGTTACCAATATTTATTTCATAAGGTCAATCGTTTTTCTTTTTCGGTTTTGGTTATATGATAATTGTTTTTTGTGTGGGTATCTCTCTGTGGAATTTCTTTTGAGAGTTTTGTATGATTCATTATTTGGTAATCTCTCTCTTGAGTTTTTCGAGCTTTTTTTTTGAATCCTGATATGGGCTCTCTCTCTCTACAATTTAGGAAATTTCTTTGGAGTTTAGGCTATATTTGATATGAACAACAGTGAATTATTTTGATACTCTCTTATATGAATTTCGGTGCATTCTTTTTATCAAGGTGAGCTACATGCTGCTGAAATTATCAGAGTATGATACATGATACTGCTAAAATTAAACAGAGTATGATAACATTAGTATATCTTGTTGGAACAATGACAATTTTATTTCACGTTCTCATTCTCTCTTTAAAATGACGATGATTAAGATCAATACTTTGCACTCTCTCTATCTTTGGAATGGTGATTATTAATACCTTTATTTCTCTCTCTCTCTCTCTCTCTCTCTCTCTCTCTCTCTCTGGAATGGTGATGATGTTATTATTAGAAAATCTTTTTGGAATGGGATGATGACTTTAATTCCGCATTTCAATAGAATTTTGTGACAAAAAAGAAGAAATGATAGTTTATAGTCAATTGCTTGTAAAATGTTGGTAATGCATTTCCCATATTTCTTCTAAACAGCCAAACAGTAGCAATGTATTTCCCAGGTTGCATCTAAATACTACCCAAACAGTAACAATCCATTTGCACGTAATGTATTACGCCAGTAATATATTTCAGAGACTATATTTCCAGGTATCCAAACGACACCTACAGGGTTATGGGCAAGCGGGTTCTGGAAATTAGGGTTTTGATTATTGAGTGGGTTATGAAAATTAAGGTTTGGAGCACTGAAGTTCGCTGGAAATTGATCGTTCAGGACATGATTTTGGATGGGAAGATTCTGTATATTTGGTTGCAAGCT
Source organism: Amborella trichopoda (assembly GCF_000471905.2). The sequence continues at coordinate 200,646 of NW_006498680.1, read as the reverse complement.
AGTGTAAGCTAAATTATTAGAGGTTGGAACATGAATTAGGGATGAAATTACTCTCTCGATTGTTGTAAAATTGTGCAGGCTGGGTATTACCAATATTTGAGCTGGGCATCATTTCCTATTGTTGTCGCATAAACAAAGCAAAACATTAGAGAAAGAGAGCAAATGTTCAGAAAGTCAAAAAACCTCGATTACAGAGAGAGAGAGAGAGAGAGAGAGAGAGAGAGAAACTACAAAGACTGGTTTACAGAGAAGCAAAAACTGGTTTTACAGAGAACCACAGATAGTAATTGGTATATAAAACTTGCAATCGAAATGAAAATCTAAAGTATCGAAAATAATAAAAAGAACAATACAATCATACATCCAAGATGATAAAAATTAAAAAAATCACAGCATAACACTGAAGAAAACAATTAATCTCTAAACTTAGAAAAATAATATAAGATATCGCAGAAAATACCTGGTTGGAAAGAGAAGTCTGAGGCTTCATGAAAGGGATCATGCTTTTGTTACAGCAGATGATACCCTAGCTGCCAAAAAACAAAAAACGGGGTTTTCATACTTGAAGCAGCAGTTGCAGAGAGCCATGGCAGAGAGCTAACTAACACCAGGTATTTATAATTAGAATATGCACCTCATTTGAAAAAGAAACTATTTTATACGGTTTAATTGCTATTCTCCATGTATTAGGGTTTTGAAGCTTCATACCTTGAACTGAAGAAGCTCAGAAACCATGAAGGGTTTAGCAGCCGCTTTGAGAGTAGGAAAGAGGGAGCAAGAGAGTGATATGGTTAGGGTTTAAGAGAGAAAGAGAAAGAGAGAGAGGGAGTACCTGGTCCAGTTAGTGGTAGGGGCGAGCTGGTGTGCAGGAGGAGGGAGGAGCCTGGTGAGACAAGGGATGGGCAGCGAGGTGCCAGTGCAGCGAGGTCTTTCTTTCGCTTGAACTACAAATAAAAATTTTCCTTTTCAAGTTCTGTGGTTTTCCACGGAACTTTTTTTATGAGTAAAGGTGGGAACATGAATAGTAAAATGAAGTTCTTTTTTTATCTTACCATTTTTTATCAAATACAAAACATGAATAGTAACAGTAAGTTCCATCTTCTTCTCCCTAACTTCCTGTTCTCAAATGCACCCCTAGGCCATGTTTGATAACTGAAAGGTAAATGTTCCCTGGAAATTGGAAGTTCTTCTAAATACCTGTGTTTTATAAAATGCTAGAAGATTAGGAAATTCTAAAAAAAAAATTTACGCATTATTCATTACTCAAGTATACACATATATTTTTGTAATTTCCCCAAAAACAATATGATTTCTTCAATTATGCATTCAAAGCATCTAATTGACTATTCACATATATTTTCATAATTCCCCCAAAAACAATCAAACAAGAGTTGGTATGAAAACATGATGGAGGCAGAATGAAAGTGATTGTCAGGATGAGAATGAAATTCATGACACCATTTTCAATATAAACAAATAGGAGTTAATGATGGGAAACTATACAATGAGTGCACTAAACTTTCCTACATAAACTACATCTTAGCCATCAGATGCGGAAAGTGATGGCTGGGCTGTGTCATTCTTTCCTCTGCTTGAAGTTGATCAAAAATTTTGAAGAACTGTGCGGAGAAAAGACACATCTCATCCATTTTTAAAGGATTGAGAGAGTGTGAGAATTGATTTAAAAATGTTGTGAACATATTGCATACTTTCTCAGTAGAGACACAACATTGCATCTAAAGGAATAAATTTCCTCATCCACACAAACAATAGGAATTTCTTAACAGGTAGAAAACCCAAAACCTGTGGAATGTGCATGTGTATACATGCACACCTCACACACACTAGACACATACATATAACTATATACATATTTATGCAAATTCGTACACAGGTATTCAGCTGCGAGAACACAATGCCAGGAACTCCTATCGCATTTTGACCCAGATTATGGGGCATACATTACTTTGCAAGGGCAAGTTAGGCAATATTAATTGATGGAAGTTTTGATAGGGTATTCTCATTCAAAGCTGAGAATCTCAAAAGAACCACTGTTCACATGGTTTGAAGAGCTTGTTAGAGGTTGGAAGTTTCCTAATGCAGGGCAACCCACTATCAAAGGATTGTTTTGTGGATGAGGACAAAAAGGGCAACCCACTATCAAAGGATTGTTTTGTGGATGAGGACAAAAAAAAGGATGAGAAGGATCTACAGTAAAAGTAGTCCCAGGATTAATGGATTTTGAGGACATTGTGGGATTTGATTAGCAGCATAAGCGCTAACTTGTGGTTGGTTATGAAACCCATTCGGATTAGCAAACTGAACTGGGTAACTTATGCCATTAGCAAATGCATTAGGCATATGATTAGAAGGTAATGTCTGAGCTCTATTTGGAATCATCACTAAATGGTTATGGGCAAGCGGGTTCACGAAATTAGGGTTTTGATTATTGAGTGGGTTATGAAAATTAAGGCTTGGCGCGATGAAGTTCGCTGGAAATTTATGGCTCAGGACATGATTTTGGATGGGAAGATTCTGTATAATTGGTTGCAAGCTAGTGAAAGCTAAATTATTAAGGGTTGGATCATGAATGAGAGATGAAACTACTGTCCTGATTACTGTAAAATTGTGCAGGTTGGGGATTACCAATATTTGAGCCAGGGCATCATTTCCTACTGTTTTCGCTTGAACAAAGCAAAACATTAGAGGATGTATCATTGTACAACAGAGAGAAAGAGAGCAAATTTTGAGAAAGCCAAAAAACCAGGATTACAGCGAGAAAGAGAGAGAGAGAGAGTCAACTACAGAGGAGCAGAGAGTACAAATTTGGTTTTTCAGAGTAGAGAGAAATAATAAGTGGAAATACTGGATTTGCAGTGTAAAGAGCGAGAGAGAGAGAGAGAGAGAGATAAAGAGAGAAACTACAAAGACTGGCTTGACAGAGAAGTAAAGACTAGTTTTACAGAGAAGCACAGATAGTAACTGGTATATAAAACTTGCAAGCTAAATGAAAATCCTAGTATAAAAAATAATCAAAAGAATGATACAGTCATATATCCAAAATGATAAAAATAAAAAAAAAATCACAGCAGAACACAGAAGAAAACAATTAATCTCTAAACTTGCAAAATAACAAAAGATATCGCAGAAAATACCTTGTTGGGAAGAGAAGACTGAGGGTTCATGAAAGGGACCATGCTTTTGTTACAGCAGATGATACCCTAGCTGCACAAAACCAAAAGAAAAACAGGGTTTCAAACTTGAAGAAGCAGTAGCAGAGAGCCATGGCAGAGAGCTAAGTAACACCAGGTATTTATAATTAGTATATTCACCTCATTTGAAAATAAAACTATTTTATACACATTGCTATTTTCCATGGATTAGGGTTTTGAAGCTTCATATATTGAAGTGAAGAAGCTCAGAAACCATGAAGGTTTTAGCAGCCGCTTAGAGAGTAGGAAAGAGGGAGCGAGAGAGTGATATGGTTAGGGTTTCAGAGAGAGTCAAGAGGATTGAGAGAGAGTACCTGGTCCGGTTAGCGGTAGGGATGAGCTTGTGTGCAGGAGGGAGGAGAGCGGTGAGACGAGGGATGGGCAGCGAGGTCTTTCTTTCGGACGAACTACAAATAAAACTTCCCTTTTCAAGTTCCGTGGTTTTCTACGGAACTTTTTTTATGAGTAAAGGTGGGAACATGAACAATAAAATGCAGTTCTTTTTTTTTATCTTATCATTTGTTAACAAACACAAAACATGAATAGCAACAGGTAAGTTCCATCTTCTTCTCAATAACTTCATGTTATCCAACGGGTCCCTAAACCATTTAAAGATAAAAAAGGTAGGGCCCTATCTTCCATACTGAATGACCCCAAACAAAAAAAAAAACACGAAATGTCTACGTTCTAATGGATAAGGATTCAATTCACATATTTTTCGACAACATATTAATTAGAAAAATGAAAAGCCCTCTGTTAGAACCATATGAAAACACTGAGAAGAGTAGGCATGTATGCCCTATGTGACAAAATTGAAATTACATAGAGCAAAGTACACAATAGCAAAAGTGAGCCCACACTTCCATTCTTTACTTATGGCCATTGGGATATGAGCTGCCTTTGTATGGGCAAATGGAAAAGAAAAAGGGAAAAAGGAAAAAGGAAAAGACAAAAGACAATTGTGATTATCATCGATTGTTAGGGAAATGAAAAGCATGCAATGAAAGATTACATGGACATTAGCAAAAGTTATCACGTTAACATATAGAGCCCACCATGGGTTCCATTGATGAGATTGCTGACGAATGAAGCAATAGTCAGAAATTTTGGGGATCCAAGAACAAAAAGAATGTAATTCAATATTAGGGCCGTAAATGTCTGGGTCAATCCCGACCCAAACTCAACCGAATGGGGTCCAAGTGAGACTGGATTGGCAGGTCGGATGGTATGGATCGAGACATAAAAGACTATTAAATAATTATAACAGTATATACAAAATATGCTATGTACATTTTCAATAAGTAAGCTACGTACTTGTATATCGAGTTTGGCCAGGTCGACCAGCGCCTCACCCAGGTTGGCAGTGAAGATGGCATCTCATTTTTTTGGTATATATGTAGGGGTCCGAACCCAGACAAGGCTGAGTCAGCCCATTCGGTAGGTGGGTCAACCCACCCATTTCCCACCCCAAGCCATCTCATTTTTTGGGTATATATGTAGGGGTCCGAACCAGACAAGGCTGAGTCGGCCCATTCGGTAGGTGGGTGGACCCACCCATTTCCCACCAAAAGCCAATATTGTCCCTGGTGTGAACTTGCTCTTCTGCAAGGACAATGGCTTTACTACATGACAAATAAAATCCAAATTACTTCCAGTGAACTGAAGAAGATGACGATCCTAATCAATGCTCGATAACTTGGGAGCAACTAATCAATTAATGGATAAGACAGGTTTATTAGGAAGGATCATGGACCAAGCCATGATGAAGAAAAGAACTACATTAAATGTAAGTAATAGTGATACTAAAATCTACTGTTCACAATTTTCTTACTTTCTAAATCCTTACCTGCCAAGTGCTTGTTCTCGAGTAACAGATGCATCATGAGTATGGAATTCTGGAGCAAAAAATAAAAACGAAAATGTTGTTTTCAATTCCAAAATGCACACAATTTTCGCATTTTAGAGGAGCTTCAAAATAGTGAAACTGTTTACAGCTGACTCCTTAGCATCTGGAGCAGATCTCACTAAAATTTAAATAGCAAAAACTCACTCCCCTTTAAGCTGATCCATCATCCTACTACTGTCGTTTCTACTAAACATCAAATAAGCCTTAAATTGTAAACTTTAATCTCACTTAGATTCTGAATTAAATGACAACCTCAAATCGATTTAATCTCTTTTTCAATAAGCCATATCATTTGTTTTCTTTAATTTTTATATTTTAAATTCTCTACAAACTTAAGAAAGGCTTAGACCTTGAGCTTCATTTTTTACGCCTCAGCTTAACACGCCTTTCAACACTAATATACTTTAGAACACCATATATTAGTATCATACTATTTACTTCCATTCTTTACAAACAAATAATCATCGTTATGAATGAAAATCCAACACACAAACTAATACTTACCACTTCTGCCATTTATGAACTAAAATCCCTAGGAACCAAGTAATTTCAAAGAAAAGCATCCCATTAATTTTGAATTCTTTATCAAGCAACCGATAAGAAAACATAATTTAATGCTTTGGGTATTTTTTATGACTTATCCCTGAAGTGTAATAACTGATCAGGAAGAGGACTTCCAATTTTGCCTCTCCACCGGAAACCATTTAGATTTTATGATAAGTAATATTGACAAGACAACGTTATTTAAAATACTGATATTTACAATTTTCATTTTCTACATCCATGAGATAATGGTGTTCCAACACCAGTATTTCCAAAGAGTTCTTTTTATTTATAAAGAATTATGACATCATATTTATATTGCTTTATAGTTTAAACATAGAGATAGAAAAGGTAAAGTCAAGTTACTACTATTATTATTTAACACAAACCACAGTGAACTAGGCTTAATCAGTGATTAAATTAGTCATGCACTCCTTGTTTCTATTATGCACTACATTCTTCAGATGACTACCCCATTACATATCTAATGCAATGCCCTATGGAGAGATCAGGTACTCCTTTGCACTATCTTACTCACACCTTGCTCTGTTATCTGAATCTGATGCAGACAACTCCATGATAAACCAAGTTCTGCAACTTCCTTTCTCCCTCACAATCAAAAGAAAAAGACGAAAAGAAAGGAAAGATGACTCTTTGATGGAAATCATAAATCACTCATCCTAGTAGCCACCATTCTAAAAATATAATACCCTATCAGTGAACTTGTCTTACATCTTAATGGGTCGTTTGGGATTGGATATAAAAATCCTGTGTTTTTTCTCAATACACTCAATACGTGGTTTTGTTGATTCTAGTATGTATAAGCACAATGCTGTTTGGCTGGCTGCTGAAAGAACCCAGCATATATAAAAACTGGTATTTTACCCTGTTTGGCACCATGAAGATGAAAACCGGGTTTTGGTTGTCTGCTGTTAATGCAGTTTAGCCGTTGATTCTATAAGTTAATGATTCTGTAATAATACATGGCCAAATAAAAATATTTTTGGGGAACAAGTTATTCATAATATAAGAAATATATTAGACTGTTCGGATCATATTTTCCGGTATTTTTATAGGTCGAATTATGATTCAATCTCGCTCTCACTCTCTCTACATATACGACCTAGATATAAAACAACTATCATTATAATAATACTCCTATTCGTTTCAACACAAAATCAGCAAGAATATATGATAATGGCACGATTTTCTATCATTATTTTTTACCTAAAATTGACCAATGTCTTGTGCAAAAGTTAGTCCATTGCATACACAAATGTAACGCATGTTTACATGACAAAAATTGAATAATAAACATCAAATTTGTTAGTGGTTCTCTGGTGTAAAAAAATGCATCAGTCAATGTACTCCAATTGTTCAATACAATCAATAAATAATGTTACGATAATTTATGAACATGTAGAGCTCAAGCATGATAAATTTCATGCATAAAATTGGTAAGAACAATGCATTGAAGATCCATTCACATGTTGTCATTCCTAAAATGCAACAGCAGCATAAAAGTCTCATCGAGAAATTTGGCTCAGGAATATGACAATTCCCAGCACGCATTGTTTTTTCAATCACAGAGCAAATATAAGAAGACAAAACAAACAAAAAAATTGGAACACTCAGCAGCTGTGACAATATGACATGTAGCATATAAAAGTAGAAACTTAGCCAAACACATCAATGAAGAATTTCACACACGATTTGAGTATAGAAACAAACCAACACCCTTATGCTTATGTCTCACTGAGGTCATATCCAAAGAGAGGAGTAAGTTCAATTTAACATTCTCATATTCTTTTTATTGGTAAAAAGAATCCCGTATTGAGTTTGTTTTGACCCATTTCTATGTTTTATTTCAACAGAAATTTCTCTTTCTAGTAAGGGAATTGACCAAAATGACAAAACCCATGGAACAAACAAATCACAATGAGAAGAACAGCATCACAAAAATACCCAAAGTTAATTAACAGATCAATAGAAGAGATGGCATAAGGAAAAAAAAAAACACATGATCAACAGAAGATCCAGCCAAACAATAAACCTGTCAAAACAATTGGAAGCCCTATTTTTACTAGTTCTAACCTTGTAAATTTGCCTAATCAGCCTAGAAAGTAACCAAGGTCCAAAATTCAAATCAAGTCAAGCGCTACTTATCTCACACAATTCATAAAATGAACTACACGCATAGAAAAATGGATAGTTTCCAGAACTACAAATTCCATCCAAAATGGATAAATGAAAACAAATACCTCTCAAGTCAAAACAGCATGACTGGAGCAAGGGTTACTCACTGAGAAGTTCGTTAAAGCTCAAATTTGTGTTATCTTTAGCCCTATGTTATTCTGGAAATACAGCGAGTAAGCATAACTCAAATTTAAAGTTTGGATTTCACAGAGCTTGAGAAGGCTACAAGCAATACTGCAAATATTTTTGAAGGATGGAGAACATAAATTTTGTGGGAGATATTAATGGATTCACTAGTTATGGAGTAGAATTTTTAGGGTTTGGAGAGTGGAAAATGAAAGAAAGAGGAAATGGATAGAGTAAGTAGAGAGAAGGTACTAACCCAAAGCGAGGAGTGAGTTCAATTTTTCAAAGTCCTCAGAAATCCTACCTCGAGCTCTGGTTTTAATGGCTGAAGGGAGGTTGGCGAATCTGAACAAAACCCAGCAAAAATGGAGTTCAAACTGTTGATGATGCTACAAGCAAGGGATTCTTGTAGTTCTTGGCTTTTGTTATTGTGAAAAATAGGGAGGACAAGCTCGTTGCAAAGGGCCTGCAATGGCAGAGAGAGAGCCTTGCATACGAGTAATAAAATAGTGACAATAAGGGAGGTTGGCGAATCTGAACAAAACCCAGCAAAAATGGAAGTTCAAACTGTTGATGATGCTACAAGCAAGGGATTCTTGTAGTTCTTGGCTTTTGTTATTGTGAAAAATAGGGAGGACAAGCTCGTTGCAAAGGGCCTGCAATGGCAGAGAGAGAGCCTTGCATACGAGTAATAAAACAGTGACAATAAGGGCAGCGTGATGTTTGCGTAAAACTTGAATGAAAATATGCATACTCCAAGTTTTTTTAGGAATACGTGTATCTTCATTTTAGGCCTTCTTGGGGATGACGCAATACTGGGTTTGAGCCCTTGTATTGAGCCAAACGGCTCACATGCCTGAAAACCTGGTTATGTAAAAACTGATTTTGTATATCCAGGGTCCCCAAACGACCCATGACCCTCTTCAGTCATCAATCTTGCTGGCATCATTCAACTTAATTATAGATTATCATGCATTTACATATTGCAGAGCCTTGGATTCCTAAGCTGTGATCTTCCCTAAAAAGTTACCGGCTGATTCCAGTATTTCATCAAACTCAAAAGGACAGAAAACCATCTCCTTCTCTCCGCCTCAGAAATCAAAACAAATGTTCAATCATAGTCTTATTACCAGATTGACTCCCACATCCAAATGAAGGCTATAGATGAAAACCAGCTTTATTCGGCCGATGACATAATTTTAAAGGATCCAAATGTAGTTAAATACATTTTACATTTCCAGGCAATCCCATTGATCCCTATGTGCATTTGAAGCTCCGATAAGGAGTAACTATTAGAAGAAATATCTTTTGGACAAGGTCATCAAAGACATCTCTATACATAACACTAAACCACTTTGACATGGCCCTATGATCTACTCGATCGTGTTGAAATGTACATTTATTAGTCAAAAAAAATAGAACAAAAATTGATCTGTATTTTTGCTGTTTTGCTTTCCAAAACATGGGTTGAATGACAAACTTCAATAAGTTTAACATTAAAATGTTCTTCTTTTTTATTAATATGCATAAAATAACATTTGAATAAGTTTGACATTAAAATGTTAGCTTCAGAAATTCGAATTACTCAAGCAAGTATGCAAGCATACATGCAAACGCACAACATATACAAACACTTTGGATGAATCATGTATGTGCAGTTCTGCATACACGATAAAAGACAACAATCTTTCTATGAATCTAATGACTAGCATACGATGCATGCACAAATGACATCAAATATGTGAAAATTGGCCCTGAACTCTGCATGACAGTTGCACACAGCACAGACCATAAACCCCATGGCACAAGATGACATCTAGTTCATACCATTTTGCAGTGTGATTAAAGCCAGCCTTGGCTAAGACAAGCCAAAGGGAGAAGTGAAATTACTCAAGCTGACTTGGTGGCTCACCCAATTGACTTAGTTACTTCAAAATCAGGCCCAAGACAGTGCCAATCCAAGTTCCATCATCAAAGCTCCTTTAAGTATCATGAGGCACACCATGTACCAACAATGCTAGATATGGCTTTCTAAGTAAGAACCCAAAGCAATCACTTAGAAATAGGTGTCGGTATTACAAATAAACCAAGTGAAAGAGAAAAATTTTGAGGATTTTAACAAGCCACGTAACAGACTTCCAAATGGATGACAAAACCACAATACTACAGAACATGATTGAACTGAGGAAGCCAATAATGCACTTGAATGATATAGAGAGGTTAGTAAAAGGTTCTTTTTATTTTCAAGTTCAGGAGATTCCAGAAAATTTATGATGGTAAATTGCAAAAGGTCAGTAAAATACCATGAAAAAGAGACTCTGAGTCCAAAGTAATCTAAAAGAGATGACATGGTGATTTACAGCTGCATCTGGCAAGATGATATCTGTTCCAAGTGTAAACCTTTCACCATCATCAATCTCAAATCGATCCAGTTGCTTCACATCATCCACTACCATATTGCCAAACACTGATTGTTGTTATTTGATCTACTTCACTAAAGCAATTGTCAAAATATTACTACAATCAATCTAAGTATCAATACAATCATCTGCACAGCCACAAGAGACATACTTAACAAAGCAACATTGTGATTTCAATCATAGGCTCTCAACTTATCTTCAGCACATTATTGAAAGTTGGTTGAGGACTCTCAACCACATTCAAATGAGAATATAATACTTTGAGACCTTGGTGGATTAGATATTCCATGTATTTAAGCACACTAATGACAAAAAGTTGCACAATATTAGCAGCAAGATAAAGAAACTCACTTCACAATAGAATGAGAAAGAAAAGTAGTTAAAACGGATAGCTTCAAGTAACAATATTTACTCTACTTTAATATTACTCTACCAATTAAAGTATATAATTCCATTTTCGCATGGTAATATTAGGGTTTACGTTTGTAAAAGTAAATCGAATAGAAACACGGTCTCTGCCAACTTAATGCAGCCTAAAAAGTGCAAGTTATTCAAGAATTGAACTCTTAGGGAAAAAATGATCCAGGGCATCCAATGAGATACCCTTCTCCTCTACAAAAACAGCAAGCAAAATTGAGATACAAGATAGAAGAGACAATAAGGCAAGGAAAATGTTGATCATTGTCATCCATTCTCATAATCATATAAAAGAGATTTGGTAGTTCGATCAAGATAGACTCCAAATCATACCCTACACTAGCCATTCTATGCACAATCTCATGAGCATCATTTCTCTTATTCTGAGAACAAAGAATCCTAACTAACCTATTGCACACAAGTGGCATCAATTCAAATTTTTTCTGCCGTGTGGAAAGAAAAACATCAACAGCCATAGCCAGTCTGTCCTCCAAACAAAGGCCATTAATGAGCATCACACAACTAGGAGGTGTGACATCAAAATCAAATTCTCGAAGAATAGAGAAAATCTTAAGAGCTTTATCGAGCTCCCCACCTTTGCAAAACCCTATTAACCAAATGGTATAAGGAGAAGAATCCACAACCTTGAGCTTCAAATCCATCTCTATAAATCCTCTGATAGCTTCTCCCACTTTTCCTCGCTCAAAGTGTTCTCGTATCAATTCAATTGTGATGGCTTCCTTCTTAGAAGTAACGGCCTCTTCGAAAGAAAATTTAACCAAAGACTAAAATCACGAGTGACCCGCCCTTTTCGACACAATGATGTCATAAGGGCCCTGTAAACTACAACATCAGGCATATGCCCGTGGCTTGCCATTTGATCCAAAAGTGAAAATGCTTCCTCTTCTCTGTCAGCTCTTTGAAGGGCATCAATTAGAGTAGTATATGTGACTGCATCAGGAGAATAGCCTTGAAGCAGCAGCTCCTTGAGTAGCTTGAAAGCCCCATTAATATTGCCTGCCTTGCAAAGGCCATTGATCAGTATGTTATATGTTATTACATCAGGTACAACCCCACTTTTAACGAGTTCTTTGAGGAGCTTGTATGCCTTCAGAATGAGCCCAGAGCTGCAGAGCCTTTCGACCATGGATTGAAGGCTCGCGCTATCGAGCACAGGGTCAGAGCCTTGAGAGAGGCGGAGAAAGAGAGATGGGTTACGCCCCATCTCCATTTTATTGAACAGAATGTGGGCTTTCTCCATTGCACCAGCTTTGCAAAATCCATTAATGAGAGAATTGAAGGTCATCACAGTGGGGGAACACCCAAGCCTTTTCATCTCCTCAAAAATCTCTTCGGCCTTATTAACCAGGCCCTCCTTGCATAAACCACATATAAGAATAGTATACGTTGCAGAGTCAGGGAAGCAATCTTTCTTTGAGATCTCTAAACGCAAAGACCGAGCCTCATCTAAGAACCCAACATCACAGAGACCCTTAATCAACGTGTTATAACAGTAAGTATCTGGAACCAACCCTTTATTAGTCATTTCCCTCAAAAACCAAGTGCACCATTAATTTTACCAGCTTCACAGTACCCCTTGATCATCGTGGTATAAAGTACACAATCAGGGACTATGTTTTGTTCTTCCACCATGTTCCTATAATACTAGCAAGCTTCCTCAAACCTCCGAGCTCTAAACAATCCATTGAGCAAAGTAGTATAACCATTTAACCCAAGCATATAGTTCTCTCTCCTAAATGATCTTAAAAGCTCAAAAGCTTCATCTACTTTACCCAATTTGCAAAATCCACTTAGCATACAATTATAAGTGATATCATCAGGAATACACCTGTTATCTCTCATGGTGTGTAGTAATTTATGAGCATCTTTGCACAAACCAGAAATAACAACTGCATAAGTCATGGTGTTAGGAGAAATACCTCTCTCTTCCATTTCATCAAACAATAAAAAGGCATCTTGGGTTTTCCCAGCTCTGCAAAGCCCACTGATCAGAACGTTAAAAGTAGACTGGTTAGGTCGGCAATCCACTTTCAACATCTGGTTATAAACAGCAAGGGCAACCTGGAAAACGTCTTCCTCCATTAAAACATGGAGAATTGTATTATAAGTGAAGGTATTGGGCCAACAATTGAACTCATCCATCTTGCTAAAGCATTCTACTGCATTTTCAGCCATGCCCAACTTCATATAAGCAGAAATCATTACTGTAAACACTTCAGGTGAGATGGGTGTTTGCTTATAGGCACATTACTTTCAGGATTTAATAGAGTTTTTAAAAAAATTCAATGAGTAATGTTTTCTATATAGATATTAAACATAGTGATGGTATAAAATATTTATATATATTTTAGATGGTTATGCAAAAAGAATAAAAAATTAACTTGAACAATTCTCGCCTTGAAATATTTTTTGAGTTTTTCAACTAAAATTCACTTTTCCTTTCATTGAAAAAATCCATTTTGACTCTCACAAGAAATCATATATAACACTAACAGCTAGTAAGGCATGCAATCAAGATTCCCTTGCATGGGTGTTGTTGATAATGCTAACAGCTAGCAAGGCATATGGTCAAGACTAAACATATGTAGCTTATGAACATCTAATAACGTAAAAAACAGCATAAAATTAAATAAAGAAGGTAGACCCTCCTTTTAATTACATAAATCAGCATTAACATTTTTACAATGTTTAAACATCTGCCACAACATTTGGTATTGGTATGAAAAAAAAAATCTATTTCAAGAATTTAGATAGATTTCTAAAAATTAAAAACCAGCATTGCATAACTAAGTTTATGCCCTTCAAATAAGCATTGACAAATGAAGAAATGAAAACAGGGCATCAATATCTAACAAAGATACATAACTGTCACTATCAAACTGCTTATTATGAGATCATAATCAGAAAGCATATCAGCAGAAAAGAAACGGAAAATAATCCATATTCTAATAAAGAGAAAAGCATTCAAAACCTAGCTTCAAAATTCATGAACAAGCCCCACTATAAAAATCACATAATGCCTTATGCCAACTGCACCCTATAATTCCCACACAATCATGTCTCACTATATCTAACTTCCAACTAGATTATGACATTCTGTAATTCTGTAATTTTTGAACAAGCCTCACTATATTTAAACTTCCAACTAGAGTATGGCATTCTGTAATTTTGATTTCAATAGTTGGGTTGCGCATACAAACACCATGATATTTATCTTTTCAAGAGATTGAGGAGGCCAAAAAAATACTCAGGAAGCATCTGAGTAGAATCTACTTCATCACTGTAATAATAATTTCTAAATAATTGAGACGGAATGTGAAAATAATTTCACTACATGAAATGGTGTAGAACAAATTTACACACGAGGTAAGTCAGTCCACCAGCCTGCTTTTTTATTATATTAATAACCATATTAGATTGTGAGAAGAGAATACAGATCAAGTTAGAAGAGTCATTCCATCAGCCACTACATGATCACCATTGTTATATATAAATGTTTCATACTGAAAGAAATGCCCCCTGAAGCAAGTGAACAAACAGTACATTGCCCACTGTATAACCATTAGTCAGGGTTACCCTCACATTGCATCAAGACCCTATAAATCTTAGGAATAACCATACCCATTGAATATAGAGCAAACCTTATAACTCACAAAAAATTGCCCGAATGCATGCAGGAATGCAAATTAACGCTTAAAAATCCAAAGAGTTCTGATCACATCAAGACTGACCTTGTGGATGCAATTAACAACATATTTATCTGAAAGTCAAATTCCATCTAAAAAGCTCATGTATGCAACATGACAACCCAAGCAAAGCATGGTCAAAAGGCATTTCAAGAGAAAATGGAAATATTCAAACAGAAATGCAGACAATATACTGCAGCCATTGGGTTCAAAGGATGGGCAGGCCGCAGCCACCAAGTCCCTATTATCTTTTCCTTTTGTTTTTCCATAGGGGATTGCATAAGGGACAAACAATTTTCTTGAAAGAATTTTTTCTTCCTCTTTGCCGTTCAAGGGTGTACAATGTGCAAAGGGACTGGGGAAGGTGCAATATCAAGTGAAAAATTACACCTAAAAAGGTAGCATTCTTTTGACTAATGAATGTGTATATTGCTATCATGTTCATCATGCGTGTGCATTTGTATGTTGAGGAAGACAGATTTGTATCGTGTGTGAATGGTTTTCATGCCCATTGCCAGAGATGCAAAAAATGAATCTGTCAATTGAACAATATCAAATCACAGATTCACAGGTGATAAATAACAAAACAATCAAGCCCAACCTCAACAAAATCAGTCATTGATCAACATCTAATAACAACTAATCAACAAGAAGTACTTTATGGGAAAGTGTACTATAATCAAATTCACTATAGAAAACCATAGTCCATTCAATCATCAACATCCATTAAAAAAAAAAATCAATAGTTTTAACGGAGACAGATCCCCCATTTTAGCTCAGAGGACTAATACTTGCTGAGGTTGCAGTGACCATTGTTTCAACATGCTAATTTTCATTCATTTCTTCTTGAAAAGAATGAAAAATACATTTTTTACAATAAGTTAGAAAACAAATATAAGCAGCAATTGCCCTAGTTGAAGAAAAATATTCATGGAGACCCTATTATTCGCTATCACCATAGCAAAACAAACCACAGTTCAGAGCACGAATTGAAAAACTTAGAAACCAAGAAGATAAAGTACCCATTCTCTCTCATAGCATAAAGCAATAGAAATTTCAAATAATTCTAGTGAGAGAAGGAAGTGGCTTTACCATTGTTACAACTCCCCATTTACCACGAGAACGAGAAGAGGACAAGAAAGAGGGACCAGCAAAAAAATAAAAGAACACCAGCTAAAAAAAAAAAAACTTACATTGTTGAAGAAGATGAAAGCTTGCAAATGGATCCGCACCTATGGGTCGGGTTGCAGAGGGTTGAGAGAGAGTGGCAAGGGCTTTGAGAGGGGCAGGCCTTTGTGAGAGAGGGGCAAGGATTTGACACAGAGGAGTGAGAGAGGGGCAAGGGTTTCGTGAGAAGGGGGACTTTGAGCGGGGCAAGTGAGGGAGAGGGTTTGACGCAGAGGTTTTTTTCCTTCCGTCATTTTTTGTGCAGTAAACTCAAATGAAACATTACTTCGGGTCCGCGCAAGTAATGGATCCCCAATGACCTACTCCCCACCTTGTAGGCTGGGATTCCTTTTCACATGATTTGCTCCTTGTGGTGGTAAAACCTTTTCCTATGGGACAAGTTTTCATCAACCTTAAGCACAAACGAAATGTACATAACTATATGTGCCATATGAAAACTGTTCCATACTGCAAGTTTTCATACGAACCAAACGAGCCCTTAAGAAGTGGGAGCCTTGAGAAAAGGTCGTGATGTTGAGCTCTAAGAAAGAGGTGTGTGGGAATGCTAGAGAAAGAAAGTGGAAGATTGAGAGCGAGTGGGAGAATAGGAGATGAGTGTGTGGGGTTGCTAGAGAGAGAAAATGGGAAGATTGCTAGTGTAGAAGCAGAGGAAATGAGTGAGTGGGGTAGGTTGCAAGAGAGAGAAAATGGGAGGTTCTGTATCCACTATCCCCTGATAGAAACTATAAACTTGAAACTAGCTTCATAAAACACTCAACAACCATAAGTACAAATTTGCAACCACAAACTTGAAAGTTACAAAATGCAAACTAAAAGTCAAAGAAGTTTAAAGAGTTCAAAAAGTAAAGCTCCAGAGTCAGTACAATCATCATCATTTCTCA
This sequence comes from Amborella trichopoda, assembly GCF_000471905.2. Next base: position 184,050 of record NW_006498680.1, on the reverse strand, counting down.
AGTCTTGAGAGTGAGATTCTAAATTTCAAATCCTAATCAGAGACGTTATCTTGAGAGGTTCCATATGCATCATCATCACCATCATCACCGGCAGCCTCCACATATTCTTCTTCCTTGGTCTCATCTGAGTCAGTCTCCTCCTCCTCCTCGACCTTTGGAGCTGACTAGACCCAGCTCTACTCCTTTGTGCTCTAGTGTTAGGCCGTTCTTCTTCATTAATCCCTGTGGGTAGCTCGACATCAAGCCAAGAAAGATCATCACCCTCAAACAAATGCTCTAGTCATGAATCCATAGTCCACTCACTTATGCAATCAACCATAAGGTTCATACAATTGAATAGGGTTGAGATCCATGCACTTTTGATACCTCTCCCTAAGCTCCTAAGCTGCTCACTATATAGCACATAAACCAAATCATTCAACTTCTTCTGCTCCAACCTATTCTTTTTTTGGTACGGGGCTATGGTAGAAAATTGGGAAACAAGCAAAAGCAACAGATGTTTTTTTTAATGAACAACATTTGTTACTTTTGCTTGTTTCCATGTTTTCTACCATAGCAAAAAGTAACAGATGTTATTCTTTTACACTTCTTAGATAAGTTGATTTTAGAAAATTGAAATTTGAAATTGAAATGTAAGAAATAAGGATTAAGGACTTACATGCTCAAATGCACTCCAATTGCGTTCGCAACTAGAGTAGCTACATGTGAGACTCAACACTTGAATAACGAGACGTCGTAGATATGGTATCGTGCTTCCATAAAATGTCCACCATGCAGCTGTATAACATAATTAACATTTTATAATTTAGATTTTAGATAAATATTTAATTATGTGTATAAATGGAACTATACATAAACAAGTAAAAAATTGTAAAGCAAACAAAATAGAAATTAGAAAGGGTGCTTTTGGTCTTTACTTGGATCTATAGTGTTCCTGTTTCGAGTAGCAATCTCTCTCTCAAAGTTTCCCAAGGCTAACTTGAACTTAATCAATTCTTGGCTCTGGATCTCATCTTGGATATCTTTGTTAGGGACCAACCTCTCAAGCACATCTAAGTACCCACCACTTATTACACGATCAGACACAATAGATGGTTGCTTGTAGTGAAAAGATGGATTTAAAAAAGTAACCGGCTGAATCGAGGTGCCTGTGGAGCTGGTTATCACATCTCCTAACAATAATTCCAAGTATAGCCTTGCATTTATTTTCATCATCCTTTAAAGCCTTTTTTATCTCTCCTCTTGTCCTAGCCATTGCCTCATGTACGCAGGCCATCGCGGGCTTCACATCACCATCGACCAATCAAAGCACACTCATTAAAGGGCCAGCCACCTTCAATGCATGATATATCAGATTCCAAAAAGATGTATTCATAATAATTTGTTCAGCCTTACTCCCATCCCAATGCTTTGACCACATGCTTTGACTCTATTGTTCTGAAGCAAACATGGTCCTCAAGGCATTTTTTTTGCTTGCATTAGCTTTGAAGAGTGAGAAATGATGTGGAAAATCTAGTGACACCCGGTCTCACTAATTCCCTTTTCTTTGTATAACTCCTCATCATACAAAGGACTATGATGTGATTATAAATAAATCCAACAACATAGCTTTTGAAATCACCCCACTAAATATAGATGTAGTACCCATTTCCTTAAGCATGAAATTGACACAATGAGCTGCGCAACTAGTCCAAAACATATGTGTCCTCTTCAAAGTCAATAAATGCCTAGCTGCTGCGTAATTGGCACCATTGTCAGTGACAACATGGACCACATGTTTCTCTCCCAAAAAACTCTATTATCTCATCCATCAAGCCACATAAGTATGTAGCATCATGTGACTTGTCTGATGCATCCACAGACTTAATAAAATAGTACATGTTGGACAGTTAACCAAAAAATTAATGAATGACCTCGACTTCCCATCAGACTATCCATCACACATAATAATTGCTCCATACTTCTCCCACCTTCCCTTTGAGAAATCAAAATTTTGTTAACATCAGAAATAGCATCCTCCAATAAGGGCTCCCAAATCTCATTTAGTCAAGGAGGATTAAGTCTTGGTCCAAATAACCCAATTGTCTGGACCATACACGCAAAACTATCAAGGATTATAATATTGAAAGGAATGTTGGCCATATAAAACCACTTTGCAATGTACTTACATACCTCCTTCCACTCTTCTTTCTTGTATCAATTTTCAATTGCAGTTTGTTTAGTTTTTTCCTCCTCTCCAGAACCATAATTTTGGAGTCAGGGTTGAAAAAATTATCTATTGGCCCCTTGGAGAGAGGTGTTTTTTTCCAACGCTACCACCAATATTTATAACCCTCTCTCTTGACAATGGAGTACCCATTTGCCTCATTACAACTTCTGACATATCCTCCTCCTCAACATCATCATCAAATAATTGCATTTCATCAATTAATTCTTTGGATTTCATTTTTTTCTTCTTTTTTTGTTTTTTCAAGCTATCCATGTATTCTCTGATCTCTTTTGTAGCTTGTGGGCATGCTCTTACATTCTCAGAAATACTGGCGAAGTGCTCTTTTTACCGAAAAATACCCCCTATATAAGTATTTCCACAAAGCATACAAATCATACAATTTCGATCTTTCTGATTTTTTTGGTTTGGCATATTTCCATGCTAGATCCTTATTACTAGAAGATTGGGAAAAAGACATTGCCCCAAAAAAAAGTATTACTGTAGTACGAAAAAGAGTTACTGGTTACTTGAAGCAAGTATCGATTTCTTCTCAGCCCTTGAAACCCTCAATTTGTTGTCAAAACTTCGCCTAAACTTCCTACAAATACAAAACCCAAAAAAAAAAAAAAAATCAACAAACAAGCACAAAAAAAAATTGAAAATCTAAGAAATTTCCACAAGAACTTTTCTGCCACTTTTTTTTTGATCGATTTGATCCAAGAAAAGACACGGATGTGGCTATTTTTTTGTTGTTTGGGGGTTTAATACCCCTTAAACACTTTCCCCCTTTTTTGAGGGTCAAAAGGTCAAAAATACCCCTGCTCGAGGAGTTTATTTTCACGAAATTAGCGTGCTGCATATGCAGTGTATGCGAGATGCAGCCGCATATGCAGTGTATGCGAGATGCAGCCGCATATGCAGAGAGAAGTGGCGCATATGCGGGCCCATCGCTCCATAGTGCATATGCGTGACCATGCGATGCACTACCCAGTGCATAATGCATTATGCGGCAGCATTTTAAAACCATGGGGAAGAGGGGGAAATGATTGGGAGAAAAGATCGTGGGGTGTAAGGGGTAACAAGTGAGAGTATGTTGGTCTTTAAAAAAAAGAAACTTCTACTTGGGGGGTTAAGTGCAGAGAGAAACAGTAATGGGAGGGGGTCATAATTTTCCCTTTCTGTTTTCTAACAACGAGTTATGAGTTCGACACTTGAAATTAAAAAAACAAGTGCTCAAAAGAATTGCTAAGCATATGGGTTCAGTAAATCAAGTGGCAAACCCATATAATTGAAATTTTTAAGTAAGAAAAATGGATCATGCACTTCAAGTGCCAAACCCATCACAAATCAAAACTCCAAAAGTGTCTATACGGGGTCTCTATTGCATGGAAGATGGAGCTGCCATGTAATCTAGAAGTCCCGGTTTCTATTGGTTGGCACAGAAGCCACAGTTTTCAAATCTACGTTACACATCCCGCAAACAAACATAGGAACTGCAACAATGATGTTAGCAATGGCTTCCAATATACAAACGCACCCAAAGAATAGATATCCAACCTACTTGATCCGAACATTGAAAAGGTCTGCCCAAACCCAAAAATAAAAATATTGAAAATGAAAGATTTTAGGCTTTTTTTTTTATCTAGGCCTTGGATCAAAAAGAGGGAGTCAAATAACCCCAATCTTTTCTTTTCTTTTCACACCTCATGAACCCCCAAACAGCTGCGAAATAAAAAAAAGGCCTTTGGTTTTCTAGTTCCCTTTTGTCATTAGAGTATCAAACTCTACAAGTCTATAACATATCAAGTAACTCTCAAAAAATTACATGAGTCCAACACAACCAAGATCTAGGTTTAGAAAGCAATAGGCTCCCCCAACATGATGGGGGTCCTAAGGACTCAACAAGGTGCCAGTTTCAAGTGAATTGGGAGAGTCTTAGTCAACCATGCCGAGTTTTTTTATCATTGGTTCAAATACAGATTAGATAACATTCTTACACATTAAATGCCCAATATCCAGATAAGCCATACGTGCCTTAGATATGGTGAAATAAATATCTCATGTCACATTCCCTTATCCTTAAAAGACACATGCTCAAGTGGTAAATGACATTGGCAGTCAACCTAAAAGTGAATAATCAACCACCTATCTAAACATGCTAGTAGCATAGCTTCGTATGACCAATTTTACTTAATTAGTTTAAGGACAGAAATTCAGCACTAAAAAAGGCTAAATATCAAATAACTACATGATGGACTACTGTCTTACAAGCAAAACTCAGGCCAGCACTTGCTAGGACCCCAAGGCCAAATGAGGCACACCCAACTCAACTAAGTCTAACAGGTCCCAACAAGTTCATGTCAGAAAATGCTTAAATGGGTCCAAAAGTGTAAGACTCAGGCGAGTCCCATGGTATGCCTATAGTACTCACCAGGGTCTCCAGGCGAGTCAACTCGGGCAAGTGCAGAGACCAACTAGTCAACTTTTAAAATAGTGTTACAAACTTAAAAGGCCAAGTAGCTTTAGCCCCTGAAAGTAACCTTGTGTCAGGTCTCTTAAAAAGCATGCACCCAAACTATGTAGTTAGAGAAAAAAATTCAAGAGTACAGATTCAGCTTGAATAGACATAAATTGATAGACAAGTCTCAACTTAGTAACTTACATTAAATAGAAAACAATATGGGTATTTATCACCAAGAAAGGTACGAGTTTCAAATGACAATAGCCAACCTAACAATTCTAAATTCAACTAATATAAAAGTAGATTTATCAACACACCAAATTTTTCCAATACTGCCAATGCTGCCAATGCCCGAGTGTAAAGCCTTGTTAATAGAAGTATATAATTAATACAAAGAAACATAATTTGAACTACAACCTTATAATAAGGTTCTTTTTTAGAATATTATAAACATACATTATTTTAAGGGTAATGGTCAAGTAGATCCAATTGTACCTAAACAGGGTAGAGATCAGCCTAACACCATTGATTTGATTGATGGACAGAGCAGGAGAGACAGGGAAACCTACCACTTGGGTCCTTCCAAATTTTGGTCAGCCCCACTATGTTTTAATTACCGTCCATCCAGCAAACTTGATGGTGTTCGGCTGTTCTCTACCATTACTGAGGTAGGAACATTTCTACAGAAGATTCCTCTATAAATAGAGCATTCAACAAGAGGAATAATTGAAAGGCACCTTTTCAGCTATTGTTTTGGTAACCATAATGTGCTCCATCTGTCGGTAAATAAACAAAAAAGAAAAATGATAGTACAATAAAACAGAAGAATACCAAAAAACAAGTTTGAAGGTAGCCATGCTGCTAAGAAATGAAAAAATAACCTTTCAATCAAACCGATCACCAACACAACCTTACGGAAATAAAACCAAAACAAAAAGTAACATTGAAAAATCAATCCGAACGATAAAGAAGCAAACACAGGCCAATTTTTAGACTTTAAGAACAAAAAATACTCTTTTCTCTCTCAATTTCTAATCATTTTCCCCCCCTCTAAAAAGCCTTTCATCTTCTCTTTTCAAAGCTCCACCAGAATAAATTCAACGTCCATCTAAATCCTATGGATCTCCGACTTGTGATCTCATCATAAACCTAAAGTGTAAGATAGACCTTCTGTTGCCTGAACTCTCTCGAGAGCAGCGGTTCTTCTGAGTCCACTCAAACTCAAAAGCCCATTGCCGAGCATAATACTCAGGTAAAACTCAGGGAAATTAAAAATAATAAAAATTTATAAAAAATCATATTAATTTATAAAATCAATGTATAAATATCTTATATACATATAAAATCAATGTATCATATTAATTTATGATGATGTATGATTTTTTCTTGCATTGTGCCCTATTTTGCATATTTCCTTCCCTTTCTGGATTTTTCTGAACTATAAATCAGTTTTCCTCTAAATCCATTTCTTATATGTTTATCCATCTTATTGGGACCTTTTTTTTTTTAGTTTAATTCTTTTTTTCTGTTTTTGTTTTGTTTTGTTTTTAACAATTTTCGTTATTATTTAGGCCTTTTTGGCCCAGTGCACTACCTGGGCCAGTCCAAGTCCTGAGTCCAAGCCCAAGCCGAGTTTTCGAAACTTGATTGGAACCCTGATCCTTTTACACTAACCAGGATCACTTGTTTTTAAGCTTGTATCTACAATTGACAAATTATGGTATAATCAATTAGTTCATGAAACAGGTTTCTCTAACCTTATGTTCTTAAGTCTTCAGAAGTTAATCAATAATCAGAGAGAGAGAGAGAGAGAGAGAGAGAGAGAGATTTCACTTGCAACTGTGAAAAGATGGGCTCTTCATAATTTCTGAAAAGATTGCTCTGAAAGGAAACACTATGCATACAATCCGTCCTGACGTGAGTTAAAGAGAAAATCACCTTGGAACTGTTATTCTTAGCAAACCCAAATCCCCCACCATCACCATTGCTCAACAAAATCTCTGCAATGGAAATCACAAGAACAGTAACATTATTGAAACCTATTCTCCTCAATTTCTCTCTCCCCAAAACTATCCCTCAAAAGATCTTACAAGTATAAAACATATTGATGCAGCTTTCCACCATTTTTACACCATCAGTCCTCCAACTCTTTGTAAATAAAAGGCTCAGAGACACTTGCATAATCATGTATCTTTGTGAAATGAAGAAATAACAATTTGCTATCCATAAAGCGGTCAAATCAAAATATCCAATTTGACATCTAATGAGTGGAAATGATTGTGACCTCCATGTATAAAACATAAAAGGTGTGGTTTCTATGAGGCTGCAACCTTAAACAATCCAATTAAGGCACACCTCTAAATTTTTACATAACAAGTAATTTTGTTATAAAAAATTCTTAGGATAATCTTAAAATCTTTTTACATTTCTAATTATAAAATTTTAAACTCCAACAATGGTTAAAATCAAAGACATTAAAAACATATGAAAATCTTGAAAATAGCTAGATAATGTGTTGCAAGATGCACTATTTTTAACAAAACCTTACCACAGAGTACCAACGAGCATTGCACTCGTGTGATCAACAATAAAGTGCGAAGAAACATCAACTTGGGCCTCACGAGCAGCCCAGAATGAAGACATGAGCTGTTTTAACTGGGAGGTGAGGCTTAAAACCTCATGCTTTAAGAGCGATATCTCTTCGTTGGCCCGCTGGGTGTTACCAACTTCCTGCACTAGCCTAGCACTTAAGTTGTTATTTTCAGACCTAAGACTCTCCTCAGGGGTTAGGTCAAGCCTTTAAGCTTTAGCATGGATGTAGGCTTCTTTAGCGGCAGATTGCTCTACCGCCTTTCGTGAAAAACATGGCCACCACTAAAGGTGCGCCCCGTACATCTACCGAAGCCCTAAAGATCCGACACTGAGGGGTCCAAAAAATTTCTACACTATAGACTGGGAGAGGGGGGTCCTCCTCATTTTCGCTTTCTTTTAGTAAGACATTTTTTAATGATGCTTCATCCAAATTGGGTGGAATTGGGCGGGGTTGGTGTGGTGAGTGTGACCGGCGGCGAGGAGGTGACGGTCCTATGGACAAGGCCACATTCCGAAGATTTTTTATATGTACCTACAAAAAACAAGGGTAAAAAACAAAAGGGTCTATATATAATAATGAACAACTAAAGAATGACAAATGGCCTATGATATAAACATATGCATGCAAATACCTCAGGGGCCACCTCAAGCAAGCTCTGAGATACTTGCAATTGCAATTAAACGTATATATAACAAGGTACAATACACCATGCATGAAACCCAATAACATGCTATCAAACCAAACACATAAACTACTAACAACGAACAAAACATAAAATACTAACAAACCAACATATCAAAGATAGAATTATAAATCAAGGTCTCACACTCTGACTTATTAAGAAACAGTAATAAGCATAGCACATTAAGAAAACAATTCTAGTCCTCAAGTGAAAATTGAGGACTGCATAGTTAAGAGGGGCTGCAAAAACCCTAGTATTGGTAAAAAGAGGAGCGAAGCTCCTCAACTGAATCCTCTAGAACCTCGGCACCACGTACAACAGTCTGCACTTCTACCTCGTTCTTATCAAGCCTCACACTAAGTGCATTTAGATGCCGACTGAGGCGCTCATAGTCCTCGTCAAGACAACGATTGAGGCATTCAAACTCTTCCCAGAGGCACATGAGATTGGCCAAGTAGCGATCAAACCTCAAGATATAGACCTCAGTTTTCTAAATGAGGTCCTCGGCCTTTTTCACCCATGAAGGATGTCCATCATTTGTGGGAATTTCCATATTCTAGTGTTACACAAAAGTCAAAAAAACATCACAAGGAAAAGAATATCATTAAATCGAAAAACAAGGGACTTGTTGCTTATGGTTCTTCATCATAAGGGTGGTTCATCATAAGGGGATGACACTTGCAAACGAGCACTTTCCGAATGGTTCAATCAATCTTCTACAATTATTCCTCTTAAGAGAATTCATGACGCATATACCTAGAGAATGTTATCCTAAGGGCCTGTTTGATAACTGGAAGCAAGTTCAGGAACTGTAAATTGGAAGTTCTTAAGTTCTGTGAACTTAAAAAGTCCTGGTTTCTGTGTTTGATAACCTCCCTGGGAAGTTAAGAAGTCCTTGGGAAGATGAAAGCACAACTTTCCATTCGTAATTGGTTGAAGCACTTACTAGGGCGCCCGACAGCAAGTATTGGACATAATTGGCCCCAGTAAAAATTGAAGTATGAACACGCCTTCTCCTCTTTTGCATAGTGATATACTAACATATAATGCACCACATTATACATGTAAGCTATAATATTACCACCAACCGACGTTGTTGGGGATCCATAACTAGAAATAGAAGAAGACACCCATATTAAATTAAAGCAATATTTTTAATCAAACCATAATATGAAAGAAGCCATCCACATCCATAAGGAAAACCATGAAGCAACCTTTGGCATTAAATTGAAAGAAACCATCCACATACAAATGAAAGAATTTATCCAATACATATTTATAAAATGCAAACCATGAAGTAATATCTATCAAACCATAATATGAAAGAAGCCATCCACATCCATAATGAAAACCATGAAGCACTCTTTGATATTAAAATGAAAGAAGCCATTGAATTACAAATGAAAGAAGTCATCCACATACATATTTATAATATAGAAACCATAAAGTAAACATAGTCAATCAAGTATTTAGAGGTGTTTCATCTCTTCATCCAAGTAAGCCTTTCGAATCCTTGGATTCGGTAAGTTTAATAACATCTATGCCTTTGTAGAATCTTAGAAAATCCTTGCTCCCATTACAAAGACATCATCACCAACTTCACCTGCTCTCCACATGTCTTTAACAATCTTTAAGGCGTCTCTCCTAACCTTGGACGGAACATCTACCACAGGTGTACTGCTGTTACCTGCGGTTTCATGTGCTAGCATCTTAATGTTATTGGCCACCTCTATCATGACTTTAGTCATGGAGTCATTGAGGGTGGGTTGCTTTGATCGGCGTTGTGTTCCTATAGGAGTATGGACCGTCGTCTTTTTGATCCAGATGATACTAGGTCATCAGATGAGGATGAGCTAGATTGGACCTAGACTTCTACGGGGGGTCATTAGAGAATGGAGTTTCGGGCCTTTCTGGCTCAATTGTAATGCCACCCCCAATCGATTTGTACGTCCCATCTGCTGTGTTGCCCTCATAGATCTTACTTAGGAGAGAATATTCGGGCAAAGTATTGTTATGATATTTATTTGCCCATTCATTCTCTTACATATAAAAGATCATAAATTATTTTTAGCGATATTCGTATTTAAACATATTCAAAATTTTTAAAGCCTATACAAATGAGTAATTACATACCGTTAAGTAGTCAATCCAAACAGCACTCTCGACGGTTACTATCCTCCTCCTTGCATCCCATCCAAACCCGGATACGTTTATAAGTTTTTTTATGTCACTGTACATGGTTTTAAAGAACTTATACTTGCTCTTTAACCTACTTCCGTGTTTAATGGCCCAAATTTAATTGTCATTGCTTCTACCATCCGTTTCCAAAAACCTTTTTTAAACCCCCCCCTGCCTTGGATACAGCCCTACTCTCCTTTTCCATAAGTTCAATGAAATGATCATCTTCTGCCTGTGTCCATTGCAAGTTCCTCTTGGATCCTATATTCTCATTCCCTATGCTTGATGATGTGTTTGGATCCATTCCAAAGTAGGGAGACAACAAATCTATTATACTCTATATAATCATATGTTGTGTGCTCTCTCTCTCTCT